>OX578136.1:107661881-108261881 GCA_951213105.1 Amaurobius ferox
ATCAACATCTTTATTCATTGCCAAATATTGTTAACTACCAAATATTGGTAAGCATAGATGTAACGTAATTTTAAAACCCTGTAAACTTTCAATACTCCAAAATACTTTCACATTAACTCATCAACTTTGCACTTTAATTTTCAACCTTTCTACATCTACTTATGATTCAAAGAGATGAACATTGCATTGGATATTAAGCAGGTAATATTCCTTCCATTCCTAAACAAAAACAACGGTAATGTAAAGGAAAATCTCCAAGTAATTCAACATTCGATAAAACATCAGCCGATAAAATAAAATGAAATCACTGTTTTTAGCGCAAAAAGATTCTATCCAGGTGGGACCGTAACATCAGCGTTTTCTACTTAGTCTAGGAACTAGGGAAGTTCTGTTGGAATTTTGAAAACCAGAAGTTTTATTTGCTTTGACGAATTGTACGAGGTATAGTGTTTAAAAAATATCGTCTTCAATTCATAGTCTTCAAATTCATAGTCTTCAATAATTCAAAATTTTCTTTCAAAATGTGTAAGACTTTCTTTTACGTGTTTTACTAAAATCGTGCTTTGTTCCCGACTTCTTTTAGTCTCGTAATTCCGACTTTGATTCCAGATTCTTTTGATGACTTATTGCAGTATTGCTCTAGTGCTTTATACAATGATACGGTTCTTAATCTTTCTTTAGCTAGTATGTTGAACTCTGTAATGACTGTCTTTGAGGTGCCGTCCAATAACGAAAGTATAACTTTTTGAAGGTGAAACGTTCCAATGCCAAGAAATGTGTGGTATACTGTTCGTGTAGTTTTGTGGTACATTCTTCGTGTCACTACAATGAACTCTTATGGCGATTTAACTGATACAGAAAGTAAATTATATATTTATGCATAAATACAATATTGCTAAGTTTCAAGATAGCACAAGATTGGAGTAAATACTGCAATTGTCTTGAGAGATGAATAGTTAAACAATGCATTCATGAAAGCATTTTTAAATTGAATCTCAATTTCCTCAAGGAAATCTATAGTTCAGTTATATTTGATTCTTTAATAAGTATAAAGAAAAATCATAAAAGATTCAAATCTTATACTGCCTTTTTCATTTCATTAGTCTGTTATATTTCATTATATCACTGTTTGGAACGCCGGTACTAGAAACAGTGCACCTATTTGTTTGGCTTTTTGGCTTCTAATAGTACAGTAGCTTTTGAGCGCTTATTTTTTTATTGATGCTTTGTGATGTAACATCAATGCCAAATATTATTTTGTACTTTTCTGGGTCATGAATTTCTTCTAATAAGAGTCGATTATGTGATTATGGCTGTCGATCTTGGAATAAAACCAGTACTGCGATATATGTACCATACATGTCTGACATTAGAGCTTCTTTTCTATCCAAATTATCTGTAGAACTACGGATAAAGATGTCAAGTTTTATTGAAAGTTATATTGAGACACTCGGTGTTCTTCAGCTCTGATGACAGTTTTGTTTGCTGGCAGCCCTGATGATAGTCTTATTTGCTGGCAGTCTTGATGATAGTTTTGTTCGCTATTTCTGACGAAATGCATATTCATAACGGCAACATGGTCCTTTACGGTTGAACATGGTAATGAGAGTATTTGATCTACTTCAATTTATCTATTACTTGAGTATTGAAGATACGCAGAGCTAATCCTTTTAAAAACATTCTGAATAAGGAAATAAGCAATCTGAAACAAAATATCACATTCACGTCGAATACCTGATGATATACCGAATGAAGTTGATAATTACATTTAAATTATCTATTACTAAAAATTATATCTATTACTATTATAATATATTTATTACATCTAAATATTATCCGAAAAATAAAATAAATAAAAGTGTTTTTTTTTACCTTTGCCAAACTTCAAAACTTCAGGATCTGTACTTCCAATTATTTATTCTTTCCTTACAGAGCTTTATGAAATTCATACTTCAATCACTTTTAACAATTTCATTACGATATTATTAAACTCAGCCTATCAGGAAACAATTAAAATGTTATACAGTAACCTTATATTAAACATCAATCATTTTTCAAGCGAAATTTGGGGAGAAATCACGATGTCGTGCAATTTTTCAAAATTGACCACTAATCAGAACATGTCACCGATATTTTTTAAACACTATATCAACTGCAATTCATCAAAACAAATAAAGTTTTTGGCTCTCAAAATTCCTAGCTGCTACATTATATAACTAGAATAAAGCAACAAATGAAAGATTCCATAATTGGCGTCATGCCTTATTAATTAATGATAGGTGCATAAAGTTAAATACCTATAATCCTACGACAAAGCCGGATTTGTTTAAGTTATGGGATTAGTAGAATTAATTATCCTAAGAGTAGCGAGAATTCTTTATTCTATAAAACAACTACAATTTTTTATCTTTATCCTACAAGACAGCTGGGTACATATTTTAACGTGCATTATGTACCCCGAAACATAAATCGTTTGATATCTAACAAAATAATATAACAAAAATAGACGAACTTCTTATTGAACATTGGAAAAATCAAGTGATTTATCTTTATAATGCCAGTGGCAGGTACAAGAGCAATAACATGCAAACTATTTATTTTTAAAAAAAACTAATACTGTCTGGATCAATAACTGTCAACTTTCGAAGGAATACAACTCCGTTAACATGATTTAACGAGCAGGGCTGCTTCTCGGACGTTTTTGACGGAAAGAGTTGTGGATAACATACTTTCATTGAGTTCATCAATAAAGTACAAAAGTAGAAATAACGGGGAATTTCAATAAAATTATATGATTGAATGGAATGAAAAAGAGTTGTTTCAATGACAATGACAATTTATTTGCATTCGATTACTCTCAATTCGAATGTGAGAAAGATTCTTTCCTATAGCACTACTTGAAAATGTGCACTACGTTGCCAGGGATTTAAAATGTAAGCTAAAAATATGCTAAGTGATAAATACTACACCGGAACTAACAACGAATTCCTGAGCGTGGTAAGTTCCCCCGTGCGTGGACCGGCCTCAGAGGGTCGAAAGCCCAGGCGGACCGACTCGTTCGAAGTCATGGAGCAGCAAGATGGGCGGCCGGGGGTCTCAGAGGGTTGTTGCTGTTGTTGTTGTTGAGACCCAGACCGTCCGACCTACGAGAAAGATGTAAGATAACTGTTTGAACGGCCGGGAAGTGCCATCCAAATTTGACCACCCAGTGGGGGAGGCATCCACAAGGACCGTACCCTCCTTCCCCTACCACCAACCTCTCGGAAGGACTTACGGACCCACATGTTTAACGTGATCGTACTCCGCATGAACACGGCGGCAGTTGTGGCAGCATGCAAATCCAGCGCGCAAACCACCGGACTACCGCACCCGAAATGTGCCAACAGCACGCGGTGTTCCCAGGTAGTCACCCACCCAAGTACTAACCGCGCCCAATGCTGCCTGACTTCGGTGATCTAACGAGAACCGGTGTTTTCAGCACGATACGGCCGTTGACCCGGGCCTCAGAGGGTGGGAAAGTTCCTTCCCCTTAAATGGGAGTAGTCTCAGTAGGTAGAGCAGCTCTGGAAAAGGGGTCCACTTCGCAATTGTGAAACACTTGGTTCATTAAAAATTTTTAAGAGACGACTGAGTTAAAAAATATATAATTAATCAGCGGGTGGGTTTATGTAATTATTTTTTCTGGAGTAGTCTGTGATGCATTTAGAAGCTCCTGCTAGAATATAAACGTTGGATATCATGTTAATTTTTTAAATCGTAATATAAAATTGAATGAGGTTTAAAACGCACGAAAAATATATATTTTTTAAATGCATTATCATTTGTCAGCATTGTCATTTATCAGTCGTATGGATTCCGCTCAAATGTAGTTAGAACGAGAATTCTTATCTCTTTCCGATGGTGTCAAGATGGAAACATTGTGATAATATTTATAATATTTTAGGTCGCTAAGGAACGCATTTGTGTGAAAATCGCCCTAAACCGTTGGAAATCGGGCTGAAACATAAAATAACTAAAAACTAATTCAAAATTTTAAAAATAGCGATAAGGTGCACCAACTCGGGTATCCTAAAGTATTTGTGTACCAAATTTCATGTTACAACGCTTAGATTTTCCGCTACAGACTACACAGATGGATATCTTCCTTTATTATATTAGATTCACGGTATGCAATTGTCTGAAGTGCCGAACATATTTCTGTCTTTCCAGTCCCTCCATCAACCCTTCCGGTGACTTAGAAGGCTGTATCTTTTCACGCTTGTTGTATCGATCTCTGGACCGAACCTAACGGGGTCAGTTAGTAGAGCATTGTTTAATGAATAGGAATCGAAACCGTGAAACGAAACGCTTATACGGAAGGCAATAAATGTCTGTCAAAAAGTTGCATCATCAAGGCCTGAAACATTTGCAAAGTTTGTCAAAGTACGCTGTAATATTTTTTCTCGGATATAAATGTGTATTGTTGCTGATGCAGGGCATTTTGAATAGGCTGTACATTAAATTCCTCTGCATATAAATAGGGCAGACATTCGCCAATAATCCTATTGTGTTCAATATATGACTTCTGTGCCAGTTTTATTAGTTCAGAAGGCACTCTCCACCTGTTTTATTAACAATAAATGCCTTTTGTAAAAGTTTTATTGATACAGAAAGCACTCTGTACCTGTTTTATTAACAATAAATGAATGCTGTACTAGTTTTTGTCGATTACTACAATAATCGATTACTACGAGACAATGCTCTTGAACTTTGAACTTTTTCATCTATCTCATCTTGTTGTGAGTTATCCTTTTTACTTTCCCTGCAATACATGGTAATGTATACGGAAAGTATTGGAATCATGCCGAAAATCACAACTCGAGTTTTCGACGGATCTACACGTTTCGAGACCTCTAGAATACGAAAAAAACATTTTTAGCGTGACGTCTGTATGTGTGTCTGTGTGTCTGTCTGTCTATGTATCTGTCTGTCTGTCTGTCTGTCTGTCTGTCTGTGCAGATTTTGTATCCACTCTAACTGAAAAACTAATGGACCGAATTTCACAAAATTTTGTAGGTAAGTCACTTGTGGGCGGGGCTGGTGCTGATTAGTTTTGGGTACGATTCGGAATAAAAGAACCCGTCTTTTTTTTGCGAAATGGCCCGCAAAAGCTTGTATCCACTCTAGCTGAAAAACTAATGGACCGAATTTCACAAAATTCGGTAGATGAGTCACGTATAGGTCACCCTGGTGCTGATTAGATTTTGGTACGATTCAGAAAAAAATAACCTGCCTTTTTTTGTAGAATGGCCTGCAAAAATTTCCAAAATCTAAACTAAAAAGCTACGTATGCTCAAATATATCCATTAAATGATTGTTTAATACGTAATTTTTAACGAAGAAAAGAATAGGACCAACCTCATTACACTAGGACTAGCCGTTCTCGAGATATATTAGTTTTTTTCGTATTTTTCTACCCCACCTTTTAAAATAAATCCAGTTATCAAATGAGAACGAAAATTGAATTAAAAGTGAATTACATTTAATTGAAATAAATAGAACGTGGATATAAGTTTGCAGGGAAAGTCATGTGCTGCCCACATCAGATTTTTTACTTTCCCTGCAGTACATGGTAATGTATAGGGAAAGTATTGGAATCATGCCGAAAATCGCAACTCGAGTTTTCGACGGATCTACACGTTTCGAGACCTCTAGAATACGAACAAACTATTTTCAGCGTGACGTCTGTGTGTGTGTCTGCCTGTGTGTCTGTCTGTGTGTGTGTGTGTGTGTGTCTGCGTGTCCGTCTGTGTGTCTGTCTGCCTGTCTGTCTATCTGTGCAGATTTTGTATCCACTCTAACTAAAAAAGTAATTGACCGAATTTCATAAAATTTGGTACGTAAATCACTTGTGGGCGAATCTGGTGCTGATTAGTTTTGGGTACAATTCGGGATAAAAGAAACCGCTTTTTGGGGAAATGGCCCTCAAAAGCTTATATCCATTCTAGCTGAAAAACTAATGGACCGAATTCCACAAAATTTGATATGTAAGTCACTTGTGGGACACCCTGGTGCTGATTAGATTTTAATATGATTCGAAAAAAAATTACCTGCCTTTTTTTGAAAAATGGCCCTCAAAAATCGCTAAAATCTAAAATAAAAAACTACTTATGCTCAAATATATCCATGAAATACATGTTTAATACGTAATTTTTAACGTAGAAAAGAATAAGACAAATCCCATTACACTAGATCTAGCAGTTCTCGAGATATTTTAGTTTTTTCGAATTTTCTCTACGCCACCTTTGAAAAGAAATCCAGTTATCAAAGGAGAACGAAAATTGAGTTAAAAGTGAATTAAATGTAATTAAAATAAAGAGAACGTGAACATAAGTCTGCAGGGAAAGGCATGTGCTGCCCACATCAGATTTTTAATTTCTCCACTTGGGGCGCTGCAGTCACTTTTATTCTATCGGACATAGTCGCTTTATTAAAACTAAACACGAAGTGTGCACGCACACACCCTTCCTTGATTGAGGTGCCTAGGGACATTTTAGAAGCCATGTTTAAGACAACATAGCAACAGTAGTGCCTAGTTCTAGATCATATATGGATCCTATTATTAGATAGTTGTGTACCTAAATATCATTACTCATATATTATTAACTCATATTATTTATCCTCAGCGATTTCTTACTATTATTGTTAGAGATCAATTGGTTTTACTGTTGTTCAATAATTAACTCGCAATAGTTTTGTTGCCCGTTTGCAAATTGTGTTTATAAAAACCAATACCTCTCGTTCAATATTAGTTCTTGGGGAATTAATGACTTTCGAAATCTCGCTGAGACAAAAAAAAGAATAAACTTTACAGAATCATCTATCTTTATCAGCTGCCACCTTCAAAATGAATCCACTTTAAATTTCCTTTGAATTCACCAAAGGAAAACACAGTTTGCAGAAACACTATTTTCTGTCTTAGATAGTGTAATGAATTCGCTTGGCATTTGCTCTGTTTCTGGCGACATTGACGTAACACAAATATTTATTCAAACTTCTATTCGCAGCGGTGATTGATTTGTTCATCATTGAAGATTCATCACAAAATTGATTTTCACATTCCTTATATGCATAGTATAATGTATAAGGAAAATATTACAAAGGGGTCGAAAATTCAAATTCAAGTTTTCGACGAAAGAGCACGTTTCAAGCATCCCTGAACACGAATAGAACGTGTCTGAGGGGATGCCTGTGTGTGTGTGTGCACAGTTTGGGGGGTTGACACAGTTCTGGATGATTTTTAAGCTACTTGACAGTTTAAGGGAGTGGTTTGGAAGCTTTGACTATCCTGGTTCACGCTTTTAAGTTTGGATTGTTAGAAAACGGTACTACCTAATTTCATTTATTCTAAGTTTAGAACTGCAAAGGGTCTCTTTCGAGATTTGGCTTTTCATAATCATGTAGGTTGAATAATAGTTCTCTGGGGACGGATGGCAAGTTATTAAAAAATTTAACGTCTGTTTTTTTAATTGAGCTCTCACGATTTTGATTTTGAAGTTTTTTTTAAAAACCGAGTTCGTTAAGAATCTAGAGGCTTTCCTAATACACCTTAAGGTTCTATTTGTCTTTATACAAGGCACTCTGTGGTAGATTTACAGGCATATCCCCGTACCTATGCTACATACAGTATTCCGGGGCGGATAACCGATTTATACAGGGTGAGTCGGAATTGATTTTACAAAAGCAGAAGGGGGATAGTACCCCACCAGATGAGAAATAATTACCATGGAACATAAGGTCGCATTGCACTCTGAGAGGCAGAAAAGAGGCACGTCGAACATGACGCATTCAGCGCCTCGGACGTCATTGTGTACCTGCCTACGTAGTATCTCCTACACCAGACACTAACGCAGTTACCGTATGCAAATATCCAGGGAGCAGAATCAGCATAACTAGCTCCTAGTAGGTTCCTGCGAAAGCCAATCAGAGCACACGTTGACCTTTAAAAACCGGCACAACTTCAAAGCTGCAAGTTATTCCTATTGGACTTTTTCTTCTGGGGGCCACATGAAATCTTTAGTGTACGAGACGCCAGTGGACTCGGCAGAAGATCTCGTCGCACGCATCGTTGTTGCCACAGACCACATTAACACAACACTCGGAATCTTCGAGAGTGTGCGTCAGTCATTCCTTCGCCGGTGTGAACGGTGCAACGACACGCGTGGTCGCTACTTTGAGCACTTGCTGTGAGTTTCTCGCTGCACAATAAATCTGGTTGTGCAACGTTTGGTATCGTTCATTCGCTTTCCCAACACTGGTGTACGTGCAGGTTCCTATTCGAATTTTACTCTTTTCTGCCTCTCTGAGTGCAATGCGACCCTATGTTCCTCGGAAATTATTGTTCGTCTGGTGGGGTACTATCACCCCTCTGCTTTTTTAAAAACAATTCCGACTCCCCCTGTATATTAGAAGTTTGTTTTGATAACTAAGATTTTCGTTTCCTATGAGTGGGTATAAAGCTACTGTGGCGATATGAGCTTTTTTGATGATATTCGTTATGTGCAATTTCCAAGTTTGGTGGGAATCTAGCTTTACATCTAAATATTTGGTTGATTTTTCCAACGTGTTTTCAGAATGCCTTCATCACACCTTATATACCCATCAAGCCAGCTCATGGCACATACCTTCTTTCATTGGCTACGCACTGTTGACGTGAAAAGTAGGAGGGGGTCACAGTAATAAGACTTGACCCTGAATAATATATATGAAGAGTATTGCGAAGACGCCAAATGTTACTCTTGGTGCTTAACTTGTCACCAAATCTGATAAACTGACAAAGATGTTAGATTTTCTGCTATATATGCATTGAAAATTCTTAAAACATTTATTAATTTTTTTCATTTAATATATACTCGAAACCTACGTTTTTATAGCATGCGTATATCAATAAAAAATATCTATTCACTATGATATTTCTCGTATAAATTTATTATTTTAATTTCATTACTGTAAGAGAGTAAATTACAAATGACACTACATTTAATGAATTAAAAATTTTATCCAAACTTAATTTAAAAGACAATAATTTTCTTGCAATATTTTTTATTTAATATTTCGTTTCAGGAATTAAAAACAAACGGCGTTAATTAAAATTGATTGTATCATTAATTGTAAATTATATTTAAAATTGAATGCATAATTTAAAAAGCATTTTTTGTGCAGTCCGAAAAGCAGTCGCTTATTTTTTTTCTCTCTCTCCGCAGAAGTCGCATACATTATTAGTAAAACAGCCTATTAATGTAAGTTGATTGAAAAAGAAGTTGTGAATCAGTTATTTTGGATTCTGTTTTCAGAGTTAAAATATTTACTGCTTAATTATACATAAAAAAAATTTGACAGAATTTTTTTCCGCAGCATTTTTCAGACACACTCACTTTTTTTTCGACAAATGTTTTTCACAAAATTTTTCTGTTGTCGCATTCATGAATGTAAACATTTGCATTTGTTAATCGTTAACTTTTTATGTTGCCTAACATTTTATTTACTGTCGGCTTTTTAATTTTAACATTCTTTCCGATTCATGACAAATAATTTTAACAACAGTATTACATAATTTTTTGTTTTCTCTTTCTCTACATTAGTACATGGTCGAGAATCCAACTCACGGATTTTAATGGATTTACACGTTTCAAGAGTCCCTATATACGAATCAATCACTTTACAATGTTGATTCCCTATCTATCTGTGGGAAAGAAATTTCTTGAACATATTAAGAAAAACGAATTCAGTTCGGTATAGGTACTTTAATCGATGAACTTTGGGTGGGTCTATGTATTTTCAGAGAGATATGACCACAGTAATGGACATCAGCTTCTCAATCATTTACTTTACGCAAATTAAAAGAACATTATTAAAACATAACTACATATTACAAATATTACGATGATAGCTATTTATTGTGTAATATTTTGTCTAAAGGCGAAAAGTAATTTGTCAAAATAGCTGATATATGACTTCATACAGATATTTTATGTTTTGATTTAAAATGAAGAAATGTATAAAAAAATTCTTTCACTATCAGATAAATTATTGCTTTGTGAGTGTTAGAAAAAAATTTCCTATATAGTGATCTATCTCTCGAAAGAAATTGAGCAAATCGGATGAGTTTTGGCATAATTATCTCAATCAACAAATATTTGAAACCCACTAATTATCGGGAACTCAACTATTTTGATATCTTTAATTTTAACTGCGTATTTTTTATTGAAATACAAAGCTATATATATATATATATATATATATATATATATATATTATTTTTAAAAATAGAAAACCAAAGACACTGAAAAACATGAAATGAATGTAAACAACGAAAAGTATCACATATTGGTCGGTGGAAGTTATGACCCCCACTCGCCGGTTAAGCAATGTTTTAAGCCATGGCAACACTCCCAGAAATAGAAACTTTTTCACAGAATGGCCTTATTACCATCAACATTCGAATATCAAAAACCTTTAGCAAAAAGTCACATGAAAAAATCAAACCAAGTCACTCAATGTACTATCCGTTGTTGTTGTTTCTTATACTCCAGGACTGGAGTACAGCTGACTCCTCTGGCATCCAATACATGTCAAGGTATGGGAAGGAGAGGCCTGAGCCAAATTGCACTTCGGGCAAAGGGGATAAGCCTTAGAATTCAACACATGCCGAAGAGCACGAAGATGGCCGCTGCGGAGTCTGGCCAGAGCCGTCTGTTCTCCCCTACTGCCTGCCCCAATCAAAGCAGCATCAGGAGGGCTACAATCATACCACTCATGCACAGGAGCCTTTCTCCAAGTGGAGTTGATTTCAAATTTGACACGTGAGACAAGTTACGAGAAAGAAAGACAGCCACCGTCAATAGAACTATGTACTATCTTAAGTTACTTATACAAGTTACTTATACAAGTTAGCATATTTTACGTATGAGTTTTTCATGTAAACAGTCTTAAACTAACTTCTACGTCTGTATATTATATATATATATATATAACTTAATTACGTTGAAAATGTGTTGCATAAATAATATTTAGCACGAACTTTTTATTTAGAATCATATGACATAACTTAAATGCAAATGACAATAACAAAATAAATAGCATAACCAAAAAAATAATTTGATTCTATTATATAGTACTCATAATAATACGGTCTCCCGATATCGAAAATTTAGCTTTACTTAATTCGGTTAATGGATGTTTGACAAATCGGATATTATATGTTTGAATATCAATCGCAATTTTACAAAATTTATTAAAAAGCGGAATGTTATCTGTTCCAATGAAAGTGAGATGTACGTGACTTTCCTTATATGATACACTGAATTTATTTCTTTCACAGGGAAAAAATGATGTATAAGATCTATAGCACAATGTTTTGAATGTTGAATTGTACATTTGGCGCTTTTCCGGATGACAACATGTACAACTGTTTCGAAATATCCAGTTAAATTATATCTCAAACAACTCCAAATTGGCAAATAGTGATGTTGATAGAATCCGTAAAAAAACAATACATAAAAATATTTTTCAAATTAACTCATAAATTTTGCCCCATTTTCGATAACTTGGCATCATTATTGCAATTTTAACGATATTTTCATCGATATGGGGCGAAATATCGCCAACTTAAAGACAGGTGAACATTTCAACTTCAGAGCAATTTACAGGGAGAAAACATTTTCTGTATATAAATGACTGTTGGCGAATTGTTAGACGTCGAAATTCAAATTTATTACACAAAGTATCTTCTCTCATGAATGGAACAAACTGGATCCACGAGAATGATGCTAACTATTTTATCGCACAATATTATGTACGAAAAGTGTACGTGTTTCACAATAGTTAATACTGTTTTAATTTTATGTGATTTTTTTTATAAATTTATTTGAATAAAGTGCAATATCTCAAGAACAATTACTACCTGCGTTCTTCTAAAGTTTGTCAGTCGTTATCTAATAAAAATTATCCATTAGAAAGGATTGTTTACGTAACATTATTGAGGGTTTTGATTTTTTGATGATTTTTTTAAAATGTCAGTCAAAAATTTGGGGCTTTCTGAACATTCGATTGCGTTTAAAATTAATAGGATTCCAGTATTCAATAATTGTAATTTTTGTATCAAATTTCGTGCAAAACGCTTCATTTCTTCATGAGATATCGTATCTACAGACTCAAGGACACACACACACACACATTACCTGAAAACCTGTCGATTCGAGTTCAGAGATGTTTGAAACGTGCTCTACCGTCGAAAACTCGAATTCAGAATTTCGACTCCCTCACAATACTTTCATTGTATATATAACACTAGGTATATAGGGGAAGTAAGAAATAAACAATACCCACCCCCCATCTGCT
Organism: Amaurobius ferox; assembly: GCA_951213105.1. Classification (NCBI taxonomy): domain Eukaryota; kingdom Metazoa; phylum Arthropoda; class Arachnida; order Araneae; family Amaurobiidae; genus Amaurobius; species Amaurobius ferox. Next base: position 107,674,260 of record OX578136.1, read on the forward strand.
TCGAAATTATTTTAAGAGAAATGAACATTAATATCAGCAGAGAAACCAAAAACTTTTTCAAGCACCACATCATCAAGAATGATTGTGGAAAAACAAAATTTTCAGACGTCTCGCTTTGAAGAGGAAATAAACATGTCACTCCGACCTTGTTATTGTGGGTTATTTTGAAATTCTCGTAAATCAAAATTTGTTAACTGCTCTTCATGTTTCGAAAATGTCAATCAGTTTTAAAGTCATTTTGCTTGCTTTTAACACCAAATTCAACCTCATCGATAAATTAATCGAAATACAAAACAAGCTATGTACATACGTAGATTTCTGTACACGTTCACAGCTCTTATTTGTACTATAATTATACAGGATTTCTAGGACAGTTTTTAAGCACCCATAACAACTTCCGAATAAAAGGTCCCTAGGTACACACATTAGGATTGTGTACAGTAAAGTGACCATGCTCTATCGAATACAGATGATTGCAGCGTCACAAACGGTGAATTGAAGAAGTTAGGAAAATGGACTCAACGACAAAGCGAGATAGAAGGAAAATGTCAATTAAAAAGTTGTAAAACATTATTTAATTCTTAAAAATTGCAACTAAATCGGTTAGAGGAGACATTTATTAAACACAATATGCTTATAGGCAATAGGTGTTATATCCAGAATAGGCGTTTTGTAGATGATATATTCAGAAATGATACAATAAACAACACTTTTATATACAGGAATGTAGTATAGCTTTTTCAAAATGGTCTTTGCCATCGATAATGCGCAAAAATTCGAGAAAGAATATTACACTATAATTACTAATAATATAAATTATAAGACTTATTTATTTATTTCGATATACTCGTTTTGTGTGATACTAATGCCGAGTTCTATTTATTAGACAAAGCTGTATAACTTTGTAGTTGACATTTTTCATCAATCCTGATCTATTGGTGAGCTCTGGTTCCTAACTTCTCCAATTATCCGCTAGAGGCACAACTTTCTCTTGATCGAACATGGTTGGTTTACTGACCGAGTATACACTTAGCATGTATACTCGGGGACTTTTTATTCCGAAGTTGTTGATGTACTTAAGAACTTTCCTAGGAACACTGTATATAAGTATCTACAAAACGTAAATAATGGTCTATTGTACGCTTGTATTAGTAATCTAATAAGGTCTTTTTCTATGACGTTACAGTGAATCTTGAAATATAAAAAATTTTCCAAGTGTTTGGATCGTTTAACAATCTTTTTAACTGATATTTCTCTGAAATAAAGTGTGACTACTTCAATATTCGGATAGAAATATTCCAAGCAACTCCCGAGATAATTTTTCGCCATTTTTGGTCATACATGTCTATTAGTGTGGGAATGTCAAGAATAAATGTAAAAGATAAAGATCTGCAGAAGTGACACCTATGAACTCCATTAAAAGAAACCATTCCAAAGACTTTATCATAATAAAATGTATTTCTGTATCAGATATGTAAAATAAAAAGATCCTCAATTCTTATCACAATCAGACTATACAAATAGCTGTCAGCAGATCTTACATCCTACATTCGTTGGAACAGTTTTGTCAGACAGTGCCAGACATGTAAAACCTGAAAGCCTGTAATAGGATACATAAAAATCAAAAGGCATAAGGAAATATAGAATCCTAAATTACGGATAAATAAATAGTTTTATGACTCTATTCATTAACTAGTATTTAAGCTTGTTAAAACCAAAAACTTACACTCCTAAACACATTTTTGTTTTATTTTGTAATTTAGGGCTTTGATAAAAACCATTAAAAACTTCCCAATTTTCTCCGACTCTGAGCGATGGAATCATAAATCCGACTCCTTTCGGTTCTGTCTAATTAGTGTGCAAAGATTCGGTTTTCTGGCAGATCTGGAACGACTGAAACCCTTTGGATGATTATTATATAAATATGCAAATATTATAATTTTTACGTTGTCACATAGATTGATTTTTAACTGTTAGTCCTACACTTAACATTGCTTGCATATGTTAGTGCCGAAAATACAATACTACAGATAATAAATTAATTTCTGCAACTGATGCATCCTATGGAGTTTTACGTGAATTGAACACTTATTATTTCATATACCGGGTGATTCAAAAGTTCGGAGTAAAAGTTAAACGCTATAAAAAATATGTATGGGTCGGAGAGACATGCGGTTTGCGGATTAATATTCACCGTGGTGGGGGATTTCGTATGTCATGAAAAATATTGGTTCAAACTCTCGACACTTGGGAGACTGAGGCAGATAAAACCATGGAGATGACTTATGCATGGAGGTGATTGCACACATGACTGGTCTGCGAGATCCCCCAGATCTCACACCCTGTGATTTCTCGTTGTGGGATTACCTAAAATCATTCGACGACTGGTCATTCATATTTCTGTTCTCGTGGTTCTGGATGAAGTGTCTCATGATTCTGGATGTAACTTTTATCAAAGCATTTTCTGAGTCAGGGATCATATTTCCCTTTCTGCTCATTCGCCAATGAACTCATGATGTCAGCATCCCTGGTTAGTTTGGATACTAACACATTATTCGATGTTGGTGATGTGATTGTCCTTAACGATTTTGGAGTTTTGTTCACCACCGTAATTTTTTCTAAATCAAAGAATCTTACCACAATAAAAAAGTCCACTACATTTTGGACTTCGCCTCCAGCTTGTCTGCTTTATTCAACTGGTAAATTGGATGATTGTTGTGATTGATTATTGTTTGATATATCTGTGTAACAGGTAAATTATCAATTATTAAATTCTATAAAGAGAACTTATTTTTGATGCCCTCACCTATGGTGGTATATGAGAATCACCGTTCGGTCTCGAAGCTAAGTGAATGACATAAGACAGTATTCAATAATTAAATTTTAAACTGGCCAAATCTTTTTATTAACATGTTTTGATTAAATTACAATCATTAAATTTAACTAAGATATATATGCACACATAACATCTTGCACTACATAAACACATTTGACATATTTTAATTTCATAAATTAAATTGCTCTTTACGCACATTTAAGTTATTCCCCAGTTAATGATATTTGTACTCAAACCATATAATACCCACCCGTGACCGATTTACTTCATATTGCATGGAAGTGGATGAAAATCATCGGATAATGAAGTATGTTACATTTCTCTACAACACAGAGAATAATCGTAGTAACGAATCTCTAATTCGGCTACTGATATATTATTAATTAGAGCATCGCCACTATAAGAATCACAGATCAGATGCAGTGAGGATAAGTTCATACGCTTTTATACGTGTTTATACGCAGAATTTAATTGATGATCAAGATGTAGTGAGAACACGTATTAGATTCATCAGACATCAGAGGACACTGCTGATACTCGGCAATTACTAATGATCAAGATACAGTGAGCATACTTTGATATCATTGTGCTGAAAAGGCACACTTGCTATTTATTGGTGCATTAAATTGATGATTCGAGATTCTGGTTACGTGATAATTGCGCTGACGTTCAGCGATTATTGATGGCACATATTAGTGCATCTAGATCCAGAGTGCTCACCGGGTTTCCCCGGAATTATAGCTTCCATGGGAAGTCCTGTAGCAGCTTGCAGAGTTTGAGTCGTACACTTTTTTCAAGGTTTTGCTGCATGCTGGACCATCGAATTTTCTCTTCTTGCCACAATCTCTCACTCTGTAGTTAAACAACTTATTCATTCCTCTGTAATGTTACAACACCTTTGCTGATTCGTTCTTGGTGATGAAGGAGATGGGGGCTGTTTATTTATAGTACGTAAACATTGGTTTACGCTAATGCACTACTTGGTATGCACTGCATTTAAAGTGCCTTATTACCTTTATTGACACTTGTAGCCAAAATATCAACATGCCGTGCGACAGTCTGCATTATCATCTTTCTTTCCTTCGACCCAGACCGTCCGACCTACCCGAAAGTGTAAGGTATCTGTTTGGACAGTCGAACAGTGCCACCCAATTTAGACCGGGACCCAGTGGGGGTAGTATCCATAGAAACCGTACCTTCCTCCTCTTACTAGCAGCTTTTCTCAGAAGGACTTTCAGACGACAGATTTAACGTACAAATCATACTGGGATAGTTTGGGCAGAGCCAGAAATCGAACTCTAGTTCTCCGAGTGCAATCTCCGTTCCTTAACCACTGAGGTATACCGCCCCCTGCATTCTTATCTACAAATTAAAATAGCAAATTTTATCCTAATTAGTTCCATAACTGTACACTAACTCATGTACAAACGATGTAAAATTTATGATCAATCTCTCATTGCGTATAATGATGCTGTTATTTACAACAAGAGCTCAATCCAAATTTTGAAACACCCGCTATAAGAACATTCTATTCTGGGAGTATTTAAAATTTGCTGACAACTGGTTGTATAATTCTCCAATCATGAGCATAAAACGACCTAGTTGTTTAGAATAACAATTTTCTTAGGTCGATATGTAATTCAAAAATAAATTTGTATCATTTTAATTTAACTGTCGTTTCTCTACATTAATTCATTTTAATGCGACAAACAGCTCGAAACACAGCAAAAATTCTGAAACACCAGCTGCCGCAGAAGTTTGAACCATGAGAGATAATCCGAAAAGTGGTTAAATAAAAACAACTTTAATTTTTAACTTAATTTCGATAAATAATTGCTTGCATTGAAATAAACACCACTTAAATCGTAAAGAGAAGCATTGTCGCAAAAGGATTTGTGGTAAACGAGTGTGTATAACAAATCAATACAAGAACAGCAAAAGTGAATGCGTGTTCAAACTCAAGAATATACTGCGATGCCTTAAAAATGAACAAAAAATTTGTATTGAACAATTGTATTAATTGTATTTATTTACGATCCCTGCAAAAAATATCATATTACAGAAGAACGTGTAGGGATGTCCTAAAATATACAATGTTCGTATTTTGATGGATAGGCACCAAGTTGGTCCAAACCCATATTTAAAAATCTGATGTGGGCAGCACATGACTTTCCTTATATAATGCAATGAATTCACTACTTTTACAGTAAAAAAAAATGGAGTATTTTTATAGTAGATATTTATATTATTTCCAAAATATTGAATTTTCGTCAATGAGTCGTCAATTTCATTGATTTAGCGTTATTTTTATCCATTTGGCTAGTTTTTCGTTAATTCAGCAACATTTAAAAAATCGCCAAGTTGGCGACATTCCACTAAATTCGTCGTCAAAATCTCGCCAAGCGTTATAGACGGAGAAATAAATTATTCTTACAGCAGACAAATGACTATTGGTGATCAAATATAAACGTATTACTCAAAGTATCTTTTTTCGTCAATGGAACGAGCTAGATCCACGAGAATAGTGTCACCAAATTTATCGTATGGTATTACATATGAAAAGTGAACATGTTTCTCAATAGGAAATATTTTTTTTTATTCTATATGATTTTTTGATAATTTTTTTTAAATGTGCACTATCTCGAGAACGGTTCGTGTTAGCGTTCTAAAATTTATGTCAATCATTTTCTAATGAAAAATTACATAAGAAATATCTGTTTGTGCAATTTTATTAAAGGTTTTGATTTTTTGACGATTGTTTCAAAATTTCACTCGAAAATTTATGAGTGTTCTGAATAGTCGATTGCGTGTAAAAGCAATAAGCTTCCAGTGTTTACGGATTGTAAGTTTTGTACCAAATTTCGTTCAAATCGGTCCATTCGTTCGTCAGTTATTGTCTCCACAGACTCACTGACACACACACACACATACTTTCACACACACGCACACACACACACATACTTTCGCACACACACACACACAGGCATCACTTCGAAAATGTTCGATTCGTGATCAGGGATGCTTGAAACGCGCTCTCCCGTCGAAAACTCGAATTCGAATTTTCGACCCCGTCACAATACTTTCCTTATACATTATAGTATATAAGGAAAGTAAAAATATGAAATGCTCGTTACAAAGCGAATCTTCCGTTAACTTTTACACTTAGTTATAGTACCCGGCCGTCCAAATAGCTGCTCTTAGTCCTCTGGACGAGTCGGACGGTCTGGGTCTTCAACTTAGTTATAGTAGTAATCCTGCACAATTTAAAATTTCTATTCCAATTAGTAAAATAGGCTCAACAACTTATAATATTTTAAATATCTAATATTAATTAATAATATAAGATTTTGCGTACATATTCCAATAACACTGATTGAGGTAATAAAAATTACTTTTAAAAAATACTTTTATTAGTTGTAGTGTCTCAAATTATTTTCTGTTTGTGACAGCTGGCTCGATTTTTCAGAATTGTTGCGTTATCAGCACGTGAGTTAGATCCATGTGGATTGATTGAAAGCATTAAAGTAGAAGAAGTTATGGTCCAGATAAAATATATATTCAAAATCCAGTAAAACTACGATTTGCAAAGATAGGTTATAAAAGGCTTCCCCGACATGAGACTAGAAACATTGTTTGCTGGAGACGTTAGGATTAACATAGCCTTTGGCGAATTTCTGTGGCTGAGCAAATTACAGTGGCTGTCTTTTACAACCATAGCTCCCTCAAAAATTTCTTAACAGTCCAGCATAGAAAAAGCTGGCTAATGCATCATGAATTCGAATTGTTTTTGAAAAACTACTCCACAAGCAGTTTGTTGATGGTGCCACCTTCGACTGAAATCATTTCCAGGAAAAACGTGGAGCTATCCCATCACCCAGGAGGCTAATCTCCTCGTGATGTCACTTTTAATATTAATAGGGATAGTTTTCACACAGCATTTACTCACCTTTAGATTTCAGTGAAACTGGATTACCAAGGTGATATTCTAATTTCTGTCGTCAAAAATTATGTATAAAACTAGCAGCTAAATAATACAGTTAAGCTTTTTCAGTTTTTTTTTTTCAGATTTTGACGAGTTACGTGAGTCATTTAAAAAAAAATGCCCGTACAATTTTACAAGTCACGCAATAATCTAATCAACACCAGGGTAGCGCATAAATGGCTTAACTACTAAATTTAATAAAATGCCGTTGGAGAGGTTTTCATCTGGAGTAGATACATGCAATTCACAAACACAGAATAGCAGACAGTCACACACTAACCGATATACAACATATATATATATACACACACGCACATATAGATATCCAGTAAAAAATAGTTTATTTGCATTATAAGTTGCTTAAAATGTAATCCATCGAACACTTGAGTTTCAATTTTCGACCTTATTACATTATTGCTTTCCTTGTACATTAGTGAATACCATGTACTGTAATAAAAGTAAAAATCTGATGTGGGCAACACATGACTTTCCTTATATAATGTAATTTAATTTACTACTTTTGCAGTAAAAAAAAGGTAGGTTTTTCTTATAGTAGATACTAATATTCTTTCCAAGATATTAAATTTTCGACAATTAGTCGTCATTTTTATCCATTTGGCGAGATTTTCGTTAATTTGGCAACATTTCAAAAAGTCGCAAAGTTAGCGACATTCCGCCAAATTCGTCGCCAAGCGTTATGCACTAAGAAATAAGTTATTCTTACAGCAGATAAATGACTATTGGCGTTCAAATACAAAAGTATTACTAAAAGTATATTTTTTCATGAATGGAATGAGCTAGTTCCACGAGAATGATGTAACCCAATTTATCGCATGGTATTACATATGAAAAGTGAACATGTTTCTCAATAGGAATTTTTTTTTATATGACTTTTTGATAATTTTTTTTAAAAAAATGAACAATATCTCGAGAACGGTTCATGTTAGCGTTCTAAAATTTATGTCAATCGTTTTCTAATGAAAAATTACATAAGAAATGTCTATTTGCGTAACTTTATTAGTGGTTTTGATTTTTTGACGATTTTTTCAAAATTTCATTCGAAAATTTAGGGGGGTTCTTAACATTCGATTGCACATAAAAGCAATAGGCTTCCAGTGTTTACAGATTGTGATTTTTGTACCAAATTTGGTTCGAATAGGTCCATTCGTTCGTCAGTTATCGTCTCTACAGACTCACTGACACACACACATACACACACACAGACATCACTTCAAAAATGTTTGATACGTGATCAGGGATGCTTGAAACGTGCTCTCCCGTCGAAAACTCGAATTCGAATTTTCGACCCCGTCACAATGCTTTCCTTATACATTATGTATATAAGGAAAGTAATAAGCACGTATAAAGCACATTCATCGTATAGAACGGAAGAAACTTTTTGCACTATTTGTGTATTCTGTATTTTTAAGTTCCTTATCCACTTAAGGTTAAACTTGTTGCTCATTATTATCAATAAGTATTTGCTCTGCGCGCCAATTGTCTACATGACAGAAATGGGCAACTATATATTTTAGGCCAGTATATTATATCAAGCCCTATTAATTGAATTAAACGCTTAAATTGAAATGCAAGCTCAGCTGTTATATGAGGGGAATAAGCGTATTCTTAGTAAATAACAATTCTAGAGTAACTATCTTTTAATTCGGCAAACAGCTCGAAATACGACAGAAGTTGAAACACGCCAGATGCAGCCGACGGTTGAACGATGTGGGGCTAAACGTTTAAATGAGTAGAATAAAAGCAACCGTTTCTTCTAATTGAATCAATATTCTCTGTAGATATAATTATTTTCATTTGAACAAATAACTAGTAAGTGTAAATATTACAGTAGAAATATTTTTAAATATTTACAGCAGACGTATATGTGCATCTATATACAACATTTCTACGTGAAATACCCATTATATTTTTGGTATTAAATGCGTGAATGTATGCGTTTTAGTTAATGAAACAACAAAAAGATTAAAGAAAAAGTAAAAAAAAAAACAGTTTACGCACATATTAAAATATAACGCACCATACAGCTGTTTCGATTTAAGAGATCAGATCCACCTTCGTCAATGTTTTAAAAAAAGCAAACCAGAACTCTAAAAGATGAAATACGATTGACGCATTTCATCGACTGGTGCATTTTCAACTTAATTATGAACGTATTTAGTCTTTTTGACTACGAGTTTATTGGTATTTTCGTCATTGAACGAAGTGCAACCAAAGTTTCCTCGAAAAGGCTGCATTGCATCTTAATGTGTGCTTAATTGCGTGGCCTCATTTTCTCTTATCCTTTGAACAATGTTATATTAATTTTTGTATACTAAGACATTATTTATATTTTTTACTGACAAACTAGATTTGCTAAAAAATTTTTTTGAACCAGTTAATAACTATATAAACATAATTTATATTAAATTTCAAAGATTATTTTCAAAGTAGTTTTTAAAATCAATCGTAATATTAATTGTATCGTATCAGTAAAAGAACAGTATATACTTTCTGTCTCGATTAGTGGTCAGTAACTAGTTTACTTAGTGTGTCTTATGAACAAGCCAGAACAATTTGGGGAGGGGGGAAGAGATTGTTTTTATTCAAGCGATTAATCAGCATCTTTATTCATTGCCAAATATTGTTAACTACCAAATATTGGTAAGCATAGATGTAACGTAATTTTAAAACCCTGTAAACTTTCAATACTCCAAAATACTTTCACATTAACTCATCAACTTTGCACTTTAATTTTCAACCTTTCTACATCTACTTATGATTCAAAGAGATGAACATTGCATTGGATATTAAGCAGGTAATATTCCTTCCATTCCTAAACAAAAACAACGGTATTGTAAAAGAAAATCTCCAAGTAATTAAACATTCGGTAAAACATCAGCCGATAAAAGAAAATGAAATCACTGTTTTGAGCGCAAAAAGATTCTATCCAAGTAGGAACATAACATCAACGTTTTCTACTTGTCTAGGAGTTGGGAAAGTTCTGTTGGAATTTTGAAAACCAGAAGTTTTATTTGCTCTGGCGAATTGTACGAGGTATAGTGTTTAAAAAATATCGGTGATATATCAATATTCAGCAGGCCTTTCTTTCTCAACGTTTTGATAGCTATTATTTCCTTTTTCTTATACGTGGAAAATATAATCAGCTATTAGTGGATCAATTTTGACCCAGCTATAAGGTTTGATATCCCACACCTGTCATCTTTCGAAAAGGGATTTCCGCAATCAATCATGAACTTTAACAGCTTGGAAATGCTCTCTGGGTTTTGAATTGATAGGGACTTAGAAAACTCAAGTGAGGAGTAAATTCACCGTCTTCAATAATTCAAAATTTTCTTTCAAAATGTGTAAGGCTTTCTTTTACGTGTTTTATTAAAATCGTGCTTTGTCTCCGACTTCTTTTAGTTTCGTAATTCCGACTTTGACTCCACATTCTTTTGATGACTTATTGCAGTATTGCTCTAGTGCTTTATACAATGAAACGCTTCTTAATCTTTCTTTAGCTAGTATGTTGAACTCTGTAATGACAGTCTTTGAGGTGCCGTCCAATAACGAAAGTTTAACTTTTTGAAGGTGAAACGTTCTGTGGCGATTCAGAGTCGCCGGGCCCCGAACCAGGGACTCTGCTTACAAGACCGGCATTATAGTCACTGAGCAAAAGCTAGCTTCTCCTCCGTTCTTATAATTCGGGTACAGGTTCCAAGCATCTTTGATCAGATATCTTTGCTGCCGCACACTCCCTCACCTGATGAGAAAGGCCCCGGTCTAATTTCGGCGAGGAGAAGGGCCGCTGAGAAAAACCCCGCGTGCCCCCCCCCCCCGAAATGCAGTTGCAGGCCTGAAGTGGGCCGGGAGGCGTGTCGCCTCGGGCGTGACGGTCAGTCGCGGTCAACCAAGAAGGGAGTGTCAAGGCTTCTGACTCCGTATGGTGCTGCCATCTCGTGTTGAGAAGTGAAATCGTTGGAGAGGAAGGTTTTTTTCGTGCTCGTATGTCCAGGGTAACCACTGTGGCGTTTGGGAGTCGCCGGGCCCCGAACCTGAGACCCTTTACTTACAAGACTGACATTATAGTCACTGAGCAGAAGCTATCTTTTGCTCAGTGATTATAATGTCGGTCTTGTAAACACGAGGTCCCGAGTTCGGGACTAGCGACGCGCAATCGCCACAGTTCCAATGCCAAGAAATGTGTTTTATACTGTTCGTGTAGTTTTGTGGTACATTCTTCGCGTCACTACAATGAACTCTTATGGCAATTTAACTGACACAGAAAGTAAGTTATACATTGATGTACATTCATTGTACATACATTGTACATTGATGTACATACATTGATGCATACAGTCATGCTGAGTTTCAGGATATCACAAGATTGTAGTAAATACTGTAATTGTCCTGAGAGATGAATAGTTAAACAATGCATTCTTGAAAGCATTTTTAAATGGAATCTCAATTTCTTCAAGGAAATCTATAGTTCAGTTATATATTTGATTCTTTAATAAGTAGAAAGAAAAATCATAAAAGATTCAAATCTCATACTGCCTTTTTCATTTCATTAGTATTTTATATTTCATTATATCACTGCTTGGAACGCCGGTACTAGAAACAGTGCACCTATTTGTTTGGCTTTTTGGCTTTTAATAGTACAGTAGCTTTTGAGCGCTTATTTTTTTATTGATGCTTTGTGATGTAACACCAATGCCAAATATTATTTTGTACTTTTCTGGACCATGAATTTCTTCTAATAAGAATAGATTATGTGATTATGAGGCTGTCGATCTTGGAATAAAACCAGTACTGTGATATATGTACCATACATGGCTGACATTATAGCTTCTTTTCTATCCAAATTATCTATAGAACTACGGATAATGATGTCAAGTTTTATTGAAAGTTATATTGAGACACACGGTGTTCTTCAGCTATGATAACAGTTTTGTTTGCTGGCAGCCCTGATGATAGTTTTATTTGCTGGTTCTGACGAAATGCATATTCATAACGGCAACATTGTCCTTTACGGTTGAACATGGTAATGAGAGTATTTGATCTACTTCAATTTATCTATTACTTGAGTACTGAAGATATGCAGAGCTAATCCTTTTAAAAACATTCTGAATAAGGAAATAAGCAATCTGAAACAAAATATCACATCCACGTTGAATACCTGATGATATACCGAATGAAAGTGATAATTACATTTAAATTATCTATTACTAAATATTATATCTATTACTATTATAATATATTTATTACATCTAAATATTATCCGAAAAATAAAATAAATAAAAATGTTTTTTTTTTTACCTTTGCCAAACTTCAAAACTTGAAGATCTGTACTACCAACTATTTATTCTTTCCTTACAGATCGTTATGAAATTCATACTTCTATCACTTTTAACAATTTCATTGCGATATTATTGAACTCAGCATATCTGAAAACAATCAAAATGATATACAACAACCTTATATTAAACATCAATCATTTTTCAAGCAAAATTTGAGGGAAAATCAAGATGGAGTGCAATTTTTCAAAATTGACCACTAATCAGAACATGTGACCGATATTTTTTAAACACTATATCAACTGCAATTCATCAAAACAAATAAAATTTTTGGCTCTCAAAATTCCTAGCTGCTACATTACGTAACTAGAATAAAGCAACAAATGAAAGATTCCATAATTGGCGTCATGCCTTATTAATTAATGATAGGTGCATAAAGTTAAATACCTATAATCCTACCGCAAAGCCCAATTTGCAGTGAGTTTATAGGTAGGATTATAGTTACGGGATAACTAGAATTAATTATCCTAAAAGTAGCGAGAATTCTTTATTCTATAAAACAACTACAATTTTTTACCTTTATCCTGCAAGACAGCTGGGTGCATATTTTAGCTTGCATTATGTACCCCAAAACATAAATCGTTTGATATCTAACAAAATAATATAACAAAAATAGACGAACTTCTTATTGAACATTGGAAAAATCAAGTGATTTATCTTTATAATGCCAGTGGCAGGTACAAGAGCAATAACAAGCAAACTATTTATTTTTTAAAAAAACTAATACTGTCTGGATCAATAACTGTCAACTTTCGAAGGAATACAACTCCGTTAACATGATTTAACGAGCAGGGCTGCTTCTCGGACGTTTTTGACGGAAAGAGTTGTGGATAACATACTTTCATTGAGTTCATCAATAAAGTACAAAAGTAGAAATAACGGGGAATTTCAATAAAATTATATGATTGAATGGAATGAAAAAGAGTTGTTTCAATGACAATGACGATTTATTTGCATTCGATTACTCTCAATTCGAATGTGAGAAAGATTCTTTCTTATAGCACAACTAGAAAATGTGCACTACGTTGCCAGGGATTTAAAATTTAAGCTAAAAATATGCTAAGTGATAAATACTACACCGGAACTAACAACAAATTCCTGAGCGTGGTTAGTTCCCCCGTGCGTGGACCAGCCTCAGAGGGTCGAAAGCCCAGGCGGACCGACTCGTTCGAAGACATGGAGCAGCAAGATGGGCGGCCGGGGGCCTCAGAGGGTTGTTGTTGTTGTTGAGACCCAGACCGCCCGACCTACGAGAAAGGTGTAAGATAACTGTTTGAACGGCCGGGAAGTGCCACCCAATTTAGACCACCCAGTGGGGGAGGCATCCACAGGGACCGTACCCTCCTTCCCCTACCACCAACCTCTCGGAAGGACTTACGGACCCACATGTTTAACGTGATCGTACTCCGCATGAACACGGCGGCAGTTGTGGCAGCGTGCAAATCCAGCGCGCAAACCACCGGGCTACCGCGCCCGAAATGTGCCAACAGCACGCGGTGTTCCCAGGTGGTTACCCACCCAAGTACTAACCGCGCCCAATGCTGCATGACTTCGCTGATTTAACGAGAACCGGTGTTTTCAGCACGATACGGCCGTTGGCCCGGGCCTCAGAGGGTCGAAAGCCCAGACCATCCGACTCGTCCGAGGACTAAGAGCAACAAAATGGATGGCCGGGAAAAGTTTTGAATAGCGGAGTCCGACCTCCACAGTCGCGGACCCCAGACAGAGCAACCAAAAGTTTATTAAAAATTCAAAGGATTTACAGAGTTACAAAGTTTAGCATATCAATAATCTGTGGGGACATCAAAACAAACAACAACAAAATACAAGACAGCAAAGTCAAACACAAAGTACAAAAGACACAAAAAACCAGGAGTCAGACAGCATAAAAAAAATCAAAAGTGATGAGCAGAAAGAGCTGACATTCATAAAAAGTTAATTCTAAAAAGTGAAAAAAGGACCGAACTTCCAAGAAAAGATAATTTTAATTTTACCAGTTAAGAGTATATAAAATTAATTTTACCATTTATTTTTATTAAAGGTTTGTCCGAAAGGAGGTTCAATTATTTCCTTTTTTCTTAGAAGAAATATCAGTACAAAAACTCAAAATTTTCAACCAACCGTGAAAGGGGGAAAGGGTCCAGTAAAAAGGATGAAATCAAAAGGGAACTTTCTTCAGCAAAATCAAAAAGAAAATAATTACTTTATGGTTAAAATATTCTCCTCTTTTCGTTAAAAATTTCTTTTTCTATATTTTCCCTTTTTTTTCTTTTTTGTCATAAATAATAGAGTTTAAAAGGAGTTAAATTAAATGCCAATAGACAAAATTCGTTTAAACAAAAAACAACAAAATATATTAATGCGACTGACACTCAAAGTCATAAATATAATATTAAATAAAAACAGCTGTCAAATATATATAATCAACTGACAATAATATAATATATAATCAATTGAATTAAAAGTATAAAATACAAATAATATAAAATATGTACAACAAATAAGTGATACTGGGAGAATCTCAAACGAAATCAATATGAGGCTAAAGAGTTTTTTGTATTTCTCTTATACGTAGTTGTTCTCTACGTAAGGCGGGGCATTTAGAATGGTCTCGAACGTTGTGAGCAGTGCACCAGTTCAGAGTTAGGTCCTCTTTGTTAGCTGAGATACAGTTGATACAGGTAGGGGTCTTGGATCGGCAGGTTTTAAAGGTGTGATCTTCCAGTGAACATTGGCTACAATTGCCGGCTGACCGTTGACAGAAGGAAGCAGAATGACCAAAACCCTGGCATCGGTAGCAAATTTGAAGAGAAACGTATCTTTTAATGATGAAGTACTGAAAATGAAGATATAATTTTCTAGTTTCAATTAAGTGTTTTCCAGCAACTGTGTCGATCAGAAGGAACCAGTTGAAAGTTCCGAATTTATTTTTGAATGTTTTAATAATTTTGAATTCCTGAATTTCAATAGAAGGAAGGTTGCAAGCAAGTAGAAGTTTAATGTCTTTTTCGGAGAAACTCTCAGGGACATTGAAGAGAATCAAGGCTTGTTTTCGGACGGGAGGCTTGTAAATGTTGAAGTTTTTGGTTAGATCTGAATTTTCAAATTTTGGGAGCAGGGATTCTTCAACTTCCCCGCGACAAGTAATTTTGAGTGTGCCATTATTATAAGTAGAAATGTTTTGAATTTGAATGTCCGATGGGCAGTGAGATGAGAGAAGATCGTTTTTGAGTTGATTCTTATTCTTCGTACCGTCCTTTCCCTTCAGCAGCACACTGGCATAAGTAGGTTTAGCTGGAGAAGTTTTAGGATGAGGATCGATGGGAAGGTTCAGGTTTGATATGTTCTTTTTGACGGATTCGTCGATAAGGGATGGAAGATCAAAGGAGAGGTTGTTAGAAAGATCCACCAATTTCTCAGATATTGAAGTTTTTAAATGGTTGAGTTCTTCATTGAAAACAGTTTTATACTCTTGAAGTGGACAGGAGGAATCTGCGACAATCTCCAAAGTAGTGTCAGGAATCTGAGATATGAATAGTTGGCAGGTTGTGGGGGAAAAGTTCCTTCCCCTTAAATAGGAGTGGTCTCAGTAGGTAGAGGAGCTCTGGAAAAGGGGTCCACTTCGCAATTGTGAAACACTTGGTTCATTAAAAATTTTTAAGAGACGGCTGAGTTAAAAATATATAATTAATCAACGGGTGGGTTTGTGTAATAATTTTTTTCTGGAGTAGTCTGTGATACATTTAGAAGCTTCTGTTAAAATATAAACGTTGGATATCATGTCAATTTTTTTATATCGTAATATAAAATTGGATGAGGTTTAAAACGCACGAAAAATGTATATTTTTTAAATGCATTATCATTTGTCTATTAATCGTATGGATTCCGCTCAAAGTTAGTTAGAACGAAAATTCTTATCTCTTTCCGATGGTGTCAAAATGGAAACGCTGTGATAATATTTATAATATTTTAGGTCGCTAAGGAACGCATTTGTGTGAAAATCGTCCTAAACCGTTGGAAATCGGGTTGAAACATAAAATAACTAAAAACTAATTCGAAATTTAAAAAATAACGGTAAGGTGCACCTACTCGGGTATCCTAAAGTATTTGTGTACAAAATTCCATGTTACAACGCTTAGATTTTCCGCTACAGACTACACACATGGATATCTTCCTTTATTATATTAGATTCACGGTATGCAATTGTCTGAAGTGCCGAACATATTTCTGTCTTTCCAGTCCCTCCAGCAACCCTTCCGGTGACTTAGAAGGCTATATCTTTTCACTCTTGTAATATCGATCTCTGAACCGAAACTAACGGGGTCGGTTAGTAGAGCATTGTTTAATGAATAGGAATCGACACCGTGAAACGAAACGCTTATACGGAAGGCAATAAATGTCTGTCAAAAAGTTGTATCATCAAGGCCTGTAACATTTGCAAAGTTTGTCAAAGTACGCTGTAAGATTTTTCTCGGATATAAATGTGTATTGTTGCTGCATTAAATTCCTCTGCATATAAATAGGGCAGATATTCGCCAATAACACTATTGTGTTCAATATATGACTTCTGTGCCAGTTTTATTAGTACTGATGGCACTCTCATCCTGTTTTATTAACAATAAATGCCTTTTGTAAAAGTTTTATTGATACAGAAAGCAATCTGTACCTGTTTTATTAACATTAAATGCCTTCTGTACCAGTTTTATAGGTACAGAAGGCACTCTGTACCTGTTTTATTAACAATAAATGAATGCTGTACCAGTTTTTGTCGATTACTACAATAATTAGACAATGCTCTAGAACTTTGAAATTGACTTTTTCATCTATCTCATCTTGTTGTGAGTTATACTTTTAACTTTCCCTGCAATACATGGTAATGTATAGGGAAAGTATTGGAATCATGTCGAAAATCGCAACTCGAGTTTTCGACGGATCTACACGTTTCGAGACCTCTAGAATACGAAAAAACTATTTTTAGCGTGACGTCTGTATGTATGTCTGTGTGTTTGTCTGTGCAGATTTTGTATCCACTTTAACTAAGAAACTAATTGACCGAATTTCATAAAATTTGGTAGGTATATCACTTGTGGGCGAATCTGGTGCTGATTAATTTAGGGTACGATTTGGGATAAAAGAACCCGCCATTTTTTGTAAAATGGCCCGCAAAGGCTTGTATCCACTCCAGCTAAAAATTTAATGGACCGAATTTCACACAATTTGGTAGATACGTCGCATGTGGATCACTCTGGTGCTGATTAGATTTTGGTACCATTCGAAAAAAATAACCTCCCCTTTTTTTTTCAAAACGGCCCGCAAAAATCGCCAAAATTTACAATAAAGAACTATATAAGCTCAAATATATCCATTAAATGCTTGTTTAATACGTAATTTTTAACGAAGAAAAGAATAAGACCAACCCCATTACATTAGGACTAGCCGTTCTCGAGATATATTTGGTTTTTCTGTTTTTCTTTATTCCACCTTTGAAAATGAGTCCAGTTACCAAATGAGAACGAAAATCGAGTTAATAGTGAATTGAATTGAATTCAAATAAAGAGAATGTGTATATAAGTCTGCAGGGAAAGTCATGTGCTGCCCACATCAGATTTTTTACTTTCCCTGCAATACATGTTAACGAATAGGGAAAGTATTGGAATCATGCCGAAAATCGCAACTCGAGTTTTCGACGGATCTACACGTTTCGAGACCTCTAGAATACGAAAAAACTATTTTTAGCGTGACGTCTGTGTGTGTGTCTGTCTGTCTGTCTGTGCAGATTTTGTATCCACTCTATCTAAAACACTAATGTACCGAATTTCACAAAATTTGGTAGGTAAGTTACATGTGAGCGAGTCTGGTTCTGATTAGTTTTGGGTACGATTCGGCATAAAAGAACCCGCCTTTTTTTGCGAAATAGCCTGCAAAAATCGTCCAAATCTAAACTAAAGGACTGGGTATACTCAAATATATCCATTAAATGCTGATTTAATACGTAATTTTTAACGACGAAAAGAATAAGACCAACCCCATTACACTAGGACTATCCGTTCTCGAGATATTTTAGGTTTTCGTACTTTCCCTACGCCACTTTTGAAAATAAGCCCGGTTACCAAATGAGAACGAAAATTGAATTAAAAGTGAAATAAATTTAATTAAAATAAAGTGAACGTTAATATAAGTCCGCAGGGAAAGTCATGTGCTGCCCATATCAGATTTTTACTTTCCCTGCAATACATGGTAATGTATAGGGAAAGTATTGGAATCGTGTCGAAAATCGCAATTCGAGTTTTCGACGGATCTACACGTTTCGAGACCTCTAGAATACGAAAAAACTATTTTTGTGTTTACTACGTCTGTGTGTGTGTCTGTGTGTGTGTCTGTCTGTGTGTCTGTCTGTCTGTGTGTCTGTCTGTCTGTCTGTGCAGATTTTTTATCCACTCTAACTAAAAAAGTAATTGACCGAATTTCATAAAATTTGGTAGGTAAGTCACTTGTGGGCGAATCTGGTGCTTATTAATTTTGGGTACAATTCGGGGTAAAAGAACCCACTTTTTTTTTGCGAAATGGCTCTCAAAAGCATATATCCACTCTAACTGAAAAACTAATGAACCGAATTCCACAAAATTTGGAAGGTAAGTCAGTTGTGGGACACCCTGGTGCTGATTAGATTTCAATATGATTCGGAAAAAAATAACCTGTCTTTTTTTTAAAAATGGCCCGCAAAAATCGCAAAAATCTCAAATAAAAAACTACGTATGCTCAAATATATCCATAAAATGCTTGTTTAATACGTAATTTTTAACGAAGAAATGAATAAGACCAATCCCATTACACTAGGTCTAGCCGTTCTCGAAATATTTTAGTTTTTTCGTATATTCTCTTCGTCCCCTTTGAAAAGAAGTCCAGTTATCAAATGAGAACGAAAAGTGAGTTAAAAGTGAATTAAATGTAATTAAAATAAAGAGAACGTGAACGTAAGTCTGCAGGGAAAGTCATGTGCTGCCCACATCAGATTTTTACTTTCCCTGCAATACATTGTAATGTATAGGGAAAGTATTGGAATCATGCCGAAAATCGCAACTCGAGTTTTCGACGGATCTACACGATTCGAGACCTCTAGAATACGAAAAAACTATTTTTAGCGTGACGTCTGTGTGTGTGTCTGTGTGTCTGTCTGTCTGTCTGTGCAGATTTTGTATCCACTCTAACTAAAAAACTAATGTACCGAATTTCACAAAATTTTGTAGGTAAGTCACTTGTGGGCGAGTCTGGTGCTGATTAGTTTTGGGTACGATTCGGGATAAAATAACCTGCCTTTTTTTTGGTAAATGGCCCGCAAAAGTTTGTATCCACTCGAACTGAAAAACTACTGCACCGAATTTCACAAAATTCTGTAGATGAGTCACGTGTGGGTTACCCTGGTACTGATTAGATTTTGGTACGATTTGGAAAAAAATAACTTGCCTTTTTTTGCAAAATGGCCCGCAAAAATCGTCAGAATCTAAACTAAAGAACTAGGTATACTCAAATATATCTATTGAATGCTCCTTTAATACGTAATTTTTAACGATGAAAAGAATAAGACCAACCCCATTACACTCGGAGTAGCCATTCTGGAGATATTTTAGTTTTTCGTACTTTCCCTATGCCACCTTTGAAAATAAGCCCGGTTACCGAATGAGAACGAAAAGTGATTTAAAAGTGAAATAAATTTAATTAAAATAAAGAGAACGTTAATATAAGTCTGCAGGGAAAGTCATGTGCTGCTCACATCAGATTTTTTATCCTCAGCGATTTCTTACTATTATTGTTAGAGATCAATTGGTTTTACTGTTGTTCAATAATTAACTCGTAATAGTTTTGTTGCCCATTTGCAAATTGTGTTTATAAAAACCAATACCTCTCGTTCAATATTAGTTCTTGGGGAATTAATGACTTTCGAAATTGCGCTGAGACAAAGCAAAAGAATAAACTTTACAGAATCATCTATCTTTATCAGCTGCCACCTTCAAAATGAATCCACTTTAAATTTCCTTTGAATTCACCAAAGGAAAACACAGTTTGCAGAAACACTATTTTCGGTCTTAGATAGTGTAATGAATTCGCTTGGCATTTGCTCTGTTTCTGGCGACATTGACGTAACACAAATATTTATTCAAACTTCTATTCGCAGCGGTGATTGATTTGTTCATCATTGAAGATTCATCACAAAATTGATTTTCACTTTCCTTATATACATAGTATAATGTATAAGGAAAATATTACAAAGGGGTCGAAAATTCAAATTCACGTTTTCGACGGGAGAGCACGTTTCAAGTATCCATGAACACGAATAGAACGTGTCTGAAGTGATGCCTGTGTGTGTGTGTGTGTGTGTGTGTGTGTGTGTGTGTGTGTGTGTGTGTGTGTATGTATGTATGTGTGCGAGCGCATGGTGAGAGTTTCCCCAAATTAATTGGTGGTATTTTCAGAAAATTAAAGCCTTCAATAAAGTTTAAATAATGATTTCTTACGAAAGTTCTCATTAAAAAGCGATTGACACAAACTTTAGAACTCTAGCATGAACCGTTCTCAAATTATTGCACACTTTTCAAATAAATGTATCAGAAAACCACATAACATTATTATTAACTATTGTGAAATATGTGCACTTTTCATACGTAATATTATGCGATAAATCTGTTAACATCATTCTCATGCATCTAGTTCGTTCCATTCTAAAGAGAAGATATTTTGAGCAATAGTTTTGTATCTTTACGCCTAGCAGTTCGTTAATAGTCATTAATCTACTATATGAATAGCCTTTCCTCCGTCCATAACGCTTGGTGAAATTTTGGCAACTGATTTAGAGGAATATCGTCAACTTTTTGAATTCTACCAAATTGACAAAAATGTCGCCAAATTGATAAAAAAAATTATGTTAATGGGAGGTAATATGTTAAAATTTTTGAATTGCGTCATACAATGAGCATACCTTCTTGTACATAAAAAATGCTCTTCCTTCCATTTGTCTGTAACAAAATATATTTGGCGAACTTAGCGAATAATCTAGCAAAATATCGCCAACTTGGAAATATTTTGCCCCAGATTGACAAAATTTTCTTCTAAATTGCAAAAATGACGCAAGACTAACAAAACTGAAGTCAAGTTGATGAATTAATTATTAAAATATTTTAATATATGGACTATATTACTTATTGAGGATGCTATCAGTATTGATAATTGTTAATTTAGAGTTACATGAAATAATATTACATGTTGTCATTCGGAAAACCCCAAATGTACACTTCATTAAAAACACTGTATCATGGATCTTATACATAAATATTTCACTGTGAAAGAAGTAAATTCCTTGCATTATATAAGGTAAGTCATGTGCTGCCCACATCAGATTTTTTTAATGTATCCTACTAAAATAACACGTGATACAACAGTACTCAGTTCTAAATCAGCTATCAACCCCATTTTTCTGTAGTTTTTTTATTTAATTATCAATAGCATTGCTCAATCATTAACTCACTTATCCACAATTAAATACTATTATTGTTTAGAGATAATTGATTTTACTCTTGTTCAATAATTAACTCATAATATTTTTATTGCTCATTTACAAATTGGGTTCAGGAAAATCGATACCCCTCTTTCAATATTAGTTCCTGGAAAATTAATGGATTTCAAAATCGCTCTTGGTCAAAACAAGAGAATAAACTTTGCAGAATGATATGTTTTTGTCAGATGTCACTTTCAAAATGAATCCATTTTAAAGTTTCTTAAATTTTCTGCACCAAAGTAAAACACAGTTTGCATAAACACTCTTTTCTGCCTTAGATAGTGTAATGAATTCGCTTGTCATTTTCTTTGTTTCTGGCGACATTAACGTTACACAAATATTTATTCAAATTACTATTCTCAGCGGTAATAGATCTGTTTATCATTGATGATTCTTAAAAGAATTTATTTTATTTTTAAATTCGGCATATTAAAATGACATTTGATAGGAAATAACTAGCCATTTCTCCCCACGCGAAATGGTTAGTGGTGACAAAATGCGACACCTATACACTTAATAAAAGTTCTGAATATCAATCACATCGCTTCAATTTTGAGCATAATTCCGAGCATTTTATATTTCTCTAGAAATGGAAATTCCGGCATGTAAAACAATGTTCTTCTCCTATCACTGTTGCCATATTTTTGACGTTTTCAGATATTTAAAGTAAAAGCAATTCATTGTAGAATTATTTCTCAATAGTAGTTTGATTTCAATAATAGCCAACAAGCTGTTTCGGTATATGAAATGTAAGACGATTACTATAGTTACCACATTGGACTCAAAAACTATAAATAAATTCATTGATAACATATAATAAAAAATATCGTCTGCTATAACTACACATTAAAACATCTCAAGAACGGTGGATTGTATACTAACAGAGTAAATTTTTGCGATTTTTTCCGCAAATATTAGAGGGATTTTTGGAATTTCGCGAATATCGAATACATTATCGAATTTAAGATTTTTTTCTTATTATTGTCGAATATCTATGGTAATTTTCTTCTTAGATAGAATTTTTGCGTTTTATTTTCGTGAATTTAAGGATTTCTTCAGAAATTTAGCAAACAATGAATATATATATATATATATATATATATATATATATATATATATATATATATATATATATATATATATATATATATATATATATATATATATATATATATATATATATATATATATATATATGTATATATATATATATATATATATATGTATATATATATATATATATATGTATATATATATATATATATATATATGTATATATATATATATATATATGTATATATATATATATATATATATATATATATATATATATATATGTGTATATATATATATATATGTATATATATATACATGTATATATATATATATATATATATACATGTATATATATATATATATATATATATATTTATATATATATATATATATATATATATATATATATATATATATATATATATATATATATATATATGAACATATATATATATATATGAACCATACCGACACAGTAATATTCTACAAAACATCTGTGTATGTACCATATAATGTCCACTTAAATGTAAATCTTAATTTCATACGAGTATAACGGCTTTGATAACATTGTCAGAATTTGAATGGTGTATAAATGTAAGTATTAGTTTATAGTACTTATAACTTATATTACTGCTTCATAACGGGTAGACTTTTTCTTTGATATGTTACTGTAAATCCTCGGCTGCGAAATTCCGCAAATTTCACTATTTACCCCCCAACCATCCCACAAATTTTACCTTTACTTCCCGAGGTAAAATTACTGTCCTACTTATAGGTCAAACCCCAAGTATATGCAAAGTTTCGAGTTTCTAACTTCCGTAGTCTGGACTGTGTAATTCATCCCTTAGTTAAACAGTCAATCTCGATCAGTTGCATGCTATCAATTTTCACGTATACTATGCATTTTCTGATAGGGAAAATTAAAATTTTATCTATTTTGTGATAGCATGCACCAATACTGAGATAATTCTTTTTAATTTGTTGAAAAATTATTTAAAGAAACCTGCTATTCCTGTGCGAATAATAAAAATGTCCGACTCTTTTATAATCCTGGGTCTTGTATTATTTAAAATAAAATTGATCGAACACCATTAAGCGACATTACCCCATTTCGAAATGCTTTCAACTTCGGTAATTCGAATGCGCTCTTGAAGTATTTATTTTTACTCATTCTAAACTTGTGTCCTAATTAGCTGTGCTACAAGCCTCTTGGAGGCATTGAAAATGTAAAGAAATTACTAACATGTTAAGCCACCGCATAACTCTGGTAATTAGGGCTTAGTTTATTTCAATGTTTGCAAATAGGGAGTAACTTTTCTTCTCATGTGGAATAGAAGAAAATGTATTTTGGAAATGATTGTCCATTTTTTATTTAAATATACGAATTATTTATGTTTGTAAATTAATAGCAATACAAGCAAAATATTAGAACAAAAATACTTTGTAATTATCTATGTTGGGAGAAAAGTCTCTATTTGAATTAATTCGCTCAAACTGCTACGAAAATTGCTGTAAATAAAAAAGTTCTATTGAAACACAGAATATAAAAAGTTAGTAAAAGTATCGATCTGTTTTGGAGGAAAAAAGCGACACTCTTCTTCTAGATGAATAGACAAAGTTGAAAAGCAAATACGAGAACGTATCTGTTATGAACATACGCACTTTTCAATAAAAAACCAACTTTAGAATAGTTTTAATCAAACAATCATCTCACAAAAACACCACTTCATAATGAAAAAACTTCCCGATAAGTACAAAAAACGAAGGCCTCCTTCTAAAATAATTGACTGCGTGTGATTTTAAGGAGAGTTTGAATCTTTCAACAAGGTACCTAAACCTCAAAGCGCAGCACTGCTTCTGCGGAAACTTGCAGCAAACCATTCTAAGATTTCATAATGTTTTTGGAAGAAGCTTTTTCTTTTTTTTTTTGTGCTTGGAGGGGAGATTTTTGATTACGCAGCGATATTATACTCCAAATATTACTTTACCTCCAAGCGCAATTTACTCGTGTTGTTTCTTCTTCAATTTATGAAATTATAAATCAAACGTATGTTCAAATTTTAAAATAAAAATATGTACCTTCTACTAGAATATACATAATGAGTTATCATTTATTATAATCGGTGCCTCAGTTTAGTTTGTAAGAGCGTCAAAATTCAACAAAATGGCCTTTCAATTTTTGAAAATTTGAATCAAAATGTATCTTCAAATTTTAAAAGAAAAGTATGTGCCTCTCCCCCAGAATACAAACAAAGACCAACATTCATTAAAATCGATTTAGTAGTTAAGGCTATAGGTTCGTCAGCATTTAAGAAAAAATGTCCAAACCGAAAATAGTAAAAAGTGCACTTTTAAAATTATTTTTGTTCGGATGTTACTGCACCAATTGAAATTTTTTGTTTTGTTTTTGTCAGCGTCGTGGTAATATTACATAAAAACTACCAAGTCCATATTGATTGAGGGGGGGCTGAAATATATATACCTAAAGATTAGGTTTTATCACGCCACGTATAATATACACATGTCAGCTACAGATTCGGAAATAACAACTTGGGAGTACAAGACACTGCCATGTTCCTAAAATAATCTCGCTCTTCAAGTTACGGTTTCTTTATGGAGATGATCCCTGAAATAAACAAATTCTTGTGGGGCTTAATATCTCCAGATAAGACTATAGGAACGTCATAAAAATTTATATTTAGACTAATATATGGACGTAGAATTTATTTATGACATTAAAACTGGTTGCTGCTATTTTTAAGAGATTTGATAATGACGGTCTTGTATGCAGATTTTATGCATATGAAATTGTAAATGATATTATTCTCTATCAAAGAGTATTTTTAAATGTGCTCTACTTTGAACGATGCACGAATAATGACTTTTGTATCAGGTTTTTCTTAGCAGCTGTACCAGTTATAAAAATGTTAAATAATACAATATACATTCACATTATAACTCTTCCTACTTGTCCAAACGTACCTTTAAATTTTAGCATTGCTTTAACAATTAATACTATAACGATAACCAACATTTTGCAATAAAAATTCCATTGTCAGATAGGTACAATTTCAAATATCCTTTTCATGTTTCTATTCCTTTGATATGAAAACATTCGTTAAAACCATCCGATACTGAAGATTAATAGCCTAGAGAAATGAGAATTCTATTTTTACCGAACCACAAAACCTGGATATGCATTTATTATCACAGTTTGGGGGACTTTATTATGATTGATATGGCAACACGTTGAGCAAAAGAGCCGTAATATTTGTTACCGTCCAGAAATAGCGTGTATGAATTGTTGTTTATTGAATTTCAGAAATATGGTAAAGCATAAATTAGACAAATGAAATGAAAAGCATCTGTGTCTAAAAATACTGTAACGAAGTTATTTAAATTTAATTGAAGTACATAAAATGTGCAAATTTCAAAAGTATGAAAATTAATAATTATATATTACATAGAATTAAGAATGTAAAAGTACGTGATAGTACCAATTCATATTCAACAAATTATCCATAATAGCATTGTTACTTCCTTGCTACAATGCATAGTAATGCATATGCAAAAATAATGCATATGTAGGAAAAAGACATATTCGAGATTTCAATGGATTTCGACGGTCTAAGTACTTTAGAACATAATCAAAATTGGTATCACGTCTGCATTCAATAAATAAAATCAAGGACAAAGTGTCTTTGAAACGAAACGTCTTTTATTTAAAACATCCTAAAAGTCGTACAAAATATGTATTAAAAACTGCCAGAGCGCTTTCGGGCGTATATACGCCCTTCATCAGTGGCTACATAAATAGTAAAAATATGGAATGTTTATATATATATAGCGACCAGTTTAAAGCAAATTTGCATAAAAATATAAAATGGTAAATGAACTTACTACAGAATAATACAAGAAATATACACGTAAATTACAAAATTTAGTTTAAAAGCTTTCGAATTTTTAAAAACATATTTCATGAAAGGAACTAATGCATATTTTGGAAAAACGTCAAGCTTAATTTTCATGAGAATGACGTCACAAATAATGATTAAGAGATTTGAATTGCATAGAATCGAAAATGAGTCGCCAAGCATAACTTTTGTATCACGGGAATATTTGAACGGGATCAAAATTACAAATTGACTCACGGTAAATATAAATAAACAGGGATTCATACCGAAGAATACTACGTGGCTTGTTACAACGAACTAAAAGGAAAGTTTTTTTCAAACACGGGCAGAAATTTATCATTAACCACATATTGAGCAAGAGCCGTAGAAAGTTTACCAGATTTGACGTCGCGAGTGTGTTCTGCTAAAAGGATGCCAACAGTACGTTTTGTACTAACAATGCAAAATTTATAGTCACCATCAGGAGATAACAGGGGAACGACATACACCCCAGTGTATGTCGTTCCCCTTGTTTCCATTTTTCCCTTCCTCTTTCCCCTTCCTCTTTCCCCTTCATCTTTCCACTTCCTCTTTCCTCTTCCTCTTTCCTTCCTCTCCTTCTCTTCCTTTCTCTTAATCCTTTCTCTCACTTCCCTTCTGTCTATTTTTTCTTTCCTCTTATTTCTCAATATATTCTTTTCTGTCTTTACTCCTCTCTGTTTCTTTCCAGTATCCTCTTCTTTCTCCCTTTTTCTTTACTCCTCAATCTCTCCTCTGCTTTTTCTCTCCCTTCCTCTTCTCTGTTATCCCCATCTCTTCATTTTCGCTCCTCTAATTCCTTCATCTCTCTTCCTGTTCTCCTATCTCTTCCTCTTCTCCTATCTCTTCCTCTTCTCCTATCTCTTCCTCTTCTCCTATCTCTTCCTCTTCTCCTATCTCTTCCTCTTCTCCTATCTCTTCCTCTTCTCCTATCTCTTACCCTTCTCCTATCTCTTCCTCTTCTCCTATCTCTTCCTCTTCTCCTATCTCTTCTTCTTCTCCTATATCTTCCTCTTCTCCCATCCCTTCCTCTTCTAATATCTCTTCCTCTTCTCCCATCTCTTCCTCTTCTCCTATCTCTTCCTCTTCTCCTATCTCTTCCTCTTCTCCTGTCTCGCCCTCTTCTCTCATTTTCCTTCTGTCTATTTACCCTTTCTTCTTCTCTGTCTACCCTTTAATCTCTTCATTTATTTCTTTCCTGTCTCTACTTTTCTTTCCTGTCTCCACTTTTCTTTCCAATCTCCTCCTCTTCCCCTCCTTTTCTTTACTCATCAAACTTACCTCTCCTATTCTCTTCCTTTCTTCCTCTTTTTCTCCCTACCTCTACATTTTCTCACCTCTAATTCACCATCTCTCTCTCATCTTTTTCCTCTCTCCTCCCCTCTATTTTCCACTCTTCTCCTCCTTTCTCGTACTCTTTCTTTTCCTCTCTCTTCTTCTCTGTCCATCCTTTTCTCTCTATATTTATATGTCGTTTTAGCTCTACTCGTCTCTCTTCTTCCTCTCCCCTTTCTCTGCCTCCCCTTCCGTCTATCCTTCTCGTCTTCTCCCATCTCCCTCTTTCGCTCGCTCTCACTTTTTTTTTCCGTCTCTTCTCTTCTCATTTCCTACAATTCGTTTCATTTTCTCTCACCCTCTTTTTTTCCTCTCCTCTTATTCCCCTCTTCCTCCTTTCTCTCAGATTCCTTCTGTCTATTTTCCCGTTCTTCTCTGTCTACCCTGTTTTCTGTCTCTACTCTACTCTCTTTTCTGTACTCCTCACCTTCTCCTGTACTTTTTCTTTCCCCTTACCCCCACTCTTTTTCTACCCACCTCTTCATTTTCTTCCCTCTAATTCTCCTCTGCTCTTTCCTATTTCTTCCTCTCTCGTCCTCCTTTCTCTCATCTTCCTTCTGTCTATTTACCCTCTCTTCTTCTGTGTCTACCCTTTTCTCTCTCCATTTATCGTTATTTTCTGTCTCTACTCCTCTCTTTTCTTTCCAATCTCCTTTTCTTCCTCTCCGTTTTTTTACTCCTCGACGTCCCCTCTCTTTTGCTCCACAGTTCTTCATTTCTGCTCCTCTAATTCCCTTTTTTTCTCTTCCTATCTCCTCCTCCTTTCTCTTCCTATCTCCTCCTTGTCCTTTCTCTTCCTATCTCCTCCTCTTTTCTCTTCCTATTTCCTCCTCCTTTCTCTTTCTATCTCCTCCTCCTTTCTCTTCCTCATTCCTGTCCTCTTCTTTCAGCCCTTTTTCCTTCCCTTCTTCTATGTATACCCTTTTCTCTCTGTATTGATCTCGCTTTTCTGCCTCTACTCCTCTATCTTCTTGTTTCCTCAATCTCCTCTACTTCATCTCATTTTCTTTACTCCCCAAGCCATACTCATTTTTAGCTATCCCTTTCACCCTCTCTTTTTCTCCTAATTATCTTCTTATATCTCTCTCTTCCCCTTTGTTTTGTCTCTTCTTCTCCTCTCCTATTTTTACTCCTCCCTTTCAACATCTCCTTTTCTTCTTCCCTTGCACTTTTTGACTCCTCTCTTTCAACCTCTCCACTTCTTTTTCTCACTTTCACCTTCTATTTGATCTCTTTTCATCTTCCTTGTCCTTCTTCCCTCTCCCCCCTCCCATCTTTATAACTTACAAAAATCGAAAAAAGTCGATTTAAGGAATAAATGTGCTTAACTCTTTTAAGTAAACGGTTCTTTCTATGTAAAGTTTGATGAAATATTGAATAAAACCCTACCATAATGCTAGGATAAACTAGTCTCAAAATATTTTTGATGTACGGAAATTTTGACGTATTGAAGTTTTTTTAAATCAAGTCAACAATGCAGAACAAAAGCAAATCCATATGTCATTTCTAACAGGGTCATTTCTGTCACATGAATGAAATGAATATTCATTAAAATGTCATTTATCGTGTTAAACCTCTCTGCTATTCAGTAAAAATTTTAAAATGAATTCCCAAGAATAAAATCTACCCCATAAATATCTTACAATTCATTAAAAATCATTCCCAAGAACTTATTTCAAGCAAAAGTTTATAATAGATATCCAGCCATATAGCAATGTAACTTTTTTTAAGATTAATCTAAATATAATTATAATTAAACTGACTCATAAGTAATTTGTTGCGTTACTTGCCCCGATTAATTCAGAAATAACTACATTTAGATATACATTTAGATGTATCAGAAATAACTACATTCAGATATACATTTAGATGTATCAGAAATAGCTACATTTAGATATGCATTTAGATGTATCAGAAATAACTAAATTTAGTTAAGTGTTTCTTATGTATTTCTGAGTGTTTAGAGATTCTCCATCACACGCTGTTTAGCACTATCAACAACTACTCTGTTAGGATTAAATATTTGAATAATAAGGAACTGCTAAGCTAAAATTCTACCCTTCAGTTAAATATTAAACACCCAATGAAAATGAAATTGATACACTGCTTTCAACCTTAAGATTACGCCTTTTTGATAATTTTAGACACAAGATAGAAAAAACATGATTAGCTAGCTCAGACAGCATTATCCAAGAAAACGGTAGAACTCTGCCCTTTTCATATTATTGCAAATATAGAAATATGCTATCATCTATGTATTTAAAGAGCAATATTATTTCAGAAAAAAATTTAGAGTATTTGTTCAAAGGTGCCCCCAGTTCAAATATGCCCCTCTTCCCTCTACACTTCAAACGTAAAACATAGGAAAACCATTCAGATAAAAAAAACCATCAGAAGTGAATCATAATTTATTCAACCATCCTCAGTAGAATTGTATTTTCCTCGTATTTTCAGTTTATTTTTTTCATCTTTTAAACTACGTAATATTTGAATTTCTCATACTGCATAAATAATGATTATTTTCAAATGTTTTTGAGTTCAATGATAAATGTGGGTGTGTTCATTCCTCTTTGTTGAATGTAAATTTATCACCTGTTTCCTGATAAAAAAATGTCAGAGCACTGATAATTAAAAATCAAATTACCTTTTTAATTAATATGTTATTTAATTATGACGAATTACGATTGTTTAAAATATCAATTATGAATTATGACTGTTTGAAATTATTTGTAAATATTTAAATACATTGTCACGAAATACGGAAATTTATAATTAAATAAATAATAATTGAACTTCGTCTACAGTTCACCTTTTAGATATACGTTGTTTAATGGTGGCTTTTTCTGCTCAACTTGGTAAGTTTGTAAAGGCGTCGAAATGAACGCGCAGGCATCTTTTGATAAAAACAACAAGTTTATTCTTAAACTGTACAAATCATAAAATAAACTCCATTAACGTACTTTTCAAATAATAAATCAGAATGTACATGGTCCATTCATTCTACCATCGTCTGCATCTACACACGCCACGCTCCACGTACCAACTTGTGCCATCTCCTACCATCTCGAAGCATTCGTCATCTCGTGCCTCACACTTTGCTTTTTTATAACCTGGTTGCCAGCACCCTCTGCCGTCCATAATCTGCGCGGCTGCTATTTAAATTTAGACTCTTCTTTCCCCGAGGAAGTGCTTAAAAAATAAGAAGTCGAGAATAGAAATTGTTAATCCTTACAAGTTGATATAGCTTTCAGTTAACTCAGCATTGTACTTCAATACAACCATTCATTGTGTAAGCTGTGAACGAAATCTCGAATATTCTGAACACCACCATGCCCCAAATTTTTGAATGACTTTCTGCAAAAAATCAATAAAAAACCAGCACTTTCAATATTGTTTAATAAAATAATCATTTCAGAAGTAATTTATCATTTGACATACACTTTAGAACGCTAGCACGTATAAATCGTTCTCTAGACATTGTAAGCTTTTAAAATAAAGTTTCATAAGGAAAAGCAATAAAAAATCATAACTTGAATACTATTAAATAAATAATCATTTCAAGCGTACTGTTAATTTAGAAAACAAATGATACGAACTTTAGAACGCTAGCTTGAACCGTTAAGATAATGCACGTTTTCAAATAAATTTATCAAAAAAATTTATATAGAATGATAAGAAGTAGAAAGTATCTTTAAATATGTTCATTTTCCATATGCAATGTTATGCAACATCGTGTTTTAATCTAGTTCCATTCATGAGAGAAGATACTTTTTGTAATAGTTTTGTACTTTGACAACCCAGATATGCCAATATTAATTTATTTCACTGGATATTCATTAAGTATCATTACATTTTGATGAGGGATTTTGCACATAAGTATGAAAAGTAATTCCATGTTTCAACTGATAAGTTGCCAAAAGCGCCTAATTTCAATTTACATGGTGTTAATTCAATGCCCAAAACATTTTCCCCCGTGGATCTTGTACAGCATTGTTTCACTGTGAAAGAAGTAATGTCATTACATTAAGTAAGACAAGTCATGTTTTGCCCATATCAGATTTATTTTATCATTATTGCAAGTGCTAATATTTTAATGTTTTTTTGTTTTTTTTTTTAATTCATTCGAAAATTGGTGTTTTTTAATAGAGTTTTCGTTCACTGATTGTAGTAATTCTTCAGAATTATATTCGAAACGCTTCATTCGTTCACTAGATATCATTCACACACACATATGCACATGCTAACATATACAGACATCACATCACATTTGATTCGAATTCAGGGATAATTAAAACGTGCTCTTCCATTTAAAACACGAATTCAAATTTTCAACCTTGTCACAATACTTTCCTTATATGTTGTTCTATGAGAAAAGTAACAAATACGTAGTTTAAGGTGTAAACTATATAACTAAACTATATGGAGGGGAGAGTCCAGCATTAATATCATTAAATCATCAACCTAGCTTATAAAAAGCATATTTGAAGCATGATAGCGCCATCTATGATGTTTACATATAAACTAAAGTCCGTTACTTCAACGCAGTGGTCTTGCAATGACATTTGAAAATCAATAAAAGTAACCAATTTTGATCCCGTTATTATCACGTACATGTTAATAGTCGATATGTTATCTTCAATGTTATCATCGATATGTTACTTAATGGATATTTTGCATATCGATTGCAACAATTTTTCAGTACTTATATTCATCATATTATACAACAAGGAAAAAATCTGATCTGGGCAGCACATGATTTTCCTTATATAATGCAAATAATTAACTACTTTTACAGTAAAAAAAAAAGATTATTTTTAAAGATGTTATTTATATTCTTTCCAAGATATTGAATTTTCTTCAATGAGTCGTCATTTCCATGTCGTCATCATCAATGAGTCATCATTAATTTAGCGTCATTTTTATCCATTTAGCGAGTTTTTCGTTAATTTAACAACATTTTAAAAGTCAGTTATCGTCTTAAAAACAATAAGCTTTCAGTGTTTACGGATTGTGCTTCTTGTACCAAATTTCGTTTGAATCGGTCCATTCGTTCGTCAGTTATCGTCTCCACAGACTCACTGACACACACACACATACTTTCACACACACACACACACAGACATCACTTCAAAAATGCTTGATTCGTGATCAGGGATGCTTGAAACGTGCTCTCCTGTCGAAAACTCGAATTCGAATTTTCGACCCCGTCACAATACTTTCCTTATACATTATGTATATAAGAAAATTAAAAAGAAAGCTCCGCTGCTCCGACATAAATAGAAAAATCTGAAAGGAAAATAACTTGTATTCATTGATATTATTTTTCTTTCCTTTCAGGTCTTTTTTGTTGTAATTCTTTACTCACGACCTCGGGGAACTGAACGGAATTACGTGTTGTTTGAATAATTTTCGAGATTTGCCTCCAATGCATTTGAGTAATATCCCTTAAATATAAAAATATTGCGTAATTGTTAAATATGGTGGAATTTGTTTAGCTCCCTCGGGCAGTGATATTTCAGATATCAATTAAATAGAAAGTGTATACCGATCGCGCTTTGAATAGTTTTACATAATGAGACTGTTTCTTTATCCCCAGAAAAAATAATATAATGAACAATGAATGAAAAATACAAGATTGAAAACATAATAATACATTATTATATAGTTTTAAAATTTCTATTTGAAATAAAATATATTCTGAATTCAAACTATTCAGCAATTTCGATAAGAACAAATATACAAAATAAAAATACAAACAAACCTTAGAGGGAAAGCTTTTTTCAGTAAATTGTAAATTTGTCAATTTTTCCGGAAAATAAAAAGTACAAGTATAAGGCTGCACTCCACTTTCTCTTCCATGTGCATTTAATATTTTTGTTTAAATTCCCGTGTATTATAAGCAGTATTTAAAGTCACACTAAATTCATATTAACAAGTTACTCAATCAAAAAACATCTCTATTCCAAAATTCAAAACATTGTTAAAATTCATTCTGTTCAACCAGTATCTCTCTCAGGGTAATTGCATATACAAATTAAATAAGGGAATTCCACAGGGAGGAATCTCGTCCACAATATTGGCCAATCTTTATCTAGATTTTTACGAATTTAAAGTACATTTTCAACAGTCATATCATATACAGATTCATTGATGATCTAATTATTATTAAAATTACTAATGATGCCATA
Source organism: Amaurobius ferox (assembly GCA_951213105.1). NCBI lineage: Eukaryota > Metazoa > Arthropoda > Arachnida > Araneae > Amaurobiidae > Amaurobius > Amaurobius ferox. The sequence continues at coordinate 107,708,496 of OX578136.1, forward strand.
ATGTTAAACTATCAGTTTTATCCTCTTAATCTACAGCTAATTGAAAATATATATACATCACAATGGATCAATCAACCTATCAACTCAACCAATCAACTCAACCTATTAAATATTTGTCACTATTGACGAAAGTTTTTCGCATCAAATGTGCATAAAAAATAGAATAACTCATAAGCTAAACAGAAATTTAAACAAGAAAGATCAATCATGAATAAAGCATTGATTATGGAACACTTTCCGACTGAAATGCAATTTTATTTAAATATCTCTAAAATGCGATACATTTAGCCATAATATTATTTTAATTACCACAGAATTTCAATAATTTATTTTACTTGAAAACTTAAAACTTCATCGAAAAAAATGCACTTTATTCAAATGACGTCATAGAAATATAAATCAGCTGGCTCTCTATGCAAAAGTAGTGCATATTTCATTCATAGACTCCAGAATTAAATAATTTTGAGTGAAAAAATTCATCAATTCTTATACAACTCATCTTACAATCATTTGTTTACATTCTGCATCCATTAAAATTAGATTTGTTGTAGAAATAATCAAAATTTGATGACCATTTAAACTCAAAAATATTGTAATTGCGTTAGAGCAGAATATAGATGCACAGAAACTAAGCAAAAATAAAGCAGTTTTAGGACGGATGAATTACTAAATATAAACTTTTTTTTTTCAAATGGCCAGACACTTGAATCATCATCATTCGCCTTTGTCAGCGGCCAAAACGTGAACCATTTAGCCGTCCTAGGACGTTGCCCCAGGTGCACCAGAGGGGGCGGAACACACTGCGCCCACAACACAAACATCCATGCCTTACGTGGGACTCGAACCCACAACGCCGCGGTCGAGCGATTGCTGTGGAAATGCTCGCCTTGACTACTCGTCAACCACGTCGGCACTAAATACAAACTTAAAAAAACTTTAAAAATCACGATTTTTACTATGGGAAAAAAAGATGAATACCATATTTTATTTTGATGTGGGTCACGTGATCACTTCATATTATATGGGTGTAATTATTATTTTAATTTTTATTTAAAAAACTACCAAATATATTTTCCTGACATTTTTGTCATATTTAAGTGATAATTTGAATATTTTCTAAAATTTTCAAAACAATTTTCGAATTTCAACTTCACTTAAAAAATGTTTGAAAAATGATGTCCCATAGGGTTCAATGTATTTCATTTTTTAAACTCATGTTCAATCCAAAACTAATTGGGTGATATTATTCATTTGCAGTCCCATAGGTCCCACAGACCGTCTGAAAAGAATACTAAAATTGAATTTTGATAAAATCATTTTTACGGCAGTTATCGTGCGAAAGGAGAAACAGACAGACAGACAGACAGAATGAACAAAATCATAAACAATTTTCAACTATGTTGTAAATTTTAAAAAAGGGACAATGTGTTGCCAAAATTCAACTATGTAGGTCATGCCCGCAAAATCCATGGTCTTTCAATTTACTTGTCTATATCCAGGACGCGAATTCGCAACTCATATACTCTTCCTTTGAATTTGGCATTAAATATCACTTCAACTAAAGTTTACAACAAGAAAGATCAATCATGATTAAAGCATTGATTATGAAACACTTTCCAACTTCAATGCAATTTTATTTAAACATGTCTAAAATGCAATACATTCCTCGGTAATATTTTAAAACTTATCACAATATTACATTAATTTATTATATTTGAAAACTTAAACCTTCATCGAAAAAAATGAGCTTCATTCAAGCATTGAAATATAAATCGCCTGGTTTAAACATCTCTAAAATGTGATACATTCCTCGGTAATAATTTTAGAATTATCATAATACTACGATAATTTATTATATTTGAAAACTTCATCGAAAACAAATGAAATTCATTCAAATGACGTCATAGAAAAAATAACACGACTGACTCTCTCTATAAAATCAGCATTTCATTCATAAATAATTTCCCATTCATGTCATTCATCACAATACTATAATAATTTATTTTATTTAAAATTTAAGACCATGGAACTACAATTAAATAAACTTTATGCGTAAAGCTTCATCGAAAAAAATCGTCCTTCTCTTTGTAAAATCAATGAATATTTCATTCATATCAGCTATGCAGACTCCATGAACTAAATGATTTTGTGTTAAAGAAATACAGCAATGTACAACTCATTCTACATATTTTGCTGTTTATATTTTACATAGGTGAAAAATAGGCTTCGTTGTAGAAATAATCAAATTTGGATGAGCATTTAAACTCAAATATATCGTAAGTGTGTTGTTTCAGTATGTAGATGCACAAAATTTAAGCAAAAATAAAGTGGTTTTAGTACGGATACAACACTCAATATGAATTAAAAAGAACTTTAAAAATCACGATTTTGAGACAAGATGGATGCCATATATCATTTTGAAGTGGATCACGTGATCGCTTCATATAAGAGGTGTTATTATTATTTTAATTTTTATTTTAAAAACTACTGAATATATTTCGCTGAATTTTTTTTTATATATTTTATGGAATAATTTGAATATTACCTAAAATTTTCGAAGCAATTTGTGAATTTTAAATCTGTTTAAAAAATGTTGGAAAAATTAGGTCCCATAGGGCTCAATGTATTTCATTTTTTCAACCCGGGTTCAATCCGAAACTAATTGGGTGATATTATTCATTTATATTCCCATAGGTTCTACAGACCATCTGAAAAACATACTAAAACTTCATTGTTAATTTTAAATCTGCTTAAAACATGTTTGAAAAATTGTGTCCCATAGGGCTCAATGTATTTCATTTTTTCAACCCGGGTTCAATCCAAAACTAATTGGGTGATATTATTCATTTGTATTCCCATAGGTCCTACAGACCGTCTGAACAACATACTAAAATTTCATTTTGATCAAGTCATTTTTACGGCAGTCTAACGGACTAACGGACAGACTGACAGACAGACAGACAGACAGACAGACAGACAGAATGAACAAAGTCATAAACACTTTTCAACTTTGTTGTAAAGTGTTAATAACAAAATTCTTTAGTTCATTGTGCTACCCTTAACATTTATCTATAAATGTTCTAAATTTCTTATTTTTGTATTATATAGTTATTTAAGTACGAGTCAAAGACACGAACTTCGTGAAACAGCAGTTGCGGAGTCGGTGTTAGCTACTTTAACACTTTAAAACATAATTGAAAAGTGTTTATAACTATTCGTTTTGTCTGTTTGGTTGTTTTTCAGGCTGTCCGTTCTCACGATAACTGACGTAAAAATGACTTTATCAAAATGAAATTTTAGTATGTTCTTAAGACGGTCTGTTGGAATATGGCAATGTAAATGAGTAATAACATCCAATTAATCTTAGATTGAACTCGGGTTTAAAAAATGAAATACATTGAGCCCTATGTGACCTAATTTTTCGAACATTTTTTAAGCAAAATTAAAATTTACAAATTGCTTCGAAAAATAAGGAAATATTCAAATTATCCCATAAAATATATAAAAAATATTTCACAAAATATGTTTGATAGTTTTTAAATAAAAATTAAAATAATAATTACACCCATATAATATGAAGAAATCCGAAATCCCGTGACCCACTTGAAAATAAAATATGGTATCCATCTCCCCACCTCCCCCGTGATTTTTAAAGTTCTTTTAAATTTATATCTAGTGTTGCATCCGTCCTAAAACCGCTTTATTTTTGCGTATTTTCTGTGCGTCTATATTCTGCTCTAACGGAATTATAATATTTTTTAGTTTAAATGATCATCAAACTTCGATTATTTCTACAACGAAGCCTAATTTTAATGGATGCAGAATGTAAACAAGTGATTGTAAGATGAGTTGTATAAGAATCGCTAAATTTTTTTTCACGCAAAATTATTTAACACATTATTTGTTGACAATTTTTATTTTCGATGTGGGGATAAGTGACCTCTTTATCCAGGCGCCCCGGAATAATACGTCTTGCCTATTGACTTGCTCTATTTGACTTTGAGTTGGTTGGTCTATCTAGCACTAAAGAAGACAATCCAACGTATTTTCAAAGCAATTGTGTATTACATTGTTTATTTATTTATGCTTAATTACATTGATCAAGTCTCAATACTTTGAAGAAAAGTGTTTTTGCTTATTCTTTCTTTTGTTATCGTATTCACTTCACAAGCACACATATATACATATGCATACACATACATACACAAAAATCACTTGAATTTCAATATAATTCAGTTATAAGAAAACCCTAATGCATGTTATTGCTTTCTCTTAATATCTAAATTTATTATTCTGTAGAGAGAGCCATAAATTGGATACATCGGATTATTGCCAAGAGATTATACTGTTGAAACGTAATGGTATATTGACCATAGGTTTTATCATGGGATTATGCTGTCTACGAATTTAATCTGAAATATTGGCCATTCCACTAAATGAGGTTTTCCTTGATAGATTTTTTTTGAAGAAAAAGCACTATAAAAATAAATTGCATAGGTCTTTTGAACAAGTTATTTCTGCTGCCATTTGGTATGAATAGAGATTTGTTCTTAGAAAAAGAATATAGAATCGCTTTTCAATTTCAGATAACAGCATGGATCGGTTTTGCACTTATTATGAGTCAATGTCTGCAATGACAACAAGAAAACATGAAATGGGCTACAAATTTGGAAACCGCTACGATGATAGACACATTGAGTTGTACCACACAAGAGCGGCTTCAAATTTCTTGTGCTCAGGCTGTAATGGACAAGTTAATTTTCACAGAACCCGCCTATCATCTCACAAAACCCACATCAATCTTTTAAAAATTTAAAGCAAATTATATGGTAGGAATCAATGTATTGGTCTACATGGAGAGTAACATAATTGTGGTCTCAATAGGTTTTCTTACCCCTATTGCAGGTATCGTTTATTTCTAACTGGCAGGCCCAATAAGTAGCTAATATGAACAAAACTGGAGTACGGATGCTGATATCTGCAATAGAAGCGCGATCATCACTTTGGGAACGTTTCTATAGGCGTCATCTAGGATCATTTAAAACCGCTGTTTTCAGTAGACTCACTAAATTCCTAACACATTTTTATCACTACACTTTTTCCACCAGAATGAGAGGCCCTTACAGACGAATTGGTAAGAACTCTTGCATGCGGTACAGCAGATGGCTGGTTCAAGTAGACTGTTGGCGGATTCGGGTAGACCAAGAAGAGTCTGTTCATTATTTACGGTCCTAACACTTGCATATGGATAGGACGAGAAATAGGCTAAATTATTACTAAAAAACCATTAATACTCCTTGTCTTCCTGAGCCATATCGACGGTGAAACGAACCTGTTGATTGCAATCGACATATCAGCCGCAGAATAAAAACTGTAGAAGGATACCTGATTTACGGAAACGACGATAGCATTTCCTCACTGTATCTTTAGGTGCATTCGTCGTAATTCAAAATCATCTCATAGAGTTCGGCATTACTGAAAAGTGCCATTATTAAATCTAGTTAGGTAGCATAGTTATTTAAATGCTTAAATACAAAGTATGAATCGACATAATAATGACATAATAGCTTTATCTGCATAAAATAAATTTGAAGAAGTGATAAAAGTTTTAAATGCCTATTTGCAACCGAAGTTGTTTTGTGGATGCCCCCTTATTTCCTATTGACAATTTTAATTGGTGATAACTATGTCAATTTTGATCGCATTGCAGCCAATTTTTTCAGTTAAACTAAATACGGTATGGGTAACATTTTTCCAATTAGACATTTTTCGATAGAAGAGCTGTATAAAAAGTTAATTTTGCTAACTTTCTACAAAAATGTGTTACAGCATTTAAATTACTGTTTCATAACGTCCTACCTTATTTAAAATATTTTTGTGATTGGAACTATGTGTCCAACGGTTCAAAAAATCTTCCACTGTTCACATTCTATGGGACACCCTGTATAGCAGTCATCTGCTGCAGTTCTGACACTAGATAACGACCTTGTCCTATTCGCCAATGAACATTGGCTGTTTCTTGTAATTATCACGAAGTGACTTGTAACAGAATCTCGAAAGAGCATTTTGTAGAACATTTAAGGCTCTCAACTTTTTGGTCTAAGACTCGCCAGATTTCATCCTACCAATCCTACATTGAAAATTGCCCATGCGATCAAGGTTAATGGAATATAAGCAGTGTATCGTTAAGGTATATCTCCGGCGGGGACGAAGCCCCACATAGGAGACGTTTTATGTTAACCTAGTTTCTATTTATATGACAACATTCAGATATATTTATATAGAGCAAATAAAAAACGTGCCCCCATCCCTAAAATTTCATTCGACCTGCCCCCCAGCCAAAAAGTCCTAAAATGGACACTGAAAAGTATTGTACTTAAGGCATTGTACATAAGGCTCATTAAACAGATGGTTCTATGCAGAATTATTCGAATTAAAGAAGAGGTATATATAGACCTCTCTAAAAAAATTACTGGGCGAATCGCAACCAAATTTCATACACATACTTTCCTGAGTATGCAGTTTCGATTTCTGGAGAAAAAAAATTTGGCCGCTAGGGGGTTGTGACAATATTTTCACATATTTTGATACATAACCCTGGGAAAAAAGGGAATGGTGTAAATATATTGAAATGTATACTATGTTTTGTGATTTATGTTTATAGCTAGGCCTTTGCACAGACGGAATTGGGATTTTTTGGCGCCGTTGGGTTGTGTGCGCACTGACATGGATTGTAAATATTCAGAGATTTAATTGCAGCAAAATGTCAAAGTTGAGCTACAAATCTTTGAGAATTTATAGCCCTGTCAGGTGTGGCGCGCGTCGGTGTCCGGTATTTTGGACCACCCTGGTTTTGTATGCCCTCTGGTTCTTGTATTTTAGTGGAACGCATAGAAAATTAGCGTCGCTTCTAGACCAATGGTGAAGCATTTTTGGACCTCCTCTTTTTTATAGCGTTTGGGAACAGCGAATGAGAGTTGGGGGGATTTCCTCCCTGTTTTTGTCGTTCCCCTTGTTTGTAGTATTCTAAAAAGTTTTAGAATTAAAAAAAAGTTCAGACGCAATCTGTTTTTGATAAAAAAAGGTCTCCTGGGTTCCTTGTGAGCACTTGCGCTAGAAACGCATCCGGGCCACGAAGTAGGCGACACTTGACGACACTTGTCATGCGGCAGTTTCTACAAGTTTCACGGAACCGGCGCATTTTACCTAACTAGGGGTAACAGTCTCTAAGACAGCGTTCAGATATTCTCCAGAAATAGCTTTCTGTTTATTTTGCAGCTGTGGCAGGGTAGTCACAGATGTTGTAGAACGGTTTCGAATTTTCAGCAAAATCTTCACTACGCAAGCACGTAGACGGAGTCGCATAGGGATACCAATTCAGGGATCCTAAGCAGCAGACAAGCCTCTACGAAAACGTATATATTTGGCAAAGCCTGTACGCATGCTCACTCAAGAGCCGCTGGGACTGAGGCAGATATTAAGAGGAGGAGAAGGAAAGTGGACGGTGTGCCCATCTCAAAGAAAATACTTGGCAAAAATTGTCGTCACCTGATGACGCGCAACTGTGTAATCAGACTGGCAGTGTTCCCATGAACTATTCAAATAAATGAATAAACATTCAATTAATTGTGCCACCCTTTCCTACGTGCAGAGGTCAGCTACAGCACTCAGTGAGAGTCCTATGTATGAAGGTATGGAAATTATATATTGATTTTAAAATGTGTACATGAATGTTTAAGTAACTGATGTAATCCAATAGTGTAAGGGCAGGGTTATGATAAATGGGAGTTTTTGCAAAATTGAATATACATATTGTGTTCTTAACAAAAAGTAATTTAATTACAAATTTGGATTTTTATAAATATGCAAATTAATGCAAAATAAACTGTGCACCCCGAGGTCAAGTTTAGGTAATTTGGGGAACTTTTTTTGTAATTGTGTATTGTATATTAATGTTTAAAATTGAGATTTCATGTGTTCTATAAATAAATTGTAGTTGGCCACAAAAATGGGAGTGATTATTTTGTTGTAGTAAACGCAATGTACTTTGGTCCAATCGGACCCCACTATACGTAAACGCGGTTGAGCCTGGTGGAACTATTTGGTGAGTATCTTTAATGTATTTATGTGTTTAACTTTTATTGTATTTATGTGTAAAATTCACCTCACCACAGGGGTGAAATCTGAAACTACTGTCCCCGTAATTTGCATATTGAAGTGTATCTTACAACTGCCGTCTATAAAAGGAAGTACAAAGCCTTTTAAAAAAAATCCACGACTAGCGAAGGGTCATGAAGCTCATTTCATCTTACCGGATCGCACGGTACTTGTTAAACTCTTCTTTCAAGGAAACAGCAATGCTTCTGCCACACTTAAGGCATTTCAACAATTAAAGGGTTTATGAAGAGGTCACTCATGATTTGTAATATTCGTAACTCTTTTGTGCCATTATTTGATAAGTTAATCAATATGCAAATTGTAGGGACTGCATCGACAAAGTTCGCCCCCTGGCGACAAAAATTTGAACTATTTTTTCTTCAAAAATCGAAATCGCATACTCAAGGAAGTGTGTGTACGAAATTTGGTTGCGATAGGCTCAATAATTCTTCCTACGGCGAGATCTAAACACCGTGCAGAATCCACTTCAACAATAAGAGCACGCAATTCTGTTCCAGTAGCTCAACGGCAGAGCATCGGCTCGCCAGTACGAAGATCCAGGGTTCGATTCCCGGTTGATGCAACACATTTTTCATAATGGTGCCCGAATAAATCAACTCTAAATTAGTTCAAAGTTGCCGGTAGTCTGAATGTGACCCTTGTACGACTAGTACTGCTTCAGTGATGTCTGGTATACTGACAGTCGATTTCAAATCGGGAGAACAACAACCACGCAAGAAGCTATCCAGGAGGACAACAACCACGCAAGAAGCTATCCAGGAGGACAACAACCACGCAAGAAGCTATCCAGGAGGACAACAACCACGCAAGAAGCTATCCAGGAGGACAACAACCACGCAAGAAGCTATGCAGGAGGACAACAACCACGCAAGAAGCTATCCAGGAGGACAACAACCACGCAAGAAGCTATCCAGGAGGACAACAACCACGCAAGAAGCAATCCAAGAGGACAACAACCACGCAAGAAGCTATCCAGGAGGACAACAACCACGCAAGAAGCTATCCAGGAGGACAACAACCACGCAAGAAGCTATCCAGGACGACAACAACCACGCAAGAAGCTATCCAGGAGGACAAAAATAGCGGCAGGAAGCTAACCTGAAGTAAAAATAGAAGGAGGTGGTCACTCAAATTGTCAGTTGCACGTCAATCTGACATTAGAGGCTGGAGAATGCAGAGTCCAAATAAACAATAAGAGCTTGCAAGTTTATCTCGCTACCTCAACGGTAGAGCGTTGGCTGATCAGCACGACGATCTGCGGTTAATTTCTCGGTTAGAGCAGCAAGGTTCTTTATACCTCCCCTTTAATTTGCATCATTGTGTACATAAGATATTGCAATGACGTTGCATACGATGTCTTTCTGACATGATTGATTTCACGTGTCACTGAACTGAACTTAGTCTTGAATCAACATCAGCTGCGCCTAGTATAAAAGGCGAACGAACTATTACGCATTTTAAAGCCATCCCTAATTTGCATATTTGGAACCACTTCATGCTCTGAATACTGTAAAGCAAATGGAAATTCATCTTCTACGTAAATAAATGTTCATATATACGAAATTCTATCACATCCTTCTTTACACTGCAAATTAATTTTGATCCTCAGTGTACAAATTCTCTTATGATGATTAAATATTTCAACATACAATCCTCCCACACAGTAACCGTGTTTTTCATATGATTCGTGTTTTTCATGCAGTGAAAGTGATAACTTTAATCCTACTATACATTTCAAAATATAAATTCTATTATCATGGTTAAATATTTCGGCAAGTAGAATTTTAATTATCTGAGACTATTTTTATATTATAAGGGTTATTTAATGTTTCTATCAGCAATATTAATCAGAAACAGCGTAATCGCTGATGATAAACTAATTAGATTTTGCATAATAAACTGTAAGTAATACTTTTTGAAATAGATCTTTACGATGACATAAACAAACATTTCACTCATTATTTTCTAATTAAATCTCGTCTTCTAACATTTAATAGGATCAATAACAACTTGAGGTAGGCAATGATAAAAATTCCATCACATTTTCTCGAGTATGAGCTCTCAGTAGAAAGATGAAAATATCTATATATTTAAGTGCACGAATTGCAAAGTGGTTGCATAAAATTTCGCCTAAAATGCTTTCTAAAATAAAATACTGCTGTCTAATTTAAAATACGTCATTATTGGCAACATAAAAAAATATTATTAAGTATTTTCCGGTTTCAAAGGCCTTATTCTTCAGAAGAAAAACCAGAGCAACTACACTAGTAATGAATAGGAGGGCGCGGTAGCCCAGTGGTCAGCGCGCGGGAATTGCAATAGTTAGGCCGGGCTCGATTCCCTCCGCTGCCAAAACTGCTGCCGTGTTCACGCGAAGTACGATCACGTTAAACATGTGGATTCATAAGCCCTTCCGAGAGGTTGGTGGTAGGGGAAGGAGGGTACGGTCCCTGTGGATGGCTCCCCCTCTGGGTTCCGGTCTAAATTGAGTGTCTCTTCCCGACCGTCCAAACAGTTCCCTTACACCTTTCTGATAGGTCAGACGGTCTGGGTCTCAACAACAACAACTAGTAATGAATAGTAGGCGTCTGCCAATAAATAGTTACATCAAGTGTTCTAGCAAGGAAATAGTGACCAGACGAAGAACAGAATGAATAAACAAGAAAGATCAATCATGCATAAAGCATTGATTATGAAACACTTTTAAACTTCAATGCAATTTCATTTAAACATCTCTAAAATGCGATACATTCCTCGGTAATATTTTAAAAATTATCACAATACTATATTTTATTATATTTGAAAACTTAAAAGTTCATCGAAAAAAATGAACTTCATTCAAATGACGTCAATTAAATGCAAATCGCCTGGCTCCTCGGTAATGTTTTTAACATTATCATAATACTACAATAATTTATTATATTTGAAAACTTCATCAAAAACAACTGAAATTTATTCAAATGACGCCATCGAAATATAACACGCCTGGTTCTCTCTATAAAAGCAGCATTTCATTCATAAACATTTTCCCATTCATTTCATTCATCACAATACTATAATAATTTATTTTATTTAAAAACTTAAGACCATGGAGTTACAAGTAATTATACTCTATGCTTAAAACTTCATCGAAAAAAATCGTCCTTCTCTCTGTAAAATCAATGAATATTTCGCACTCATATCAGCTATGCAGACTCCATCTCCATGAGCTAAATAATTTTGCGTTAAAGAAATGCAGCAATTCTTATACAACTCATTCTACATATTTTGCTGTTTACATTTTACATAAGTGAAAAATAGGCTTCGTTGTAGAAATAATCAAATTTCGATGATCATTTAAACTCAAATATATTGTAATTGCTTTGTTTCAGTATGTAGATGCACAGAATATAAACAAAAATAAGGCGGTTTTAGGACGGATACAACACTCATTATAAATAAAAAAGAACTTTAAAAATCACGATTTTTAGACAAGATGGATGCCATATTTCATTTTGAAGTGGATCACGTGATCTCTTCATATAATGGACACGTGATCGCTTCATATAAGAGGTATAATTATTATTTTAACAATTTTTATTTACAATGTAATTTTTATTTAAACAAGAAAGATCGATCATGCATAGAGCATTAATTATGAAACACTTTCCAACTTCAATGCAATCTTATACAAACATCTCTAAAATGCGATACATTCCTCGGTAATATTTTTTAAATTATCACGATACTACATTAATTTATTATATTTGAAAACTTCATTGAAGAAAATGAACTTCATTCGAATGATGGAATTGAAATATAAATTCCCTGGTTCAAACATCTCTAAAATGCGATACATTCCTCGGTAATATTTTTAAAATTATCATAACACTACAATAATTTATTATATTTGAAAACTTCATCGAAAACAAATGAACTTTATTCAGATGACGTCATCGAAATATAAATAGCCTCTATATAAAAGCATCATTTCATTCATAAACATTAATCACAATACTATAATAATTTATTTTATTTAAAAATTTGAAAAATTGTTATCTACCATATTTATTTTACAATGTTAAACCTTTCTCATATGTAAAATAATTAAACTCTTGAAAAGATATTTATTATATAATATATCTCTTTTTTCTTTCTGGAGGATATAACGAGAGTCAGAATTTAATTGAATTTGTTTTTCTCCCTATATTAAATAATTTTTATTTAAAAAACTACCTAACATATTTTACTGAAATTTTTTTTATATATTTTATGGGGTAATTTGAATATAACCTAAAATTTTCGGAGCAATTTATGAATTTTAAATCCGCTTAAAAAATGTTTGAAAAATGCGATACAAAAATAAAAGACTACGTGTGCTCAATTATATCAATTAAATTCCTATTTTATACGTGATTTTTGACAACAAAAAGGATACGACTAACCCCATTACTCTAGGACTAGCCGTTCTTGAGATATTTTAGTTTTTTTGCGTTTTCGCTACGCCATTTTTGACAATAAGTCCATCTATCAAATGAGAACCAAATCTAAGTTTAAGGTGCAAATTCAATGTCATTTAAAATACTTATGGATGTTATTTTGTGCAGATAAACTCAAATTATTATTGAAGAAATAAAGAGAACGTGAATATGAGTCTGCAGAGAAAGACATGTGCTGTCCACATCAGAATTTTAACAATATTTCAACAATGATTTATAGAAGTGAATGGGGATTATTTGCAGGCTATTTCGAAAAAAATGTAGGATCTATATTTAAAGATCCACCAAATTGTTGTAGAATTAAATGTTCTACAAATTTAAGCTGTATACCAAATTTTAACTCTCTAGGACGTAGGAAAGTGCATTAAAAACGCCATCAAATAAGTATATCATGAAAAGTTATGTAAAATTTAAAACAAATTTTAAAAATTGTTATCTACCAAATTTATTTTAAATGTGAAGCCTCTTTCACATACAAAATATTCAAACCTTTGGAAAGATATTAATTATATAATATATCTATTTTTTCTTTCTGGAGGATATTGCAAAAGTCAGAATTTAATTGAATTCGTTTCTCTCCCTATATTAAATAATTTTTAATTAAAAAACTACCTAACATATTTTACTGAAATTTTTTTTATATATTTTATGGGATAATGTAAATATTTCCTAAAAATTTTGAAGTTATTTGTGAATTTTAAATGTACTTAAAAAATGTTTGAAAAATTAGGTCCCATAGGGTTCAATGTATTTCATTTTTTCAACCCGGGTTCAATAAAAAACTAATTGGGTGATATGATTTATTTATATTCCCATAGATCCCACAGACCGTCTGAAAAGCATACTAAAATTTCATTTTGATAAAGTCATTTTTACGGTAGTTATCGTGCTAACGGACAGACAGACAGAATGAACAAAGTCATAAACACTTTTCAACTATGTTGTAAAGTGTTAAAAAACCCGTATCAAAAGCTAGACATCGCGAACAAACTTTAAAAATAAAATTGCAAACATTTATTTAAAAGTAGTGGGAAATAAAATACTGCAAAATTGAGTAGTATATAACGAAAAGAAATAAAACTATCTATTTCGAGGGATAAATGAGCTAACTTCATCAAAAGTTTCAATACACATTCTTTTAAATTGCTGCAAATATTTTGTCTGGCATACAGGCTTTTTAATTTCATTAATTCTATTTTTCAATTAAAATCGATTAACCTCCTGAGTCGTATGATACAACAATTACTTGACAGACGCATTCATGCTTTTAGTGGTACTGTCGCTCTGTCTTATTATTTTGAAGAAGAAGACTGTTTTCTGCTTCCAAAAGAAGTTGATACTTTTAATCAACTAGTTATACTGTTACTAACAAAGAATTTGAAATTTATATTTCTTTAGAGAGGAGTTTGGACGAAGTTTTATATAATACCAGCAATATATCCATTCTTCATACTGAATATGTAATATAAACAAACTTAAAATTCACAATCATGTGCAAATTCCTGCAGTATTATAAATGACATTGTTATTAAAAACATGTCATTTAAATATTTAATTTAATTCTTCTAAAAAGAAGTATAAGAATCTCTGTTCTCGCTATACAAATTTATCTTCACAGGCAGATCTGAAAAATAAAACATCCAGGTCCTGTTTGTAAACAAATTTATAAAAAATATAAAATTGGGTCAATATATGCAAAATGAAAGCGCTATGAAATTGGATCAACATATTTCAAAATAAAAGAGTTAAATGGTATTATAAGATATGCACTTACCGTCCTAATTTTATTAAAACAATTGACTGAACATAATGCATGAGTTTTAAGAATATTTGCCAAATTAAAACGGATGATCCACAAGAAATGTCAGTAACCCACGGGGCCCTTCACTCCCTAAAATATTGATGCAATCCAGTCAAAAATGTATTTCCCATAAAATTTACGTTTGTTTTTCATGTTTTATATTTAGTTTTATAGATTGTACAGCAGATGATTTAATAAAAAGCATCTACTGTACAATCTCATTGGATTTGATTCCGTTTCTTAGCAACATGATATCATTTTCATCAAATAAGTTTGCTGATGAAATAACGTCTGCATAATGTTATGTCTATGAAAGGCTCAACTGTGCGTTTTTATTAATATCTAGACAAACCCTGATTCTAAAAACTCAAATCATGGACTAAATTTTAAGTGGATCTATTCCAAAACTACCCACAAAATTTCATGAAATTCGGTGCAGCCGTTCTCCCGTGATAATGAGACAACCACACATACAGACAAACAGATATCATATTTTATTCATATCGACTAGCAGCATACCCGTTCTTTATGCGGAGTATATAATATAAAGGAACTTGAAATTCATAATCATGTGCAAATTGCTATAGTATACTAAATGACATTTTAAATTAAAATATTCTGTTAAAATATTTAATTTAACGCTCCTAAAAAGAAGTTTAAGAATCTCTGTTCTTGCTATACAAAATTATCTTCACAGGCAGATCTGAAGAATAAAATATCCTGGCCCCATTTGTAAGAAAATTTACAAAAAATATGGAATTAAATTCATATATGCAAAATAAAATCGTTAAAATAGAATGGGACCCGTACTACTTTCAATATAGGCTAATATTAGAAGATATAACCTATATTATTAGATTACATAAAACTAGATTAGTAGATTAGTATATTAGTAGATTATCAGATTATATTAGTAAATTAGTAGATAAGTAATAGTATTAAAATATCAATAAACCTGTTGCCAAAATAAAGCAGATGACGTAATAAATTGAAAATATCAATAATCCCCGTAATCTTTATACCAGAAGGCCGTACTTGATTCCAATATATGACAAAATATATGCCAATATACCTGCACTACATATATTCTCGTAGATTAGAAGATATATATACCCGTGCACTTGTAAAAGATTACTCTTACAACATACAATATATGAATTTCAACAATTTTTGCCGCAATAAAACAATGAAATTCATAATCATTTCAAGTTATTATGCCAATAAAACAATGGCATAATAACTTGAAAATATCGATAATCTCTGAATCAATGATCCCTGAAAATATCAATAATAATAATGTTTAAACCTGAAGAACGTAATTGATATTAGCCAGACAAAAATGTAATAGCAATGAAATTTATTAACACTTTACAACATAGTTGAAAAGTGTTTATGACTTTGTTCATTCTGTCTGTATGTCTGTCTGTCTGCCCGTTAACACGATGACTGCCGTAAAAATGACTTTATCAAAATGAAATTTTAGTATGTTGTTCAGACGGTCTGTGGGACCTATGGGAATATAAATAAATAATATCACCCAATTAGTTTTTTATTGAACCCGGGTTGAAAAAATGAAATACATTGAACCCTATGGGACCTAATTTTTCAAACATTTTTTAAGCAAATTTAAAATTCACAAATTGCTTCGAAATTTTTAGGAAATATTCACATTATACCATAAAATATATAAAAACAATTTCAGCAAAATATGTTTAGTTTTTTAATTAAAAATTATTTAATATAGGGAGAAAAACAAATTCAATTAAATTCTGACTCTCGTTATATCCTCCAGAAAGAAAAAAGAGATATATAATATAATAAATATCTTTTCAAGAGTTTAATTATTTTACATATGAGAAAAGTTTAGCATTTTAAAATAAATTTGGTAGATAACAATTTTTCAATTTTTTTTTAATTTTATATAACTCTTCATAATATACTTACTTGATGGCAATTTTAGTGCACTTTTCTACGTCGTACAGAGTTAAAATTTGGTACACAACTTAAATTTGTTGAACATTTTATTCTACAAAAATTTGGTGGATCTTTAAATATAGATCCTACATTTTTTTCGAAATGGCCTGCAAATAATTCCCGTTCACTTCTATAAATCATTGTTGTAATATTGTTAAAAATCCTGATGTGGGAAGCACATGTCTTTCCCTGCAGATTCATATTCACGTTCTCTTTATTTCTTCAATAACAATTTGAGTTTATCTGCACAAAATAACAGCCATAAGTATTTTAAAAGACATTGAATTTGCACATTAAACTTAAATTTGGTTCTCATTTGATAGCTGGACTTATTGTCAAAGGTGGCGTAGCAAAAACGCGAAAAAACTGGAATATCTCAAGAACGGCTAGTCCTAGAGTAATGGGGTTAGTCTTATTCTTTTTGTTGTCAAAAATCACGTATAAAATAGGAATTTAATTGATATGATTGAGCACACGTAGTCTTTTATTCTTATATTTAACGATTTTTGCGGGCCATTTCGCAAAAATAGCCCGTTCCTTTTTTACGAATCGTACTAGAATAACCTACAAATGATTTATATACCAAATTTTGTTAAATTTGGTATATAAATCACTTGTAGGTTATTGAAATATTATACACCAACTTTTGTTAAATATGTTTCATTAGTTTTTAGCTAGAGTGGATAAAGGCAATTTCTGCCGACCATTTCGCAAGGAAGGCAGATTCTTTTACTACGAATCGTACTATAATCTAATGAACATCAGGGTTTCCTATAAAAAACATACCTACCAAATTTTATGAAATTCTGTCCATTAGTTTTTCAATTAGAGTGGATGTAATATCCTCACAGACACACAGAAACATACGCAGATATACCCTTACACACACATACGCCTTCCTAAAAATAGTTTTTTCGTGTTCTAGAAGTCCCAAAACGTGTAGATCCTTCGAAAATTCGAGTTCCGATCTTCGGCACGATTCCATTACTTTGAATACATACACACACACATATATATATTATCTGTGTATCTCAGTTATCTGTGTATCTAAATTCCGTGCCTACGCAATTGCAATAGTTGTGATTTTAAATGAACCCGAAACTTTTATTATTTCTTCAACGAAGTCTAATTTTCACTTATGCAGAATGCAAATATCTCAAGCGATTGTAAGGTGAGTTACATAAGAATTGCTGAATTTATTCACACAAAATTATTTAGCTCTGGAGTCTGGAATATAAGTTATATGAATGAAATATACATTGATTTTGCATAGAGAATCAGATGATTTATATTTCGATACAGTTTTAAATATTTAAGTATAATAAATTACTGTAGTACTGTGATAATGTAAAAGATATCACCACTGAATATATCACATTGTAGACATTTTTAAATAAAATTGCATTTCAGTTGGAAAGTGTTTCATAATCAATGCTTATGCATGATTTATCTTTCTTGTTTTATATACATATCTTCATTATTTAAATCGGAAAATATTTAATAAAAATCGTCTGCCGCATAAACAGATTGGATTTAAATCCATTGCTAAGTGACATGATATTATTTCCTTCAAATAAATTGGTGGAAAAAATATCACCTAAATAATGCTATCTCTATGGAAGATTTGGCGGCATTTTCGTCAATTTAGCGACATTTCAAAAAATGGTTAAATTTATCGCCAAGTGGTACTGTAGAACTGATGAAACATCATCACAATACTATCCCCTAAGAAAACACAATTAATTTCATTTATTTAGTGCAATTTTATCAATTTTAAGATATTTTTATGAATTTACAAACATTTTTATCAATTTGGTGACATTTTAAAAATTCGCTAAATGTGTTACTAAGTAGGACGGATGGACTGACAGACAATTGCTAACGAAATATCATCTCAGTACTCTTTTCTAACAAAACAAAATAAATTTTATTGATTTGCGTAGTTTTTAACAATTTGGCGACATTTCCGTCAATTTGCCAAAAAAGAAAAGTTGCCAAGTCAGCGATATCCTGCCAAATTCGTAGTTCTGAATTTACAGTTTTGAATAAAACATCCAGATCCCATTTGTATATACTAAATGAAAACAATTGTATTAGAAGATATAACCGTTCTACTATTTTTCTGCTTCAACAATCGGCTAAATGAATTTATTGGCTGATCACAATATATGAGTTTAGTAGCTAAACACAATATATAAACTTGAAAACTCTTTGCCAAAATAAATGAAAGTGATGTGCGCAATTAGCAATTAATATAATTAAACGAAAAATCAAACCGTTCATTTATAAGATATATTTTATATCCATTTATTTATTATTCAAATCGAAAAAATAATAATAAACATTAACCAATACATTTCATTTAATTACGTTGCCGAGAAACATGATATATGAAATGTTAAAATTAATTGATCATTTTCATTTCTTAAAACTTTTCACCGTTGTGTAAAAGCTTGTGAAAAATAAACCATGGTGATAGATTTTCCAATTAAATTCATGTTTTCAAACAATTCATAATTTCAGAAAGTGACTATTTAGCGCAAAAATCTGCCACCAAACTCAAAGATATAATTTTAATTCACTTTCACGTTTTATACAAACGATTTCCAATCTTTTCGTTTGGAGGAACCAGGGAGTTAGAGAACAGAACTCCTAGGAAAAGTTTCGTTTTTCACTAATATCTCGACAATCCTTGCTCTTAGAAACTCGGACTAAATTTAAAGGGGACTATTTCAAGGCTATCCACAAAATTTCATTAAATTCAGTTCAATCGTTCTTCCGTAATGATGATACAAACGAAAGTTTCATTGTTGTTTACTAATATCTCGAGAACCACTGGTCGTAGAGACTCGAAACATAGATTAAATTTTAAGTACGTCTATTTCAAGCCTACCCACAAAATTTCATTAAATTCGGATCAGCATTTCTCCCGTGATGATAGGACAAACAAACAGAAATACAGACAGCCAGATTTTCAATTTTATTTATATAGATTAAACTGTTAGTAGAGAGAGACACTCGTCTAGAGACAAACATTGAAGTGTGCATTGCGGATCTTATTGTGTTCCCGATTCACCTCGTGCTGTAGCAGTGGCAATGTTTAGACTTTTGACCGGACATGACTGTCTTGGAGGTATCGTTTTAATTTAACTACTTCGCCTGACTGCATTTTGTGTACCTCTGGACAACCCGTGATTGCTGCTCATCTGGACGAGTGTTCTTCACTAAATAATTTGGACTGTATTGTTGAAAAGTATTGGAGAGCTCGTGGCCTAATGACCTAGTGGTCATTAGGCCACGAGCATTAGGCCAATGACCACTAGGTCATAATGACCATTATGTCAATGACCACTACGTCGAGTGGTTTGGCATTTGTTAAATAAAAAATAACTGTTAGTAGAAAGGTAAAAAAAAATCTATACTGAAGCTCGTAAATTATGAAATAGTTGGCTAAAAATAAAACAATATAAAATATTACATAAAATGTTTTATTTTTTTTTTAAATGAGTCCAATATTTTACATCTAGATATAAAAGCAGTTTACAAAAAAAATCTTTAAAAACATAAGAAATGTAGAAAAGCAAGGTAAGATATATTCTATGCAACATGAGTTTTCCTACTGTGAGACCATATTTGAGACAAGATTTAACGGAGACAGTTTTATGTTGAATATTTATGATTGTCTGCAATGTTTAACACTGGCATCAGACTTAAAGACGCCAGTTTTATGGCACCCCGACCCGAGAGGTCAAATAGACCATAAACATAGGAGGATAAAGTGAAGCTATGAGATTGGTTAAAGATGTTAACTAATGATGGAATATGTCTGGTCGCATGGTCCTGTAGTCGACCAATGATAGCCGAAGAGGCATATCAGACCTCAGGCAGAAAGAGGCGGAACCGAAAGGTTCTAGAGATGATATACACGACTTCAACGCGAGATTCAAGAGTGGTTTCATAGACAGCAAGTCCAAAGAAATGTCCTGATATAGAGTTGTTCCAAAGGTATTCCACAGAAATGTCCGGCAGTACGATATGATCGATGAGTACGAGTACTACACCTCGAGTTAGTTCCAGTACAATATGATCGACTTAAGTACGAGCTGTGTGACAAAGTCCAAAGATTGACTTGAAGGTATGTACGAGTCAAGTATTATAGAAGGTCATAAATGCAATTTAGGCATTTTTAATTTACCTGGGCTCACATTTTCAATCTCCTCCGCAAATAATAAATGGATAATTGTTGTAATTAATTTAATAATTAACCAAATGTTGTTAATAAATTATGTTATTTTAAAAGTTAAAATGGTGCAGTTAAGTGCAGCATTATGTTAAAAAATATTCTATTCCAGGATTCACATTCCAGGATAAGTATGGTGGGTTTAAGCGGCACACAATGTCTTTAAATGTTTCACGACTTTACGATGTTTCAGTTATTGTATTATAAATAATAATCTGATAAGTATAAAAGCCAACTTAAAGTTCTTTTTCTATTTGTGCACCACACCTACACACAATAATAAAGTTACTTGTGATTGGAAATAATAAATAAATGAACTCTTATTTTGCCACACAATACATACAATTTTAACTTATAAGTGAATATATAACAGTTTAACATGGAACTGCGGGAAAATGCATTTTAGTTGGGCCTAACGAATCCACAGACCTCGAGCCAAGCTGGCAATACGCTAACATTAAATCAGTGACAGAACAAAAGTCATAACAAAATAAGCTATAAACAATTTGTAGGAATACAAGTAGCAAAACAAGTAAACAATAGAGCAGCAAAACGACCAAATTTGCAACAAAAGTATCTTTAAATACTTCTTAAAACTATCTTCATTATTCAGTGATTTTAAGAAAGGTGAAAAAAATTCCATAATCATCAGACGGTAGAATTTATATTTAGGTATAAGCAGTTTTTACAAAAAAAAAAGAAAAAGGGGATAAAAGTTGATTCTTATTTCGAGTATTGTAAGTATGATCGTGAAAATTAGCAAAAAAGACACTACAATACTGATTATGATAAATATGCCGAAACATAAAGTCAAAAGATTATGAAAAATCTTAGTGGCGGGCAAGCTTTTAGAACGAGAACAAATATCATGGTGATGAATATTCAAATCAAAGGAATCTTTAAAAAGTGAGATATACTTGTTTTGTAGAATACGAAGCCTGTTTATATTTCTGGTAATAGTGTTTCCCCAGACAAGATTACAATAAGACAGATGAGGAAAAATGAAACTGTAATAAGCATAATTAAAACAGTCTTAGGTAAAAAAGATAATTTTGTTCTAACTAACCTACTGTTTTTTCTTACTTTGTTACAAATATGGTCAACATGTTTATTACATAATTTACGAAACACTATTTACTCACTTTTATATCATCGTTCATAACCCATACTACTACATTGAAATTTAGTTAACATCAAGTAAATTGAAATTTAACGCTTTGGGAAACTATATTAACCCATACAAAACTTTATTAATCCATATTTGTTTATCTTTACGTGCAAAACATCCACACCAAAATGCCTTTCACATTAAATTAATATCACGTTACATAAAGAGAACTTATATATAAGAAGGTATGTTGGAAAGAATACGCTGATGTAAAAAGGCAAAACTATTACGAAACGTTTATTTTCACGTAAATGAAATGTGCTAGATCAATTCGAATGATGTTAATAAATTAGTTGCTTGATGTTAATTTCTATTTATAATAGTTATGTTACAAATAATATATGTTAATAAAATGTTTGTCGATTTTTCTGTTAATTATATGCCACTACGCAATAGTATAATAATGTATAAATCACTAAATAGATTATAGTAACCGGGTAAAAAGGTAATTGTGGTAATTCTTTATGCATATTTGTGGTGATAAATGAAATCAAACCTTTTTTCAATAAAACAAAGAGTTCTGAGCATTTAAGTTCAATATCCATTTGAAGCACCTTTGGAAAAAAGAATAAAAATACATTAAACGCAGGTTTTTCAACAAAAAGAATTCCAATAGTTTTAACGATGGCGCTTTTAAGTACTTTGTCAACACGCTGTCTGCTAAAATTTTATAAAACCCCGTTATCTATAAATCAAAGTTTTAATAAATGCAAAACAATGCAAACGTTTGAATGCTTTTGTTTCGTAACTTTTTTTTGTACTAGGAATATTTTATATTTTAGATATTTAATCCCTATTATACATTTAATACATTTCCTTACATTAGAATTTCTAAAATACATTTAAAAATTAAATTGCTTTTAAAATGCCAAATACATATTTTGTATTTTACTACTGGTCATGTTTACAAAAGTATTTCGTATTTTCTTAATTTTGCGGGTAATTTTAAGTAAAATTGTAAAGATTCAGTTTTCTAGATCATTGGGACTTCTGGAGCTTGGAGTAGCTTTCAAATATTCCAATTTTCCGCCCCCTTCCCCTGGGAGTGAAAATAATAATTCGGTTCTGTTAAATTCTGTCCTATAGTCGATACCATGAGTGTGCGAAAATTCAATTTTCTAGTTCAGTCATTCTTACATTGGAGGTCGCGACCACTCATGACGGTCGCGTAAAACTATTTGGGAGGCGCAGGAATTAAAATAAATACATATTTTGCTAGTTGTTTCTTTTATAAATTTTAAATTTCAGTTTATCGGGATTTTTTTTTCATATTTTGTCCAAATATGTACCAAATATAGATTCTTGATTTCTATTATTTAAAGCATGTATTTTATACTAGAAATAATTCTGTTAGTAATCAATATTATGAGTATTTATTTTAAATTAAATATTATATTTTTTATTAATGTTATATTAATATTATATTAATATTATATTAATGTTATATTAATATCACTGTTTCCCAGCGTATCATTTTTTGAAGGGGGGTCATCAGTTTCAGACACCTGGTCCAGTGGGCTGTCCTCTGCAATTTTAAAGTGTGAAATGGGGTCGTGAGACCAAAAAATGTTAAAAACAATTATTCTATATGAGCGGAAAACTGCTGAAGGATTTGTAAAGACAAAAATGCGTTAGGCAATAACTATATGTAATGGTTTACAAGAAAAAAGTCCAGTTGTCTGTAACTTTACTTCTGCGATAACGTGGTCTGTAACTGTTATACCGACAACTGCATCCATTTTTGTTTTAAGTAGACTTAGGTAGCTGCATGCTTATAAGATATGGGAACCGTTTTCATTATGCTCTGTGTGTTGCCAAATCTGAGAAATTAAATTTTTTCTATTAATCAGTGAAGGAAGTAAACGAGTTTAAAAACCAACTAAAACAATGGTTTAAACTATACGAAAAACAATCCATGGTCCAAACAATCAATGTAGTTTAAACCAGCCAAGACTGCTATCAACCCAAAAACTTTCAAGCTGGTTTCCTCTGTTTGAACGTTTCAGTTTGGTGAATAATGCAAAATTTGCAAGATGATACAATTATTGAAAGCCATGCGGTTTTTCTTTTTTTTAGAATCAGCATGAAAAGCTGTACTTAACAAAGTCCTAAACTTTATTTTGAAATTTCCACAATAGGATCTTTTTCTTCTAAACCATACATATATAAATATACAATGACATGAAAGTTTCAGTTATAGAGAAATAATTAGTATTTTATCAAAATTTCAAGGTTCTAGCTCACCAAGTCTATGGCGGCATTTATAGTACGCAAAGAGGAATTTATCTGTTTCATTGACTTAAAACCCATCTATAATTACAAATAAGCATTAATGTAATAAATTCACTCAAACTGCTGTCGTTAAGTATTCTGAAAATACAAATACTTCATCAGTTTCAGAAAAAACAGTTGATTAAATGTGTCAACCATTTTCAAAGGTCAAAGAGAGCATGTTTAATTATTATAAATGAGACAACAGTTATTATACAGCAATAGAGAAATTTCTGTCACTCACGTGACCCATGGTAGATAGACATTGTCAATCCGAAAAAAAAATTAAACGAATAAAACCAACAAATTATAAAAATGACACGAACAGCAGAAGATTGAAAAGTATCTCTCTAAACACTAGAATTAATTACAAATATGCAATACTACAAAATTAAATAGTACCTATACTTCACAAAATTAAAGCAAGTCCACTAGCTTTGAAAAATGAAATAGCTGCCTTTATCAGAAAAAGAAATGGTGTCGAATATGCAAATAAAGAAACAACTGGCTTCGAAAACACTAATAGGATTATCATCAATCATGAAAAGAATACCGACAAGTGTGGGGTACCAAATAAGGGTGAAAAAGATTTCGGAAATAAATTAGTTAACTGCCAAAAAAGAAAAACAAAGCAGTTAGATAATAAAAAACAAACAGTTGTTGAAAAACTTTCGAAAACTACATAGACTAATTAGAAATAAAAAGTCGGTTTGGGAAATGAAATAGCAAACAACAACCAGAAATAATAAAAATATTTTTTCAATTAATATTGCATTAAGGTTAAACTTTAACTTAATTGTATGGTTAAGCTATTAACAGCTTCTGGTAAAATTTCGTTTTGCCGACAGAAATTTCGTTGGCAACCATGTTAATTTTTTCAATTTTGTATTTATCGTTTTTATGAAATTTAAGTATATAGTATTTTGTATTTTTCACGAATGCTGATTTCAAAAATATTTTGTATTTTACGTAAAAATTGCATATCCTACTTAGCATTGACGTTTGGAAAGAGCAATAATCACCATCAAAAGAAGTAACGCTATGAAAATCTTAAGTTTCGAATAATTTGTAAAATATTTCTATCTATACTCATGGAATCCGTTCGTAGGTTGACGTTCCCAAAGTTGCAACCGCGCTTCTATTGCAATGAATACCATCTATGAACCTACCAGTTTTAAGCTTTTATACACTCGTCAGCGTGCAATAGCCGATACCTACGATGGAAGTAATAAAACTTTTTATGTACATAACTATGTGAAAATGTGTGACTCAGACAAATCTCATGCTATTCAATCAGCATCAAATATCTTAAAGATTGAGCTCAGTCTGCACGAGACTGCAACGAAGATACAACTAGCAGAACCTGCCTACAGGGCATTCTCACAAATAGAACGGCGCTTTATGAACCAATCCATGGTTGTTCTTATCTGCAGTTTAAGTGAGATTTAAAATTTCCATCTAGTTTTAGTTTTTACATAATTCTAGTTTTCTAGTTTTCACATATGAAATTTCATGACAATACGTGCATCCATACTTGAATTATCGTGTCCAAGGCTCATATATACACACATACGCAGAAAACAGCATCTTTTCAAAAGTCTTCAACGTGTATTCAGGAGCTTTCGTCAAAATCCAGAATTTGAATTTTTTTTGGAAAGCATAACGTTCTCTCTATACAATAGTATGATAGTATACATTATTTTTAAGCAAAATATTTCATAATTGAAGTTTTGTTGATTCATGCTAATTTTGCATGGATATTATTTCCTTCAAGTTGGATGTATTTAAAACTTTTCATACGTTTTGTTCTTGAGCAAAGTCTAAAACCAAAACGTTCCCTCTACACATATTTTCCCTAATTGTTGTTTGGTAAAAAAAAAAACCATCTAAAGCTGAATAAATTCTGATTATTCAGAAGTACATAAAGTGATCGTAACATTTTATCCAATAAACGAGAAAAAAAGTTCCCTGGAGTTGTTTGCTTTCCTTGAAAGGTGATGGTTCAAGCACTTTTTCTTATTGATACTAAGATGTTCTGCTGAATCCGATAAATCTCTGAACAGTCTTGTAACAGAATCAAATATCCCGACTACATCTGCAAATGCACTTAAGATTGCATACAACACTGAAACATCCATGTGTACTCTTTTTAAGGTACAGTTTTTAAAATAGATTAAATTTTTGTTTAAAACAGCTGAAGTAAGAGGCCCGCCCATTCCACTTTCTCATACATTCTTAACGTTTCTGGTACAATGATTTGGGGCATTGAAGTAACACCACGTAAATTAAAATTGAGAACTTTTGACATCTTATTAGTTCAAACGAAATGACTTATTGATACTAACATGAAAAAAATCTCGTCGTTAGGGGCGGAACAGCCCAGTTGTTAGAGCACGGTAATTGCACTCGGAATATCTGAGTTCGATTCCCAGCTCTGCCCAAACTATTCTCGTCTTCACGCAGAGAACGGGCACGTTGAATATGTGAGTTTGCAAGTCTTTCTGAGAGGTTGGTGGTAGGGGGAAAGGCACGGTTCCTGGGGATGTCGCCCCCACTGGGTTCCAGCCTAAATCGGGTGGCACTGTCGCAGCCGTCCAAACAGATACCTTACACCTCCGGGTAGGTCGGACGGTCTAGGTCCAAGAAGACGGGGACTCATTGAATGCTGGATCCCAATTGATTTTAAATCAAAGATTCATTTATCCCACATCAATCCTGCCGTCTTTTGAAACTTTTCATGCATGAATTCATTGGATCCGTTTTTCAAATTCCCGGTACCGCTAGGTTCATTTTCTGGCACGTAATATTTAAGTAAGACTATGTAAAGTAACTACCTTCCTCTGCTCTTTCTGATTACTTTACGGATCTTCAGACTTTTCAGTCCAAGGGCAATAACACAGGACTGCAATGAGTTGAATCAAACTAATATGTATTGTGCACTTCACGGAATTAACAGCGGTTGGCTGTTTAAAGCAACTGATGACATAGACAATAATTATTATTATACGTGCCCAGAATAATTTACAATAGATGCAAGATACTACAATTTGTAACCTGGTGGTCACTCTTAAAGGGATACGAACCTAAAACTTTTATGCTTACCTCTGGCATTCTTTTATCTCTCCCCGTATTGCGGCCAAAACCCCGAATACTAGACCTTTGCTAGCCATCGCTGTATTCACCGGGTTTTCCGTCCCAGCACTCACTCAAGACACGCACAGCAAACTCACGACAAGAACGAACTCACGCAAGACAAGAACGAACTCACGCATTGCCCCGTATTGCGGCCAAAGCCCCAAATACTAGACCTTTCCTAGTCATCGTTTTATTAACTGGGTTTTCCTTCCGCGCACTCGCTCAAGACAAGACCAGTCGACGACAAGAATGATCTCACGCAAGTTATCCTGCTCTACCATAGGAACGCACAAAATGCTGATTAGGCCGATGATTGGTCTATCAACCTAACCAGTTAGGATCGTTAGTTTAAATAAACATAAATTATAATGAAAACTGAGGGAAATAATAATCGAAAGGTTATTTACACGTCACAACTACTCCGATTATTTCAGCTTATTAACGGAAATATAAGTGCACTTATAAAAAAAAAAATGAAAGCAAATAATGCACGGAATGGAATGTTGAAAATCAATGATAACAAAATCAATCTGCCAATGCCTATTATTTTTAAATTACTAGCAATGCTGAATAAAGAGCTTCTCACGACATGTGTAGTCGACGAATATAGCTTAAATCAAAAATAGTTTTACGAACACAAAAGTTATCATCCAAAACAAATGAATTTATCCCATGAATTCCATTAAGTGACAAAATTATTTCTGAAATGGAATATGAATGCACAAAAAAATCGAATGACGCCTCTAGCTTCAAACATTTATTGATCTTTTTGGAGATACCAGAATAGAAAATTACATACTTATATAGTAATACTTTAAAAATTATATATTAATATTTTGAAACTTATTCTAAATCTCTGTTCACAATTATATATATATATATATATATATATATATATATATATATGTGTGTAATATATATATATATATTAGAAAATCAAAAATGATCGAGAGGTGATATAAGTGCCAACAGGGAAATAACAAATGGTCAAGGGGGATTGTGACCCCTTGTTCCCGTTTATAATAAGACATTAATAGAACAGCATTGCGCCTATATGACTTGGCAATTTCTATTTGTTTACAATCGGGTACGTTTAGTACTTTGTTATTTACATTATATATATATATTATATATATATATATATATTATATATTGCATATATATATATATATATATTATATATATATATATATATATATATATATATATATATATATATATATATCATATATATATATATATTATATATATATATATATATATATATATATATATATATACATATATATATATTAAAAGTTACGATAAAGTCCCTATACAAATCCTAATAGGAACATGAGATGCATTAGTATATTCATGTATTATACACCCACAGTTCCGTTTCATTTTGAAAACTGAATTCAAATGCTGAACAGCATAAGATATTTTTTTTCAAACTGGTTTCCAATACCGAAAAAAATTCTTTACTAAAATGAATACAGTGCTTGCTGAAATTAAATTTAGATATATCTCACAAATAAAAACAAAGCGTAGTTATAAAGTAATCTAAACCATGAATTCAAGGTATTTGCATTTTAATAGATAAGAAAATACTAGAATATTTATTTAAAGATTATTTATTTATATACTAGAATTTTTATTTACATACCAAAATAAATATTTTAATGGATAAGAATACACCAAAATTTTAGACTTTTATCCCGACAGGCCGGATAATAACAGTGCTCGAACCCAGTAAGAGCCTGAAAATTTTTAAGCGAGGAATATAAACCTGGCCCGACCCGAAACAGGAATGGAACATTCTCGTTTGAATTTCGGGTTAGTTGGTTCTCTAGCACTGACGAAAGGGATACAACGTATCCGCGAAACAGCAGTATGCTGCTTTATTTTGTTATTTGAGTTTATTTAAGTTGCTCTAGTTGTCCTTATCTTTTGCACAAAGTGTATTTTACTTATTAAGTCATTTATGTTTTAATATGGAAATCCACAGCCAATTAGACATAGTTACAAGTTAGAAATATATAACGAAACGAATTTTTGTATCATTTATTCCCTAAGAGTTTACTACGTATTGAAAATGAACATTGCGTGCTTACATTGTTTCCCATTAAAGCGTCTCGAAGTGTTAATCCATTATGTAAATTCTCCGCAGTTTTATCGCCATTACTAATCGAGAGCATGAGAGAAAATTGTAAGAACTGACAAGGCTGCGCTCGTATTTAACCTTGCTGTGCGTCGACATGTGTGTCGCATGATAAATTACCTAAATTCATGAGTTCAAGATATATCAATTATTAATTTACGGTTCTGCGGTCCAGTGATGTGTGCGTGACGTCATTGGGCGTAAAAATTCAATATTAAAGGCTGAAATATATAAAACTAGCAGCGAATTGCCGACGTGCAAAACTTGGATTCAAATTGCACTTAGAACTGAAAATAAAAGCAAGTTGGAATAATGTAAAAGTAGATTTTTATGACATTAAAAATATTACATTGAAAGATTTTTGTGACATTAAAGATTTAGATTAAAGATATTATCTTTAATGTAAAGTAGAAATGCATGTCGTATTAACTTTGATATTTTTTACTCTGCAACGAAATATGAAACAGATTTGGCCATTCACCTGCATTTAGTTTAATATAACAAACCAATTAAAAGAGTATGTGAAACGATTGTATAAACGATTTTCAGATGCTGCATGTTTAAAATGAACTAGATTGTGGCTCAACTGGGCTTTCTCATACCAGAATCCATTTTTTACACTTTACAACATACTTGAAAAGTGTTTATGACTTTGTTCATTCTGTCTGTCTGTCTGTCTGTCTGTCCGTTAGCCCGATAACTGCCGTAAAAATGACATTATCAAAATGAAATTTTAGTATATTTTTCAGACGGTCTGTGGGACCTATGGGAATATAAATAAATAATGTCACCCAATTAGTTTTGGATTGAACCCGGGTTGGAAAAATGAGATACATTGAACCCTATGGGACCTAATGTTTCAAACATTTTTAAGCGAATTTGAAATTCACAAATTGCTTCGAAAATTTTTAGGAAATATTCAAATTATCCCATAAAATATATAAACAAAATTTCAATAAAATATGTTAAGTAGTTTTTTAAATAAAAATTATTTAATATAGGGAGAAAAACAAATTCAATTAAATTCTGACTCTTACTATATCCTCCAGAAAGAAAAATGAGTTATATTATATAATAAATATATTTCCAAGAGTTGAATTATTCATATGTAAGAGAGGTTTCACATTTTAAAATAAATATGGTAGATAACAAATTTTTAAATAAAACAAGAAAGATCAATCATGCTTAAAGCATTGATTATGAAACACTTTCCAACTTCAATGCAATTTTATTTGAACATGTCTAAAATGCAATACATTCCTCGGTAATATTTTAAAACTTATCACAATACTACATTAATTTATTATATTTGAAACCTTAAACCTTTATCGAAAAAAATTAACTTCATTCAAATATAAATTGCCTGGTTTAAACATCTCTAAAATGTGATACATTCCTCGGTAATAATTTTAGAATTATCATAATACTACGATAATTTATTATATTTGAAAACTTCATCGAAAACAACTGAAATCCATTCAAATGACGTCGTAGAAAAAAAAAGACGCCTGGCTCTCTCTATAAAAGCAACATTTCATTCATAAATAATTCCCCCATTCATGTCATTCATCACAATACTATAATAATTTATATTATTTAAAAATTAAGACCATGGAGCTACAAGTAAGTAAAACTCTATGCGTAAAACTTCATCGAAAATTATCGTCCTTCTCTTTCTAAAATCAATGAATATTTCATTCATATCAGCCATGCAGACTCCATGGACTAAATGATTTTGTGTTAAAGAATTACAGCGATTCTAATACAACTCATTCTACATATTTTGCTGTTTACATTTTACATAGGTGAAAAATAGGCTTAATAGTAGAAATAATCAAATTTGTATGAGCATTTAAACTGAAATATATTGTCATTGCGTTGTTAAAGTATGTAGATGCACAGAATTTAGGCCAAAATAAAGTAGTTTTAGGATGGATACAACACTCAATATGAATTAGAAAGAACTTTAAAAATCACGATTTTGAGACAAGATGGATGCCATATATCATTTTGAAGTGGGTCATGCGATCGTTTCATATCATGGACACGTGATCGCTTCATATAAGAGGTGTTATTATTATTTTAATTTTTATTTAAAAAACTACTGAATATATTACGCTAATTTTTTTTTTATATATTTTATGGAACAATTTGAATATTGCCTAAAATTTTCGAAGCAATTTGTGAATTTTAAATCCGCTTAAAAAATGCTTGAAAAATTAGGTCCCATAGGGCTCAATGTATTCCAATTTATCAACCCGGGTTCAATCCAAAACTAATTGGGTGATATTATTCAATTATATTCCCATAGGTCCTATAGACCGTCTGAACAACATACTAAAATTTCATTTTGATTAAGTCATTTTTACGGCAGTTATCGTGCTAACGGACAGACAGACAGACAGACAGACAGACAGACAGACAGAATGAACAAAGTCATAAACACTTTTCAACTTTGTTGTAAAGTGTTAATAAATTATTATAATATTGTGATGAGTGTAAACGGTTGGAAAAATGTTTTAGAATGAAATGCTGCTTTTATAGAAGGGCGATTTATATTTCGATGACGTCATGTGAATAAAGTTCATTTGTTTTTGATGAAGTTTTCAAATATACAATGTGAAATCGATGTTAAATATACAATGTGAAATTAATATAATGTGAAATTAATGTAGTATTGTGATAGTTTTAACAATATTACCGAGGAATGCATCGCATTTCAGAGATCTTTATATAAAATTGCATTGAAGTTGGAAAGTGTTTCATAATCAACGCTTTATGCATGATTGATCTTTCTTGCTAGTAGCTCATTTCTTCAAATTTTAAAAGAAAACTTTTGAAAAATCGCTGTCATGGATCAAATGATTACCATCATAGCGTGTTACCCTTCACTTTAAAGGGCTTGAAAAATTAGTTCCATTGATACCATACTTGATAATGTATCCCGGGGGCGGAAAGGGGCTAATGACATCACGAATAAAAAAAATTGTATTGCAGCTATTTTCAAAACAATGGCTGAAACTATAAAGTCTCGCGATCCTTGAGCCATAAATAATCCCTTTTATGCGTGATTATGTCGAATTCTGTCCAATGCTGGCATGTTAATATATATATATATAATTTCAAATAAATATCGAAATATTTGCTCGAATTTAAAGAAAATTCTATCTAGTTCTAAATTTTTTTTATAATGAAGCCGGGTATAAAAAATAGATTTTGCTCAAAAGAGAATTTGGAATATCCCCTTTTGTATGTATATTAATGCTGTACAAAATCGAAAATATTTTATCAATAAACTGATCCTCATCAAGAATATGAAAAACTATGCGCATCCATCGAACCGTTCACGAGGTATAAAAAGTCAGGGCTATACTATTCTTAAGTTAGAAATGTTCACAATGACTATTGACATATTGACACAATTTTAATTGATATTTCTACAATTTTAATTACGAACAAACAAAATGTGCAACTGTGTACATTGCACACATTGTTCTACATCGCAAATGTATGGTTTGCGCCTATATTTTTATTGCCAGTGATATCTGCATATTAAAAAAATCTGATGTGGGCAGCACATGACTTTCCTTATATAATGCAATGAATTTACTACTTTTACAGTAAAAAAAAATATATTATTTTTATAGTAGATATTTATATTCTTTCCAAGATATTGCATTTTCGTCAATGAGTCGTCATTTTCATTGATTTAGTGTCATTTTTATCCATTTGGCAAGTTTTTCGTTAATTTAGCAACATTTAAAATGTCGCCAAGTTGGCGACATTCCACCAAATTCGTCGCCAAAATCTCGCCAAGAGTTATGGACGGTGAAATATGTTATTCTTACAGCATATCAATGACTATTGGCGTTCAAATACAAAAGTATTACTCTAAGTATCTTTTTTCATGCATGGAACGAGCTAGATCCATGAGAATGATGTCACCCAATTTATCGCATGGTATTACATATGAAAAATGAACATATTTCTCAATAGGAAATATTTTTCTTTTATTTTATATAACTTTTCGATAATTTTTTTTTTAACTATGCAATATCATGAGAACGGTTCATGTTAGCGGTCTAAAATTTATGTCAATCGTTTTCTAATAAAAAATTACATAAGAAATGTCTATTTGCGTAACTTTTTTAGAGGTTTTGATTTTTTGACGATTTTTTCAAAATTTCACTCGAAAATTTAGGGGGCTTCTGAGCATTTGATTGCTTATAAAAACAAAAGGCTTCCAATGTCTGCGGATTGTAATTTTTGTACCAAATTTCGTTCGAATCGGTCCATTCGTACGTCAGTTATCGTCTCCAAAGACTCACTGACACACACACACACACACACACACACACAGACATCACTTCAAAAATGTTCGATTCGTGATCAGGGATGCTTGAGACGTGCTCTCCCGTCAAAAACTCGAATTGAATTTTCGACCCCGTCACAATACTTTCCTTATACATTATTGTATATAAGGAAAGTAATATGTTCAAGAATGCAAACATAAGCAGTTAAATAACATTATGCTATCAGCACTTACTTGACTTTAATTTTTCTTTCCCACCGTGATTTTTCATAATAAAATCTACGGATAAGTTCTTTATTTGAAAATTTGCATAGCCTGCTTAACTTTGAAGGGCCGTATACATCACTCAATGAGGGTTCAGTAGTAGCTGAAAACATAAATAAATTGTTTTCCGTCAGATATACAAATAAAAGGAATTTCATGTCAATTTGGTGCAAAATATATATATATATATTATGTTCCTTACTGAAATCGCAAACCAAAAAAATCTGATGTGGGCAGCACATGACTTTCCTTATACAATGCAATGAATTTACTACTTTTGCAGCAAAAAAAATAGGTTATTGTTATAGTAGATACTTATATTCTTTCCAAGATATTGAATTTTCGTCAATTAGTCGTCATTTTCATTGATTCAGCGTCATTTTTATCCATTTGGCGAGATTTTTATTAATTTGTCAACATATAAAAAGTCGCCATGTTGGCGACATCTCGCCAACTTCGTCGCCAAAATCTCGCCAAAGTTATGGTCGGAGAAATAAGTTATTCTTATAATAGATAAATGACTATTGTGTTCAAATACAAAAGTATTACTCAAAGTATCTTTTCTCATGAATGGAAAAAGCTAGATCCGCGAAAATGATGTCACCAAATTTATCGCATGATATTACATATGAAAAGTGAACATGTTTCTCAACAGTTAATATATTTTTTTTTAATTTATAGGATTTTTTGATAAATTTGTTTGAAAAATGTGCAATATCTGGAGAACGGTTCATGCTAGCGTTCTAAAGTTTATGTCATTCGTTTTCGAAGGAAAAATTACATAAGAAATGTATATTTATGTAACTTTATTAAAGGTTTTGATTTTTTGATGATTTTTTTAAAATTTCACTTGAAAATTTAGGGGGTTCTGAACATTCGATTGCGTCTAAAAACAATAGGCTTCCAGTATTGACGGATTGTGATTTTTGCACCAAATTTCATTCGAATCGCTCCATTCGTTCGTGAGATATCGTCTCCACAGTCTCACTGACACACACACACACACACACACACACACACACACACACACACACACACACACACACACACACACACACACACATACTTTCACACACTGTCCTCAAAAATGTTTGATTCGTGATCAGGGATGCTTGAAATGTGCTCTCTCGTCGAAAACTGGAATTCGAATTATCGACACCCGTCACAATACTTTCCTTATACATTATGTATATAAGGAAAGTAACAATTGAAGTTATTTCAACAAAATCTCAAAGAACGACATTGCAGATTTGCCTTTAAGGTATTTTCTGTCATAAAAGTTTAATAATTATTCTTGATATGTATAATAAATATGTAAAAATAAATAGTTTTTATAAGGAGAAAAGCGTTTTAATTTATGCGAATATTAAATAATTTCTCTGTTTATTATTTTTCTCTAAATAAGCATAGATATTAATAAATAATATGTAACTTTTTTTCTATAGTTCTACAGCCCTTAAAATACTTTGGACGACGACTTTGAGAGTATAAAATTTATTCAGGGGCAAATTTTTAATTTTTTTTATATTTTATTTTATATTAAGGGGCAGAGGATGAACTCAAAAGTCAGGCTTGGAGTCGAATATTCAGCATATTATGGGTCCGTCATTATTTCATTAAATGGTATCAAGACTTTAAGATGTGTTGTCTTACGCTTTAACTATTACTACAACAGGAAAAATCTGATGTGGGCAACACATGACTTTTCTTATATAATGCAATGAATTTACTACTTTTACAGTAAAAAAATGGTATTCTTATAGTAGATACTCATATTCTTTCGAAGATATTGAATTTTCATTAATTAGTAGTCATTTTAATTGATTTAGCGTCATTTCTTTCCGTTTGAAGAAATTTTCGTTATTTGGCAACTTTTAAAAAATCGCCAAATTGGCGACATTCTGCCAAATTCATCGCCAAAATCTCGCTAAGCATTATGGACTGAGGAATAAGTTATTCTTATAGCAGATAAATGATTATTGGCGTTCAAATACAAAAGTATTACTCAAAGTATCTTTTCTCATGAATGGAACGAGCTAGGTCCATGAGAATGATATCACCCAATTTATCGCATGATATAACATATGAAAAGTGAACATGTTTCTCTATAGTTGATATTTTTTTTAATTTATGGGATTTTTTGATAAATTTAATTGAAAAATGTGCAATATCTCGAGAACGGTTTATGCTAGCTTTCTAAAGTTTATGTCAGTTGTTTTCTAAGGAAAAATTACATAATAAATGTCTATTTGAATAACTTTATTAAAAGTTTTAATTTTTTTATGATTTTTTCAAAATTTTACTCGAAAATTTAGAGGGTTCTGAACATTCGATTGTGTTAAAATAATAGGCTTCCAGAATTCACGGATTGTAATTTTTGTACCAAATTCCACTCAAATCACTCCATTCGTTCGTGAAATATCGCTCGTCTCCACAGACTCACTGACACTCACACATACTTTCACACACACACACACACATACTTTCACACACAGATATCACCTCAAAATGTTCGATTAGTGATCATGGATGCTTGAAACGTGCTCTCCCGTCGAAAATTCGAATTTGAATTTTCGACCCCATCACAATACTTTCCTTATGCATTATATACTATGTATATAAGGAAAGTAAAAATTAATAAAAGATTGGTAGAACATTTTGTTTTTGATAGAATAATAAATAGTTTTGAAAATGCGTCTTGCAATCTTGCGTGTGTCTTATGTCTAGTCTTCCTTATCCAGAAACCTGCTAAGCGCAGATTTCTGAATAACCTCTGTGTCACATGTATATTAAACTAAAATTTGGAGAAAAAAACAATGTTGTGATGAATTGTTAAAAATATCAAAAATTTACTTTTAATAAAAATGTGTTGACAGGTAGTTGTTTAAATTTAAGTGCCTATAACGCAATCACACGCAAAGTTTTGAGAGGCTTGGTTGAATAGCTTCGATGCTACGATGTGCTCAAGGTTGAACATAATAGTTTTGAAAAAAAAATATCTGATGTGGACAGCATAAGACTTTCCCTATGCAATGAATTTACTTCTTTCACCGTAAAGAAATGATGTGCAATATCTATGGCAGAATATTTTTCTTGCCGAATTGCACGTTGAGCGCTCTTCCGGATGGCATTATGAAAAAATATATTTCGAAATATTCAATTAACTTACATTTCACGCAACTCTAAATTGACAATTATATTGATAGCAGCCGCAATAAACAATAGAGTCCGTATTATTAAAATATTTTAATAATTAATTCATGAATTTAGCGCCATTTTTGAAATTTTTAACGACAATTTCATCGATGTGGGGCGGTATTTCGTTAAATGCCAGAAAACCGAGGGAAGCTTTTACGATAAATACGTCACTGCTTCTCATAGCAACGGATAGGTTGTGTCAACAGTGCATAGAAACCGGCGAATCAAAGAATGAGGCCCTTCTCCAGCGGAATCGAAAATGTTGATTTTCATGCTTTTGTTTGAAAATTCACAGAAAATCAGAAAATAGAGTAATTAAAAAAAAAGTTGTTTATTATAATGCAAAAATATGCACCCACATTTATACAGAATTGTAATAATCTTCAATTTTCGGGCGCAACGAAATAGTAATCGTATAACCAAAAACATATTTTGGTGTATTTAAAAACAAAAAAATAAATATTGTTACGAACATGTAAAATACTTTCAAGAATACCCTTTGAATCCCCACAATAGAAAAACACTTTTACACCCAGCCATTCCTATTACGTGAAAGGTTTTTTTTATTCCAATGGCGGGTACAAAAGACAAACTGAAGCCAAACAATATAACAAGAGAACAGTAACAAAAGGCAACAGAAGAGAGTCTATGGACCCATTCCGTCCCTTGCTTCCCAATAGCGTTCCCACATAGGGATTGAAACTTGGACGTGAAAGTAAGGTTGACATATTTTAACTTTCCGGAGAGGGTTACCAGATTTGGCGATTTATCACCAACTTGGCGTCTTTTGGTGCGTTTTAGAATATACTAGAACTTTTTTTAAATATCGAGTATTCTTGGAGGTACGAGCCCTTTCTAGAAATTTCAACAGAGAGTATATGAAAGAAGTCACCGCTCAGTTAGAGAGCAGTTGACGTGATACGGGTTAAATTGAATCGTGAGATACCTCAATGTTTTAAGAATAGTATCAACTAGTTTATAAATTATCTGAGCATTTAATTGCTGCTTTATTATATCTGAGAATTGTTTAGTCATCTTGTAAGATGAGCGTAAACAGGAACAATATCAAGCTATTCGCTGTATGGGGTTCCTGTTTAAGTTCATTATTGATTTTAAATAAAAGTATTAGTTATCCAGAAATTTGGACGCCCTTGTATCCCGAGAGTACACCTAGGATTCCAGAGAATAAGTCGTAACATTATGAAGGATTTGGTACGGATTCAGTTTAAAGCTCGTTAGAAAGAACATTCTTTGATCTTTCGGATGATATCAAGATATCATCGCAACTGTGATCAGATTTCTGATCATTAGACTCTGTGATAATATTTTCGAGTCGTAACGAGCCGATTTGCGTGACAATCGCTCAAAATTGTGCTTCAACATAAAACAATCAAACAATTAAATCGAATTTTATAAAAAAAAAAATTTCACCGAGGTTCATCGTCTGGTAACCTGAAGTCCATGTATAGCATATTTCACCACTGTTCGACTCTTCGATATTTCGCTACAGACGACATGCGCAGATGCACAAACAAACACCTTTTCAACACTTTACAACACAGTTGAAAAGTGTTTATGACTTTGCTCAGTCTGTCTGTCTATCTGTCTGTCCGTCTGTCTGTCTGTCTGTCTGTCCGTTACCACGATAACTGCCGTAAAAATGGCTTTATCAAAATGAAGTTTCAGTATGTTATTTAGACGGTCAGTGGGACCTATGGGAATATAAATGAATAATATCACCCAATTAGTTTTGGATTGAACCCGGGATGAAGAAATGATAAACATTGAACCCTATGGGACCTAATTCTTCAAACATTTTTAAGCGAATTTAAAATTCATAAATTGCTTTGAAAGTTTTAGTAAATATTCAAATTATCCCATAAAATAAATAAAAAAAATTTCAGCAAAATATATTCGGTAGTTTTTTTAATTAAAATTAAAATAATAATTACACCTTTTATATGAAGAGATCACGTGACCATTATATGAAGAAATCACGTGACCCACTTCAAAATAAAATATCGCATCCATCTTGTGTCCAAATCGTGATTTTTAAAGCTCTTTTTAATTCATATTCAGTGTTGCATTCCGTCCTAAAACCGCTTTATTTTTGTTTAAATTTTGTGCATCTATATACTAAAAGAACGCAATTGCAATATATTCGAGTTTCAATGATCATCGAATTCGATTAATTTTACAACGAAGCCTAATTTTCACTTATAGAGAATGTAAACACCAAAATATGTAGAATGAGTTGTATAAGAATGACTGCATTTCTTTAACGCAAAATTATTTAGCTCATGGAGTCTGCAATATAGCTGATATGAATGAAACATTCATTGATTTTACGTAGAGAAGCATACGTTTTTTCAATTAAATTTTAAGCATAGAGTTAAATTACTTATACCTCCATAGTTTTAAATTTTTAAATAAAATAAATTATTCTAGTATTGTGATGAATGAAAGGAATGGAAAAAAGTTTAGGAATGAAATGCTGCTTTCATAGAGAAATCCAGGCGTGTTATATTTCGATGACGTCATTTGAGAAAAGTTCATTTGTTTTCGATGAAGTTTTCAAATATAATAAATTATTGTAGTATTATGATAATTTTAAAAATATTACCAAGGAATGTGTCACATTTTTGAGATGTTTAAACCAGGCAATTTATATTTCGATGACGTCATTTGAATAAATTTTTTTCGATGATGTTTTAAGTTTTCAAATATAATAAATTAATGTAATATTGTGATAATTTTAAAATTATTACCGAGGAATGTATCGTATTTTAGAGATGTTTATGAAAAATTGCATTGAAGTTGGAAAGTGTTTCATAGTCAATGCTTTATGCATGATTGATCTCTCTTGTTTATATTATATAAGATTATATCTTCTCTCCAATTTAATTAGCTTAACTTTTCAACACCAAACCTTTTCACATATACTTGTCCAATCCTTTTCACGTTTCACCTGCCGCCGTAGAACTAACTGTAAATTAAAAATTCATATATCTATAAAATAAAGACCCTAAAGAATTAATCATGCGATAAATTGTCATCACGTGACAAGGTTAAATACAGTCAGAGTCTTGTGAGATCCAACTCCTTTCCTCGACAGCTGTCAAACGACTGATTACCATCGATGGCATAACTATGAATATAACAAGAATATGATTGATTGAGATTTATTTCTGTTTCGCTGCTGTAGAAATGCAATTTTATCACACCTTTCTTTGGGTAAATACGATAGAGTTATTATGTTGTTGTTGTTGAGACCCAGACCGTCCGACCTACCAGAAAGGTGTAAGGTAACTAGAGTTATTATGTGTCACTTTCCCTATATACATAGTATAATGTATAGGGAAAATATTGTAATGGGGTCGAAAATTCGAATTCGAGTTTTCGACGAAAGAGCACGATTCAAGCAAGCATCCTTAAACTCGAATCGAGCGTTTTTGAGGTAATGTGTCAGTTTTCGAATGAAATGTTAAAAAAATTATAAAATAAATCCAATATTTCAATACTGTTACATAAATAATAATTTCGTATGTAATTTTTCATTTAAAAAAAAGAATGGCACAAATTTTAGAACTCTGGCAAGTACCGTTTTCGAGATATTGCACATTTCTCAAATAAATTTATCAAAAGAATTAGGTAAAATTAAATGGTATTATCTACTGTAAAATAACTGATAACTATCATTGTTCTAAGAATTATGATTGTTCCTCATAAAAAATAATGCAATAAAAATCTCAAATTTTGAATAATTCAAAACGTATTCATACAGAATATTTAATAGCAGTACGTGCAGTTGACTTTGAGGTAATACGCCCACGCCTTGCAAACATACACATAAACGCACAAATTAATGCACTAGCGGAAAACTTTTCAGGCGAAATTCGAAATGCATTCAGAAAATCTTAAAACTTTTCCTACAAAATCTCATATGAAATATTTTGTGATAACTATCATCTATATAATAATTGTCTAACGTGTTTATATCTTTTTACACGCTGCATAAATCCTTCAGTAAATTTTTTTTTATAATTTTGAATCTTACAATTGAATAAGATATTCCTTATTCAGTCGATAAAGCAAGAAACAACAACAAAACAAATCTGATGTTGGCAACATATGACTTTCCTTATATAATGCAACGAATTTACTACTTTAGCAGTTAAAAACAATGTTATTCTTATAGTGGATACTCATATACTTTCCAAGATATTGAATTTTCTTCAATTAGTCGTCATTTTCATTGATTTAGCGTCATTTTTATCAATTTGGCGAGAATTTTGTTAATTTGGCAGCAATTAAAAATGTCGCCAAGTTGGCGACATTCCGCCAAATTCGTTGCCAAAATATCGCCAAGCGTTATGGACGGAGAAAAAAGTTATTCTTACAGCAGATAAATGACTATTGGCGTTCTAATACAAAAGTATTACTTAAAGTATCTTTTTTCATGAATAGAACGAGCTAGATTCACGAGAATGATGTCACCCAATTTATCGCATGGTATTACATATGAAAAGTGAACATGTTTCTCAATAGGAAATATTTTTTTTTATTTTATGTAACTTTTTGATAATTTTTTGAAAAATGTGCAATATCTCGAGAACGGTTCATGTTAGCTTTCTAAAATTTATGTCAATCGTTTTCTAATGAAAAATTACATAAGAAATGTCTATTTGCGTAACTTTATTAGCGGTTTTGATTTTTTGACGATTTTTTCAAAATTTCACTCGAAAATTTAGGGAGGTTCTGAACATTCGATTGCGTATAAAAAGAAGAGGCTTCCAGTGTTTACGGATTGTGACTTTTGTATCAAATTTCGTTCGAATCGGTCCATTCGTTCGTCAGTTATCGTCTCCACAGACTCACTGACACACACACACACACACACACACACACACACACACACACATACTTTCACACACACACACACACACAGACATCACTTCAAAAATGTTTGATTCGTGATCAGGGATGCTTGAAACGTGCTCTCCTGTCGAAAACTCGAATTCGAATTTTCGACCCCGTCACAATACTTTCCTTATACATTATGGATATAAGGAAAGTAAAAAGAATTTAAACAATATAAAGGCAAAAATAATTTTTGCAGTAGAACAATAGCCAATTAGAAAGACCAAAATATAGTAAATACAGTAAATAGTAAATACGATAAATTATGAAACAAATAATAAAGTAAATAATAAAGTAATACAATAAATAATAAAGTAAATAATAAAGTAATACAGTAAATAAAGTAAAAATATTTATTTATTTATGTATTTATTCACCGTCAGCAAGGGGCCGATCCAAATGGTTTCAGACCTCACAAAAACCTGCTACGGAAATTAATATCAATGAATAGGAATTTCTTTTCTCAGATGGTACTTTGAGTTAAATATTGATAATTTCAACATTTAAAATGTGCTAGCCATAATACTATATTGTATATACTATATTGTATAAAATATGCTAGCCACTGTATAAACATAATAATGTTAATTCTAAAATAAGTAATAATGTCTGCTCTTTAGGATATAAAAATACTGTAAAATTATAGTAGATGAAACAAGAATGATCAACCATGCATAAAACATTGATTATGAAACATTTTCCAACTGAAATACAATTTTATTCAAACATCTCTAAAATGCGATACGTTCAGCGATGATATTTTTTAAATTATCACAATACTGCAGCAATTTATTATACTTGAAAACTTCAAACTTTGTGAGAAAACAAAATGAATTTTATTCAAATGACATCATCAAAATATGAATTGCCTGCTTCTCTATATAAAATCAATTAATATTTCATTCATATCACTTATATTCTAGTCTCCAGAGCTAAATAATACTGCGTGAAAATAATTCACCAATTATTATAGAACTCATTTTACAATTGCTTGATTTGTTTACATTTTGCATATGTTAAAATTTGGCTTCTTTGTAGAAATAATCAAAGTTTAGTGATCATTTAAAATAAAAAATGTTGTAATTACGTTGGCGCAGAATTTAATTACACAGATAATACGCAAAAATAAAGCAGTTTTAGGACGGATGAAACACAAATTATAAATATCACGATCTTTACACAGTGAAAAGAAAGAGGATGCAATAATTTATTTTGCAATGAGTCACATGATCTCTTCATATATCATGGTTGTATTTATTATTTCAATTTTTCTTTAAAATACTACCTAATATATTTTGCTGAAAATTCTTTTGTACATTTTATGTAATAATTTGAATATTTCCTAAAATTTTTGAAGCAATTTATTCATTTCAACTTCGATAAAATGTTTGAAAAAGTAAGTCCCATAGGGTTCTGTGTATTTCATTTTTTCAACCCGGGTTAAATGTAAAACTAATTGGGTGATCTTATTTATTTTCATTCCCACATGTACCACAGACAGTTACAACAACATACTAAAATTTCATTTTGATGAAGTCATTTTTACGGCAGTTATCGGGCGAAAGAACAGACAGGCTGACTGACAGACAAAATGACCAAAGTCGTAAACACTTTACAATTAAGTTGGAAAGTGTTGAAAAATGCACTTGCTATACGTTAAACCCTGTACTTAAAACAAGCAGTTTAAATTTACAACTAAATTTGATGATGCAACTAAAAGTATTAAGTGATAAAAGAATAGTAATCATGTTGTCTGACCAATTATCGATAGATAAAATTTTTCACTTTTAACCCATCCCCTGTAACAGGGCTGCCCATACAAATTCTAAGCTTCCCTAAAAACATTTGCTACGGACCTCGTCCTTCCCTATTTAATTTTCCCCTCTTTGTGAACCTTTCATGTCCGTTCCTCTTTAAAAAGAACAAGAAAGATCAATCATGCTTAAAGCATTGATTATGAAACACTTTCCATCTTCAATGCAATTTTATTTAAACATCTCTAAAATGCAATACATTCCTTAGTAATATTTTAAAACTTATCACAATACTACATTAATTTATTATATTTGAAAACTTAAACCTTCATTGAAAAAAATGAACTTCATTCAAA
The DNA here is from genome assembly GCA_951213105.1 of Amaurobius ferox. Lineage (NCBI taxonomy): Eukaryota > Metazoa > Arthropoda > Arachnida > Araneae > Amaurobiidae > Amaurobius > Amaurobius ferox. The sequence continues at coordinate 107,752,688 of OX578136.1, forward strand.
TGACGGCATTGAAATATAAATTGCCTGGTTTAAACATCTCTAAAATGCGATATATTCCTCGGTAATATTTTTAAAATTATCATAATACTACGATAATTTATTATATTTGAAAACTTCATCGAAAACAACTGAAATTCATTCAAATGACGTCATAGAAAAAATAACACGCCTGGCTCTCTCTATAAAAGTAGCATTTCATTCATAACATTTTCCCATTCATTTCATTCATCACAATACTATAATAATTTATTTTATTTAAAAATTAAGATCATAGAGCTACAAGTAATTAAACTCTATGCTTAAAACTTCATCGAAAAAAATCGTCCTTCTCAATGTAAAATCAATGAATATTTCATTCATATCAGCTATGCAGACTCCATGAGCTAAATACTTTTGAGTTAAAAAATACAGCAATTCTTATACAACTCATCCTACGTATTTTACTGTTTACATTTTACATAAGGGAAAAATAGGCTTCGTTGTTTTCAAAATCAAATTTGGATGACCATTTAAACTCAAATATATTGTCATTGCGTTGTTTCAGTATGTAGTTTCACAGAATTTAAGCAAAAATAAAACTGTTTTAGGACGGATACAACACTCAATATGAATTATAAAGAAATTTAAAAATCACAATTTTGAGACAAGATGGATGCTATATTTCATTTTGAAGTGGGTCACGTAACCTTTTCATATCGTGGTCACGTGATCGCTTCATATAAGAGGTGTAATTATTATTTTAATTTTTATTAAAAAAAACTACTGAATGTATTTCGCTGAATTTTTTTTTGATATATTTTATTGAACAATTTGAATATTACCTAAAATATTCAAAGCAATTTGTGAATTTTAAATCCGCTTAAAAAATGGTTGAAAAATTAGGTCCCATAGGGCTCAATGTATTTCATTTTTCCAACCCGGGTTCAATCCAAAACTAATTGGGTGATATTATTCATTTATATTCCCATAGGTCCTACAGACCGTCTGAATAACATACTAACATTTCATTTTGATTAAGTCATTTTTACGGCAGTTATCGTGCTAACGGACAGACAGACAAACAGACAGAATGAACAAAGTCATAAATTCTTTTTAACTTTATTGAAAAATGTTAAAAATTAAAACAATTTGGTGGTCTGGCGACTATGACGTCGCGCGCCCATACTCGAGTGGCGGCTCTGCTTGTAATTTAGCAGTAATCGTTGTAATTAAAAAGTTGCAAATGAAGAAGTTGAGAGTGTGAAATAACATATTTTAGTCGATAGATTTGTTATCAGATAATTTCGTTTCTTCTAACATATTTTTTCAAGATTTATTTTTTCAAAGAAATTTTATTTTTCCAAAAAAAAATGCAATTAACGATCCAAAAGTATATAAGAACTCTACTTATTATTCATTTGTTGTAAATGTGTACGTGCTTACTTTGAAAAGTGCGCTATTAAACAAAAGAGATTAAACATAATGAATGAGTCCCTCTGGATTCCTAAGGGTCGTAAAATGAATGGCAGGTCTAGATAATAAGAAGGACATTGTTCACATGTGTTCACTTTAAGAGTTATGTGGCAGTATTACAGCCCAATCGTCTTGAAAGCATGAGTATTAATTGTATCTCTCTAAAACTTTGTATCTTTATTATTCTGACTATTCAATACATTTTAGTATAGATGACAGCGCAACAAGAAATTAGAAATTTTTTCTAGAATATTCATAATTTTAGGTAAAATAATATAAAAATTCAGAGGAGGAGCTCTTGTTAAAACATTATGAAAAGTCTGATTTAAGGAGCAAATGACTTTTCCGACATATTCAAACTGATTAATTACATTGATTAATATAAGGAACATTTGGACCATTGAACAAATATGTATGTGTGGTGTGTGTTTGTGTGTGTGGAAACGAAGGGAGTCTGTAGAAACGATATCTCACGAACAAATGGTTAGATTCGAATGAAATTTGGTACAAAAATTACAATCCGTGAATACTGGAAGCCTATTGTTTTTAAACCGAATCGAATGTTTAGAACTTCCTAAATTTTCGAGTGAAATTTTGAAAAAATCATCAAAAAATCAGAACCTTTAATAAAGTTACGTGAATAGACATTTCGTATGTAATTTTGCTTAAAAAACGATTGACATAAACTTTAAAACGCTAGCACGAACCGTTAAGATATTTCAATTTTCCAAATACATTTATCAAAAAATCACATAAAAAAAATTCTTAACCATTGTGAAATATGTACACTTTTCATATGTAATATAATGCTATAAATTTGTTGACATTATTCTCGTGGATCTAGTTCTAGCGTATTATCTTCATGAGAAATTTTTGTACTTTAAGTTATACTTTTATATTTGAACGCCACTAATCATTTATCTGCTATAAGAATAACTCATTTTTCCGTCCATAACTGTTGGCAATATTTTGGCGACGAATTTAGCGGAATGTCTCCAACATGGCGACTTTTTTAAATGTTGCCAAATTAACAAAAATCTCGCCAAATGGATAAAATTGACGCTAAATCAATGAAAATGACGACTAATTGATCATTATCTTTTTCGATGAAATGTTCAATTTTCAAGTGTAATAAATTACTGTAGTACTGTGATAATTTTTAAAATATCAGCGCTGAATGTATTGCAATTTAGAGATGTTTAAATAAAATTGCACTTCAGTTGAAAAATGTTTTATGATCAATGCTTTATGCATAATTGATCTTTCTTGTTTTTAATATAGAGAGCTATTCATGTTTTTTGTCGGTTACAATTCTAAAAAAAATCTGATGGGGGGCAGCACATGACTTTTCTTATATAATGCAATGAATTTACTACTTTTACAGTAAAAAAATAGATTATTTTTATAGTATTTATTTATATTCTTTCCAGGATATTGAATTTTCGTCAATGAATCGTCATTTTCCATGTTGTCGTCATCAATAAGTCGTCATTGATTTAGCGTATTTTATCCCTTTGGCGAGTTTTCGTTACTTTAGCAACATTTAAAAAAGTTGACAAGTTGGCGATATTCCACCAAAATCGTCTCCAAAATCTCGCCAAGCGTTATGGACGAAGAAATAAGTTATTCTTACAGCAGATAAATGACTATTGGCGTTCAAATACAAAAGTATTACTCAAAGTATCTTTTTTCATGAATAGAACGAGCTAGATCCACGAGAATGATGTCACCCAATTCATCGCATGGTATTACATATGAAAAGTGAACATGTTTCTCAATAGTAAATATTTTTTTTTATTTATATGACTTTTTAAAAAATGTGCAATATCTCGAGAACGGTTCATATTAACGTTCTAAAATTTATGTCAATCGTTTTCTAATGAAAAAGTACATAAGAACTGTCCATTTGCGTAACTTTATTAGCGGTTTTGATTTTTTGACGATTTTTTCAAAATTTCACTCGAAAATTTCGGGAGGGTTGATCGTTCGATTGCGTATAAAAACAATAGGCTTTCAGTGTTTACGGATTGTGATTTTTGTACCAAATTTCGTTCGAATTTTGTACCAAATTCGTTTCATTCGTTCGTCAGTTATCGTCTCCACAGACTCACTGACACACACACACACACATACTTTCACACACACACACACACAGACATCACTTCAAAAATGTTTGATTTGTGATCTGGGATGCTTGAAACGTGCTCTCCCGTAGAAAACACGAATTCAAATTTTCGACCCCATCACAATACTTTCCTTATACATTATGTATATAAGGAAAGTAATATGTAATTTTCTTTTAAAGTTTATCTGGCGACTATCGGTCGGAGAAGCTCCCTCTGATCACGGCCTACCTCTTGGCCACGGTCTGATGACGTCATCGACGCACATATACCTGCACTTACTACACGTAATAATCTCCTTGAAAAATATATTTAAAGGAGCCCGTCCATCTCCCTCTAGTTTCGGTTCGCGGCCAATTCAAAACTTGTTCCATTTCTTCCGATAATAGTAACACCATGTTATAAAGGGCGGACCCACTTTCCAAGTATGGATTAACCCCGAACTAAGACGATTCTGATTTTAGAGCCGTTCATCCCTCCTCTAAGATTTTTATATTAACGTAACACATGATGGCCATTATAGCATTACGAGATATAATAAACCTTTCGAGAGAGTCAACGGCTCTACCGTGCGCAAAACACCGGTTCCCATTAGATCACCGAAGTTAAGCAGCATCGGGCGCAGATAGTACTTGGGTGGGTGACCACCTGGGAACACCGTGTGCTGTTGCCTCATTTAAGTCGACGTGGTGGCCAAACGGTCAAGGCGAGCGTTCCCAGCGATCGATCGGCCACCACGTTGTGGGTTCGAGTCTCTCGTAAGACATGGATGTTGTGTGTTGTGGGCGCAGTGTGTCCGTCCCCCTCTGGTGCGCCTGGGGCAACGCCCTAGGACGGCAATATGGTTCACTATTTCGACCGTACATAGGGCAAACGACGTAGAGTCTAGTGCCTGGCCATTGGGAAAAAAAAAAAAACTTTCGATCAGGATCTTAGTACTATATTTTCTCTCAGTTTAGTTATACCATATTTTCTCTGTTCAAAAAATATTCTGGTATTTAATAATAATTTTTAAAATTAATTCTGCAATTTCACGTAAATATGTAAAATTTCATCTTCTTACCAATTGTAATTTTCGAGTAAAACTGATAAAAGAAAAAATTCAGATACATATTGATTTCGTTTCATTAGGAATGTAGAGTGGAATTAGAATAAAACATGTTAGTTATTACAACATTCTTGGTCATATGCGATTGAAAAATAAATCCTGTGGCGCTGATAAAAAAATTGAATTTATAATAAAAGTTAAGGAAGAATAGAAGTGATAACATAGAAATGACATATATAACATTCAATTCATATAAATTTTCTTATGACAATTTTGATTTGACAAACCTTCATTCTTATACCATATGCCATTAATTTCCACGTCATCATTTCTATTGTTCCTTCAAATTCTCTTAATGTCCAAATACGATTTTTCATAGGCACCACAGTTTTATTTTACCCACATATGGCCTATGTTTAGCCCATTAGCCTATGTTGATAGGTAAAAATTATATTTTACTTTTTAGTGAATTTTACTAAAATCTTATAACTTATAAAGTGCTTTTATAATATTTTATTTTATGCTTAATTTTTTGACATATGACTTCAGGAAGCTCTCTCTCTCTCAGATCTCATTATACATATATATTATTGCGATATAAATGAAGTTATATCATTGAAAAACAAATTAAAGTTGTTATTTAAAGTATATTTAAAGTTTGAAACTATGAAAATGTGTTCGAGTCAAGGTGGACTCAATGTTTATTTTGAAATTTCATTATTGAATCATATTACTTTCCTTATATACATAATGTATAAGGAAAGTAGGAAAGTATTGTGACAGTGTCGAAAATTCCAATTCGAGTTTTCGACGGGAGAGCACGTTTCAAGCATCCCTGATCACGAATCGAGCATTTTTGAGGTGATATCTGTGTGTGTGTGTGTGTGTGTGTTTGTGTTTGTGTGTGTGTGTGTGTGTGTGTGTGTGTGTGTGTGTGTGTGTGTGTGTGTGTGTGTGTGTGTGTGTGAAAGTATGTGTGTGTGTGTGGAGAGTCTGTGGAGACGATATCTCACGAACGAATGAAGCGATTCGAATGAAATTAGGTACAAAAATCACAATCTGTAAATACTAGAAGCCTATTGTTTTTAAACGCAATCGAATGCTCAGAACTCCCCTAAATTTTCGAGTGAAATTTTCAAAAAATCATCAAACAATCAAAACCTTTAATAAAGTTACGCAAAGAGACATTTCTTATGTAATTTTTCCTTAGAAAACGATTGACATAAATTTTAGAACGCTAGCATGAACTGTTCTCGAGATATTGCACATTTTAAAAAAAAAATCATAAAAAAATCCCATTAATTAAAAAAACTATATTAACTGTTGAGAAACATGTTCACTTTTCATATATAATATCATGCGATAAATTTGGTGGCATCATTCTCGTGGATCTAGCTCGTTCCATTCATAAGAAAAGATACTTTGAGTAATACATTCGTATTTGAACACCAATAGTCATTTATCTACTATAAGAATAACTTATTTCTCCGTCTATAACGCTTGGCGAGATTTTGGCGACGAATTTGGCGGAATGTCGCCTTTTTAAATGTTGCCAAATTAACGAAAATCTCGCCAAATGAATAAAAATGATCCTAAATCGATGAAAATGACGACTAATTAACGAAATTTCAATATCTTGGAAAGAATATAAGTGTCTACTATAAGAATAACCTATTTTTTTTGCTGTAAAAGTAGTAAATTCATTGCATTATATAAGGAAAGTCTTGTGTTGCCCACATCAGATTTTTTTAAATTCATACCATGTTCTTTATTAATTACAATATCCATATAAATTTCATTTTCGTGTCATAAAATTTCGTGTCATCATTCTAAATTCACTTAGTATATTGTAAGTGAATATAATTTACATAAGAATTTAATTTCGATGTCAAAAATTCTGTGTATAACTATAATTTCTCTTTGCAAACTCATAATTTCATTTAATTTCTTGCAATGGAAATATTGAATATTGTGTCAAGCAAGGTGAAATTTGACATTAGCATCATATATATATATTAGTGTCTTAAATGTTTGTACAGCTGTCCTCATCGGTTTATCTTCATCATTTATCTTCATCGTTGATATAAAAGTGTTATTATATTACATACCAGCCGCCTTCGGCGACCAGCCTATTCGCTACCCTTGAAAATTCTGACCGTGACAAACTCATTGTCGTCATAACCCCGTGGAGTTAACAAAGTTTGTTTCAGTTTAATAACGTTAAACCATAATTCAATCATTTAAATTTTTTAATGACCATATGCTAAGCTCTTAATTCCATTATTTAAAATATAACGTAATTTTCTAATAAATATAATAATTTCATATAAATATAATAATTTCACTCTGTATACTGTTACCGCCACCCGATACATCACCACAATTCAATCCACCATAATTCAATCACTTAAATTTTATAATGACCATATGATAAGCTCTTAATTCCATCATTTAAAATATAACGTAATTTTCTAACCCAATGCACAATCTCCATAACTTTCAATTATTGTTTCAACCATATTATTATTATTATTATATTATTTCAACCATAATTCAACTCGATGCACAATCTCCATAACTTTCAATTCCATAATAGCTCAATTCCACATAAGCTCTTAATTCCATCATTTAAAATATAACGTAATTTTCTAACACGATCTCCATAATTTTCTTTTAATTTATTTTTTTTCTCCATGGAAACACCGTGCATCTGCGCGGGCATGTGGGTGAAAAACTTCTTAAGTGGTTTTTCCGAGAAATTGAAATTCAGCAATTCTTAAAATCCGGATCCTGCAGCTATTTTTTATTATTTCTTGACCAGATTGGACTTGTAAGAATGCCTGATGTTTGAGCTTTCTAAAAATGTAAATTATTAGTCGAAATTGTCGGTACTTTTCCCGAGGATTTAAAAACGAAGGTTCGTTTTTTTAAGTCGAAAGTGACTTTTGTTTTAAAATCTTTAAAAAATATTAGAATTTGTCTCTGAGATTTGAAATTAATATATTTTTACTCCCAATTGTCTGCTTTTTCCGGTTGTGTGATTTGTTTTTTTTTCTACGACGTCTAGATAGTGGAGAAAAAAGGGGAAAAAAAGGTCGAAATCGCATAAAACATTGAATAACAAAAAAAATAGTTCAAATTTTAAAAATCGGTTTTCACGTGTCACCTTCCCACCTCCCCGGGTCTCCGATTGCCAAATTTCTTAGCTCTGCGACGCGCGGTCGCTGAGCCTATAGTGTATAAAACAGACACACAGACAGACACGCAAACATTACCTTTTATTATTTAAGACTTGCCGCCTTCGGCGACTAGCCTGTTTGCTACCCTTGAAAATTCTGACCGTGGCAAACTCGCTGGCGCCATAACCCCGTGGAGTTATCAAAGTTTGTTTTAGCTTAATGACGTTAAAACCATAATTCAATCATTTAAATTTTATAATGACCATATGCTAAACTCTTAATTCCATCATTTAAAATATAACGTAATTTTCTAATAAATATAATAATTTTATATAAATATAATAATTTCACTCTGTATACTTTCATATTCACTTTCTCATTATTTCTTCAATAATTCATTAAATTGAGTTTAATTGCACAAAACAACACGAATAATTATTTGAAATGACACTGAATTTGCACTTTTAATTCAATTTTCCTTTTCATTTGGTAACTGGACTTGTTTTCAAAAGTGGCGTAGGAAAATTTAAAAACAGCAAAAATAAAATTTCTCTAGAACGGCTTGTCCTAGAATAATGGGTTTAGTCTTACTCTTTTCATCGTCAAAAGTTACGTATGAAACAAGGATTTAATTTATATATGTAAGCATACGTAGTTTTTTATTTAAATTTTGATGATTTTTTCGGGTCATATCTGAAAAAAAAATCTGATGTGGGCAGCACATGACTTTCGTTATAAAATGCAATGAATTTACTAGTTTTACAGTCAAAAATAATGTATAAGATCCACGGCGCTTTCTTTTTATCGTTGAATTGTACATTTGGCGATTTTCCAGGTGACAACATGTAAAACTATTTCAAAACACTCAATTACCGTATACTTCGCGCAACTCTAAATAAACAGTCATCAATATTGATAGCATCCCCAATAAGCGATATAATCCATATCTTAAAATACCTTAATAATTACTTCATCAATTAGGCGTAATTTTCATTAATTTAACGCCATTTTTGCAATTTTGACGATATTTTTGTCAATCTGGGGCGAAATATCGCCAAGGTGAAAATACATTGCTAAATTATTCGCCAAGTGTGCCAAATACATCACCAAGTGTTACAGACAAACGGAGAGAAGAGTATTTCTTATATACTAGAAGGTATGCCCGTCATACAGGGCCGTGTTAAGCCATTCGTAGATCCTAGGCACTTTTATTATTAGAGGCTCCTCCCTCAGTCTGAAATGTTTACTTATTCTTAGGCTAATTATGTCGTTTTTTTAGGGAGGGGCACAATGAATTTTTTGTATTTTTTTCTTAAAAGTTCAATTGCAAAACATTGGAAAATTGGAGTTTCGAGGGGAGAGGGGGCGGACTGCTCCCTGAAAACAACCCTACCTACGGCCTTGCTTTCTGTAAATAGGAAATAAAATTTAACCTTTTAAATATTTTCATACACAGTTGCGCAATTCATCTAAATTTAATTTTAATAAAACAGTCACAACCTTTGAAATATGCATCAGTTATCTGCCTTATGCTAGATTTTAATGCAGCAAAAGAATTCATGATTCCAAAAGATCCAACTCGTGTCACCAATAATCGTGCGAATTTTACTCGTAAAAAGGGGAATTTTTCATATAACGGCGTCATATGACGGAAATCAGAATTTGCGAGACATTGCTTACCATTTAGCGTCATTTTTATCAATTTGGCAACATTTTTGTCATTTTAGCAACATTTAAAATAGTCGCCAAGTTGGCGACATCCCGCTAAATTTCTGGCCAAACGGTACGGATGGAGAAATGTGTTATTCTTATAGTCTACGCTTATGTTCTTTCCAAGATATTGAACTTTAATCATCTAGTTGTCATATTCATTGATTTAGAGTCATTTTTTTTTATTTGGCGACATTTTCGCTAAATTGGCAACATTTAGAAAAGTCGTCAAGTTGGCGAAATTCCGCCAAAATCTCGCCAAGCGTTATGGACGGAGAAATAAGTTATTCTTATAGCAGATAAATGACTATTAGCGTCCAAATACAAAAATATTACCTAAATTATCTTTTCACATGAATGGAACTAGCTAGATCCACGAGAATGATGTCCACCGAATTTATCGCATGATATTACTTATGTAAAGTGAACATATTTTTCAATAGCTAATATTTTGTTTTTATTTTATACGATTTTTTGACAAGTTTTTTTGAAGCGTGTGAAATATCTCGAGAACGGTTCAAGCTAGCATTCTAAAATTTGTATCAATCGTTTTCTAATTAAAAATTACATAAGAAATAACTATTTGCGTAACTTTATTAAACGTTTTAACTTTTTGATGAGTTTTTCAAAATTTCACTCGATAATTCAGAGAGGTTCTGAAAATTCGACTGTGTATAAAAACTTCCGATTGTGTATTAAAACGTGTATAGGCTTCCAGTATTCATGTATTGTAATTTTTGTACCAAATTTCGTTCGAATCGGTCCATTTGTTCGTCAGTTATCGTTTCTACACACTCACTGGCACACACACACGCCCATCATCTTAAAAACTTCTGTTTCGTGTTCAGGGATTCATGAAACGTGCATTCCCGTCGAAAACTCGATTTCGAATTTTCGACCCCGACACAATACTTTCCTTATATATGCATATAAGGAAAGTAAAAAGGGCAGGTTCTTTTATTCCGAATCGTACCAAAATCTATTCAGCACCAGGGTCATACCTATAAAATTTTATGAAATTTGGTTCATTAGTTTCTTTGTTAGATTGGATACATACATTGCACACATAGACACAAAAACACACACGTCACACTTAAAACAGTTTTTTCGTGTTCTAGAAGTCCCAAAACGTGTAGATCCGTCGAAAACTTGTGATTTTCGACATGATTCTAAAAAATCGCCATACATTACCATGTATTGTAGGGAAAGTAAAATATCTGATGTAAGGAGCGCATGACTTTCCCTACAAATTCGAAGTCATTTTCTTATTACTTCCCTTATATACATAGTATAATGTATAAGGAAAGTGTTGTGACGGGGTCGAAAGTTCGAATTCGAGTTTTTGACGGGAGAGCACGTTTCAAGCATCCCTGATCACGAATTGAAAATTTCTGAGGTGTTGTCTCTGAGTGTGTGTGTGAAAGTGTGTGTGTGTGTGTGAAAGTATGTATGTGTGTGGGGGGAGAGAGAGAGAGAGAGAGAGAGAGAGAGAGAGACTGTGAAATAGATACCTCAAAAACAAATCCAACGTTTCGAATAAAATTTGTACGATTAATAGACAGTGAATACTGAATCTCTATTATTTTTAAACATGATCAAACATTGGGATGATCCCATAATTTTTTAATTATTTTTGGAAAAATCATAAAGGAATAATAACAGCTAATCAACTTAAATATTCATTATAGCATATGTAAGTTATCATAAAAATACAAATGTCATTAACATTTTAACGCTTGCAGGAGCCATTCTTAGGATATTTCACGTTTTGCAAATAAATTTATTAAAATGTTACATAAAATTAAAAAAATATAAATATAATTATTGTGATCTAATGTATTGTAATGTGCTATGAGTATAAATGTAATTTTTTTTGCCAGTAAATTTGCCAAATATGCTAAATTTAAATTAACACATGTTAACACTTTTATGTCGTATCTTCTAGGCTGGAAAATGTAGTTTCTTATGAGCAAGATAAGCTATCTATAAAATCCCCCCCTTAAAACAATCGTCAGATTCTGTAAAACAGAATTAATATCTCAATGAGTCCAGAAAGAAATAGTATTTTTAAACCAATGGCATATTCTAAGTGTAAATGCACTATAGATAAAACGTAGGGATTAAAATTAAATTGCAATGAAAATATTCCAGTGGGGTATCAACAAATTGGCCACATCGAAAGTACGAGAAAAATACTATATTTTCTTAATTACTGAAAAAAAAGGACGGTAAAAAATTATCAATTTCCATACTGTTTAGTTTAGAAAAAATTTTTTAACAAAATATATGAACATTTTTCAGAGATACAGTATAACATGTAATATACAGCAAATATTACCGACTTAATGAAAATTCATTCTTAAAAGAAGAGCGTGCGATAAAAAAAAAGGTTTGTCAAATAAAATGTTCAAACAGAATTAAGAAAAATATGCACATTTTGCACTATGTATATGGATCAAGTACTTTTGAATTCGTAAAGAGAACTGTCAAATATAAAAGTACAAACATAACTAAGAATAAAATGCACATTTTGCACTTTGCATATGGATCGAGTACTTTTGGATACTAGAAAAGATGTGTCAAAAGTTGAAAAGAGAAGTGTGAAATGTAAAGTACAAAAGAACTGAGAAGCAAATGCACATTTTGCACTCTGTATATGGATCGAGTACTTTTAAATTCGAGACGAGAAGTGTCGAAAGTTGAAAAGGTAAGTGTCAAATAAAAGATACAAACAGAACTAAGAAAACATGCACATTTTGTACTTTGTATATGGACCGAGCACTTTTGAAAATTCGAGAAGAGAAGTGTCAAAAGTTGAAAAGAGAGGTGTCAAAAGTTGAAAAGAAAAGTGGCAAAAGTTGAAAAGAGAAATATCAAAAGTTGAAAAAAAAAAGTGCCAAAAGTTGAAAATAGAAGTGTCAAAAATTGAAAAGAGAAGTGTCAAAAGTTGAAAAGAGAAGAGTCAAAAGTTGAAAAGAGAAGTGTGAAATGTAAAATACAAACAGAACTAAGAAAAAAATGCACATTTTACACTCTGTATATGGATCGAGTACTTTTGAATTCGAGAAGAGAAGTGTCAAAAGTTGAAAAGAGAAGTGTGAAATGTAAAGTAAAACAGAACTAAGAAACAAAACGCATTTTACACTCTGTATATGGATCAAGTACTTTTTAATTCGAGAAGAAAAGTGTCGAAAGTTGAAAAGAAAAGTGTCAAATGAAAAGTACAAACAGAACTAAAAAATGCACATTTTGCACATTGTATCTAGATAAAACGTATCTGATCCATATACAAAGTGCATTTTGCACTCTGTATATGGATCGAGTACTTTTAAATTCGAGACGAGAAGTGTCGAAAGTTGAAAAGAAAAGTGTCAAATGAAAAGTACAAACAGAACTAAAAAATGCACATTTTGCACATTGTATCTAGATAAAACGTATCTGATCCATATACAAAGTGCATTTTGCACTCTGTATATGGATCGAGTACTTTTAAATTCGAGACGAGAAGTGTCGAAAGTTGAAAAGAAAAGTGTCAAATGAAAAGTACAAACAGAACTAAAAAATGCACATTTTGCACATTGTATCTAGATAAAACGTATCTGATCCATATACAAAGTGCATTTTGCACTCTGTATATGGATCGAGTACTTTTAAATTCGAGACGAGAAGTGTCGAAAGTTGAAAAGAAAAGTGTCAAATGAAAAGTACAAACAGAACTAAAAAATGCACATTTTGCACATTGTATCTAGATAAAACGTATCTGATCCATATACAAAGTGCATTTTGCACTCTGTATATGGATCGAGTACTTTTAAATTCGAGACGAGAAGTGTCGAAAGTTGAAAAGAAAAGTGTCAAATGAAAAGTACAAACAGAACTAAAAAATGCACATTTTGCACATTGTATCTAGATAAAACGTATCTGATCCATATACAAAGTGCATTTTGCACTCTGTATATGGATCGAGTACTTTTAAATTCGAGACGAGAAGTGTCGAAAGTTGAAAAGAAAAGTGTCAAATGAAAAGTACAAACAGAACTAAAAAATGCACATTTTGCACATTGTATCTAGATAAAACGTATCTGATCCATATACAAAGTGCATTTTGCACTCTGTATATGGATCGAGTACTTTTAAATTCGAGACGAGAAGTGTCGAAAGTTGAAAAGAAAAGTGTCAAATGAAAAGTACAAACAGAACTAAAAAATGCACATTTTGCACATTGTATCTAGATAAAACGTATCTGATCCATATACAAAGTGCATTTTGCACTCTGTATATGGATCGAGTACTTTTTAATTCGAGACGAGAAGTGTCGAAAGTTGAAAAGAAAAGTGTCAAATGAAAAGTACAAACAGAACTAAAAAATGCACATTTTGCACATTGTATCTAGATAAAACGTATCTGATCCATATACAAAGTGCATTTTGCACTCTGTATATGGATCGAGTACTTTTTAATTCGAGACGAGAAGTGTCGAAAGTTGAAAAGAAAAGTGTCAAATGAAAAGTACAAACAGAACTAAAAAATGCACATTTTGCACATTGTATCTAGATAAAACGTATCTGATCCATATACAAAGTGCATTTTGCACTCTGTATATGGATCGAGTACTTTTAAATTCGAGACGAGAAGTGTCGAAAGTTGAAAAGAAAAGTGTCAAATGAAAAGTACAAACAGAACTAAAAAATGCACATTTTGCACATTGTATCTAGATAAAACGTATCTGATCCATATACAAAGTGCATTTTGCACTCTGTATATGGATCGAGTACTTTTAAATTCGAGACGAGAAGTGTCGAAAGTTGAAAAGAAAAGTGTCAAATGAAAAGTACAAACAGAACTAAAAAATGCACATTTTGCACATTGTATCTAGATAAAACGTATCTGATCCATATACAAAGTGCATTTTGCACTCTGTATATGGATCGAGTACTTTTAAATTCGAGACGAGAAGTGTCGAAAGTTGAAAAGAAAAGTGTCAAATGAAAAGTACAAACAGAACTAAAAAATGCACATTTTGCACATTGTATCTAGATAAAACGTATCTGATCCATATACAAAGTGCATTTTGCACTCTGTATATGGATCGAGTACTTTTAAATTCGAGACGAGAAGTGTCGAAAGTTGAAAAGAAAAGTGTCAAATGAAAAGTACAAACAGAACTAAAAAATGCACATTTTGCACATTGTATCTAGATAAAACGTATCTGATCCATATACAAAGTGCATTTTGCACTCTGTATATGGATCGAGTACTTTTAAATTCGAGACGAGAAGTGTCGAAAGTTGAAAAGAAAAGTGTCAAATGAAAAGTACAAACAGAACTAAAAAATGCACATTTTGCACATTGTATCTAGATAAAACGTATCTGATCCATATACAAAGTGCATTTTGCACTCTGTATATGGATCGAGTACTTTTAAATTCGAGACGAGAAGTGTCGAAAGTTGAAAAGAAAAGTGTCAAATGAAAAGTACAAACAGAACTAAAAAATGCACATTTTGCACATTGTATCTAGATAAAACGTATCTGATCCATATACAAAGTGCATTTTGCACTCTGTATATGGATCGAGTACTTTTAAATTCGAGACGAGAAGTGTCGAAAGTTGAAAAGAAAAGTGTCAAATGAAAAGTACAAACAGAACTAAAAAATGCACATTTTGCACATTGTATCTAGATAAAACGTATCTGATCCATATACAAAGTGCATTTTGCACTCTGTATATGGATCGAGTACTTTTAAATTCGAGACGAGAAGTGTCGAAAGTTGAAAAGAAAAGTGTCAAATGAAAAGTACAAACAGAACTAAAAAATGCACATTTTGCACATTAGATAAAACGTATCTGATCCATATACAAAGTGCATTTTGCACTCTGTATATGGATCGAGTACTTTTAAATTTGAGACGAGAAGTGTCGAAAGTTGAAAAGAAAAGTGTCAAATGAAAAGTACAAACAGAACTAAAAAAATGCACATTTTGCACTCTGTATATGGATCGAGTACTCTTAAGTTCGAAATTGTTAATGAGCAGAACGCATCTTGGTGTTTATATGAAAGTTTTATTATTTATCATAAATGAATCAATCATTATCACCATTTAAAATTACTGTCCGTGGCTATTAGATTTATATCTTTGTCACTAATTGGTGGTAAAAATTTTGCCATACAATTGTTTTTACGATCATTGCTTTTCTCATAATCTGCCATAGATAGAGCTTAGATAATGCTATATATTTACTATAGATAGAGCTGAAATAATGCTATATAATCCGCAGTATATAGCAGTGGCTTATCCTGACTCTAAAAAGTGGGGGGCACAACTGTTTAACATTTGCTTATGCCAGGGTTATTTTAAAAGAAAAATACGCATAATATTAAAACGCCTTGAAAAGGGGGGCTGGGGCCCCCTATGCCCCCCCCAAGCATACGCTGCTGGTAGATAGAGTTTAAATTTGGCTCAGCATCGAATTCCTGAGTAGAATGGGTGGCTCACTAAAGATTTCCACTTTCAGTTCTTTTTCCATTTTCAGCTCAAATATCTTTATTTTACTTGAAACATCCATTTCTCAAGAATGGCTATAGATAGAGTTTAGACGATGACTGATATGGATTCAACATCAAATTCTGAAGGAGGTAGGGTGATGCACCAAAAAATTCCACATCCGGCTTCTTTTCCATTTACGATTCAAAACATTTCTTTAAAACTATTCCTCAAGGTTGATTATAGATACGTCTAAGATGATAACTAAAATGAATTCCACGTCGAATTCCAGAGGGGGTTAAAAGGACTCACTAATGGTTTCCATTTCCGGTTCTACAGATGTCACTTCCAATTCAAAAATTTTCATTTTCCTTGAAACATCTATTTCTATGGATCTGTCATAAATATAGCTTAGCTAGTGGTTGATATGGATTCAGCGTCTAATTCTGGAGGAGAATGGGGATTCACTAAAGATTTCCATTTGCAGTTTTTTTTTTTTTTTCAATTTTGGTCTTCGAAATTTCCTAAAAACATTTATTTCTCAAGAATGGCTATATATAGAATTTATATGATGATTGTTGGCTTATATAGATTCAGCAACAAATTCCAGAGGGATGCGGGAGTTCACTATAAGGATTTCCATTTCCGATTATGGAGTTGTTACTTCCGGTTTTTCGAAAAATTGTATGACTGTACGAAATGACTGTACGAAATAAGTATGGAATGACTGTACGAAACAAATAGAGAGAAGAAAACAAAAATGCTTAATTTTCATAAATTTCTTGTTTAAATTAAGATATCTTGAATTTTTACGGTAAGATAACAAATGGAAGAAAGGGAAATAAAAATGTTCGCTTCATGAAATAATTACCCGTAATTGAATTTTTATACCCTTAAAATTTTCTTGGAATAACTAAATTAATATACTTAAAGTCGTCAGTAGTTTAAATAGTGTATTATAGAAAAGAAAACAAAGATAGACTAGCGAGTGAGAACTTTAGATGTTCTTTTACAAACTCAATTTCCATAAAATTATCATTTTGATGAGATCCCAGCTTGAAAAGTGTTTCCCTGAGGCGAAGAGGTCTTGACGTTGTTAAGAATTTGTTTGCCTTCTACTTTCTTTTACTTAAGATTTTATAGCCTCTAAAGCAATCTGTGTGCAGTATATAGAATATATAAATATAACTTAAAAGAAATTTCTGGTGATTATTAAATAATTATTAAATAGTTAAATTTCGGATTTAAATGTAAAATAATGTTCCTTCTCACGTTTTTCTTAGCCATTATTTCTAGTATTGCATCAGAAAATACAATCAAAAGTTTTAGTATGTACCCTTTTTTATATGTATGTGTAAATTTTATGCATGTATAAAATAAATGCATATTAACTATATTAAAACATAGCTGCCGATCCGGTGGTCGAGGGGTCAGGGGCAAGCGTTTCCGTCTGATCGCTGGATTGCCGGGTTGTGAGTTCGAATCCCGCCAGCGGGCATAGATGTTGTGTTGTCGAGGCAAAATCAGACTTCCGCCCTTGGGGTGCCTCAATATAAAGTGAAGTTGCAAATTTCTCCCCTTCGCCATAGGACCAGGGGTCTAGTGGACGTGGTGCATAGGCGCTCCTTCACCACGGGGGAATAAGTAACAACAACAACAAAACCTAGCTATATTAGAACATTATTTTTATGTATTATTATAAAGCATGATTTTGTAATTTAAATAAGTTTATATGAATATTTTTCAATTTAAAATCATCGTTTTACTTAATAATTCTGTCATATAAAAAAATATAGTTATTTATAATACTATATATATATATATTTAAAAAAGTAGCCGCCGCCTCCACCGTTTGTACCAGCGTCCCATGTTTTAAATTTTTAGGTTATAAATAATCTGCAAATAGCGAAGGCTATTCTATGAATAAGTTTTAAACGTTTCTGTCTAACATAAGCAATTTTGCACGACGATGTTTACATAAAAACTTTGAACATTTTTTTCGTGTGCAACTTTCTTTCAAGGTTATTTTAACTAACTCATAATTAAGGAACTTGATAGGTTTTTATAACCTTCCCCTTAGTTAACACTCTAAATCTAAATTAAGTTTTACTCTAAATTAACAACTACTAGTTCGGTTATGTAGACCAATCCTGAGCCAGCTAACTACCTCTGCGATCCTGTAATAGAACAGAATAAAGTTTTGATTCGGTAAGAGAGTTTGTCTTGGGTTAGATTTGAGCAGGTGCATGTGCATGTGAGTAGAAGTTATGAGTTCTCACGTTTGCGACCTCTAGGAGGGGCGTGCTGTTTAAGCCACGTCGATTGGCTGACCAACGATCTGACAAGAGATACTAATCAGGATTTGTACAATCATGATTAACAGAATCTATTCCACAAGAGTACCCTCTAAAGTATTCAGTCGTACGCTAATGAATTAGGTAAGAATCTGTCATCCATATTCTATTATCATGAATATTCCAGCTTTCATGTCAACACCAAGCGCCGAATTTACATACGTATTCATGTTCAATCACTATATGGGCATGTGCAATTTAAAGTATGTTTTATATGAAATTAGATTAGGGCAAAATAGGGATTCTTAATGTCTCGTAGAAGGAATCTTAATGTCTCGTAGAAGAATGTCTCATAGAAGGGCAATATAGGGATTCTTAATGTTTCGACGTGGCTTGAAACACTCAAGTTACACGCTACTAAATACCACTACAATTCCACTAATCAGGATTTGTACAATCATGATTAACAGAATCTATTCCACAAGAGTACCCTCTAAAGTATTCAGTCGTACGCTAATGAATTAGGTAAGAATCTGTCATCCATATTCTATTATCATGAATATTCCAGCTTTCATGTCAACACCAAGCGCCGAATTTACATACGTATTCATGTTCAATCACTATACGGGCATGTGCAATTTAAAGTATGTTTTATATTCAGACCTCTTTAGTTTTGCAGCTAGTCTCTGTATAAGTTATATGTGCTGTTAACAAGCAGTTTAGATTGAAACAACTTAGTCTGTGTGTTATCCCTTGGCCGTGAGGCACCTTTGTCTTAAAACAAAAGTTTTGTAGATGTATTATTTTAAATAGCCAGTCCTTACAAAGGCAGCTACATAGTACTTGATAGAATCCATCCCAAACAGAAGACATACTTCACAATAAAACCCAATAAGGATAGTATAATGACCAGTTTCATCTGAGCTAAAGGCACAAACTTTACAAACTTTCAATGAAGATTTTGTAAAAAGTTGGACGGTAAGATTTTACCTAGACAATCCTGTTTTATCTGTGGTGACCAGTCAATAGCGATAATCAAAAGTTTTTTAGATTCGTCAAGCTTTTATTGATTTTTACAAATTTCTAAGGGCAATATCGCAGTGAGTTGTGCAGTATTTGCTCCTTTTTAAAGTTTTAGACTAAAAATATCCAAAGTAATGTGTTTAACCATTAAAGAATCGATTTTCATCCCCGAAGCGGTGGTTAAAAATTAAGAAGGAAAGTGCATTGTGTAAAAATTGTATACCCCCACCGAACAGTTTATTAACCATCATAAAATAAATCGTCGGAATATGATGATAAGTGATTCTACAGATTCTAATCAAGTATCGATTCAAGAACAAGTAAAAAACGAGCTTTCTATATAAATTATTAATAGATTTCAGCTGGAATAGATTTAAGTACGTATGTGTATAGATTGTTCAGTTATAATTCCTATTTCAATCAATGTAGATAATTTTATTTTGTATGAACTGGATTCCTAGAAAAATCCATAAAAACCCTATAAACTTTGTAAGAAAAGGTTCATGAGTATATACATTAGGTTTATCTATAGTAAGCTGACCATGTCTGATTGAATAAAAGTGATTGCAGTGCTCCTAGTGGAGAATTTCCAAATTTAGGATTAACAAATTCGGCAAAACAGTGAGATAGGCAAAAAAAGCCAATTAATAGATTTTATAACATTATCTAATAAGTAGTAACCCACAATAAAACTGTTACAGAGGTAATTTATTCGACACAATAAGGTTATTGGCGAACTGTTGACTTATGCAGGAATACTAAAATAAATAACTATTACATAAACAGGAATCTAGTATATATCAAGTTTAAAATGCTCTCCATCAGAAACAATGCAGATTTGAATTTCAGAAGGAATATTATCTGCATTGCAGATATCACCGTGTTACAGGCCTTGATGATACGATTTTTTGGTCGATATTTATTACCTTCTGTATAAGTATTTATTCATTCCTAGTGTCGATTCTTAATTAGACATTAATCTACAATTTTGTAATTGGCTTTTTTTCGATCTCGCTTTCTTGCAGAGATCGTTCTTCAAACTTCTCAATTTTCCACTAGAGGTTCTGTAATCACTTTAATCGGTCAAGATCACTTTACTATAGATAGACCCAAACTTTTCACTGGTGATCGTTTCCTTACAAAGGTGCCTAAGAGCTTTTCTAGAACCCTGTATAATTAAATAATCACTATATTTTCATCAAATTTTCAGAGTTGTAATGTTTTATATAACTAATTATACCATAGCATCATTGCGATTAATTATACCATAACATCACTAATTACTCCTTAGCATCATTGCGATTAATTATACCATAGCATCACTAATTACTCCATAACATCACTAATTACTCCATAGCATCATTGCGATTAATTATACCATAGCATCACTAATTACTCCATAGCATCATTGCGATCGCCAGGGCCATGGTTTTCGTACATGGATCTATTTAAGCGACTGACTCGTGTGGACACGACACCACCAACAACAACAACTAATTATACATAAGTATTTCATTTGGGATAATATTTTCACAAAAAGAAATACATTATTTAAAAGACGAATATATAATTATTTAAAAGATGACTATATTTAACGAATTTTTTATTTGTTTAGATGGAATTTCGCGACTTTGTTAGAGCTTCGATTGTATATTCATTAACAAATGAAAATTAGATAAATAATCAAAATTTGATTTAAATGCTAACATTGCCATCCTCCCTCCCTGCCTCCCTTTAAAATAAAACTTGAAACCCACTATGAATATAATGATAAAATTATTTAGGATTATTCCCCTACTGCAGATAACAACATACATAGATTTGTTTCGCGTTTATTATGAGCTCATCTATGGAATAGCCGACATCTGCAATGGCAGCAAGAAAACTTGTCTTGTACTATCCAGTAATCATTGTGCAGTTTTTATCTAATTTGAAACCGGCTGCATGATAGGACAAAATTAATCGGTTTTCATACGCGTTCGCAAAATTGTAGCACATTGCAAGTTTTATTGCCACCATATTAGCTATTCCATGTTGACAAGTACATGAAAGTTAAAAACCAGTCCATAAAGTATGTGCTGAATGTAGAATCCTAAATTTCAGAACGCCCACTGTAAGCGGGTTCTTTGAGTGAAAACAATTTAGGCTTAATAGACATTTGCCAAACTGGAACGTAAATCTAGTCATGTACACTATCAATAAACTACAGCTGACGAGCTCCATAAAAATAAAATTGCTCACTCTCGATAGTTCTAAGTGAAAAGTAAGATTTTTACAGCAATTATGGATTTTTTTTATGATTTAAATTCCTTACGACACATTACTATGATTTAAAGTACATCAAAATAGAATAAAATTTCGTTCAGCTTATATTTTATTTTGTAACATATTGTAATATTTCTCAGGTAACGTTTTATTTTTGAAACACAATTTTAAAATATTTCTGTAATAGAAAGATCACTTACTTTCGCTTCCTTTAGCTAATGCTGTTCTATTAAGCATCATTACACATTGCAACTATTAATGACTTTTCATTTTGAATGATCAAAGTTAACGACTATTTAACTTATGTCATCAACTTATGTAGTGTCAGTTAAATCACCGTCATTAGGGTAAAGTGAATTTCATAATGACAAAGCTATTAAATTTTCCCCTAATAAGGAAGACAAAATTGCTCTTTCATAAGGCCAATCGTGTTAATTTTAACCGCAATTTAATCTTCTGAAATAGGAAAAACAGAACGTTAAACTTAACTATTTAATTACATTAATTTAACCTCCATGAACATGATATTATGTCACATTTATCGGAGATAAAAATAATGGGGAAAATAGTTTTTTATGTGAAGCATATTTACATACACATTGCTTTAAAAAAACGTTATGATAATCTAGCGGAACTTCTACCATTGTCCAATTCACTAGTGATTTCCATATTAAAATCGATGATACTCTAAATTAATAGAAAAGATTCGTACAACTACAGCATACGATAAGTGATTAAACTATCAACTAGTTTCGAAAGCAAGAAACAGCATTATTCTTCAAGACAAGAAAGAAATGCAGCCTCATGCATTCAAGAAAATTCATTATCTGCGGTAGAATAGCACATATAGCTGAAGGTATAGGAGTAGCCAACGCCAAAACCAAAACAATAGAAGGTATAAAGTGGCCAACGCCATGAAAAGAAAAGAAAAAGAGAAAAGATAAAACCAAGGAGGCAGTAAATAAGTGGTAGGGTGCTGCGAATAAACAGTAAAAAAAAGAAATAAATAATAGTATAAAATAAAAAATCTGATGTGGGAAGCACATGACTTTCCCTGCAATCTTATATTTACGTTCTCTTTATTTCTTCAATAAGTCATAATATTGAGTTTAATTGCACAAAATAACGTCCACAATTATTTAAAATGACACTGAATTGGCACTTTTAACACAATTTTCGTTCTGAGTTGGTAACTGAACTTTTTTTCAGCTATGGCGCAGCGTAAATACGAAAAAACTAAAATATCTCGATAATAGCTCTAGTGTCTAGTGCAATGAGGTTGGTCTTATTCTTTTCACTGTTAAAAATTATGTATAAAACAAGCATTCAATTGATATATTTGAGCATACGTATTTTTATATTTTAGAGTTTGACAATCTTTGCGGGCCATTTCGCAAAAAAAGATAGGCTACTTTTTTCCGAATCGTACCAAAATCTAATCAGCACCAGGATGACCCACAAGTGGCTTCTCTACCAAATTTTGTGAAATTTGATCTATTGGTTTTTCAGCTAGAGTGAATACAGGCAATTTTTGCAGGTCATTTTGCAAAAAAAGGCGGGTTTTTTTCCGAATCATGCCCAAAACTAATCAGCACCAAGGTCATACACAAATGACTGACCTACCAAATTGTATGAAATTCGGTCTGTTACTTTTTGAGAGTGGATACATACATTGCACAGACAGACACACGCATACACAGACGTCACGCTAAAAATAGAGTTTTCGTGTTCTAGAGGTCCCGAAACGTGTAGATCCGTCGAAAACTCGAGTCGCGATTTTCAGCATGATTCCAATACTTTCCCCATACATTACCATGTATGTATTGCAGGGAAAGTAAAAATCTGATATGATCAGCACATAACTTTCCCTACAGACTCAAATTCATTGCATCTTTATTTCGTTAATAATTCTTTAAATTTAGTTTAATTGCACTAAATAACGCGCATAAATAATGGCTCAAAATCGACATAACAAAAATGCGAAAAAACTAAAATATCTCGAGAACGGCGTGCACATCGGTTTAATTGCACCAAACAACGCTCACAAATATTTAAAATGACACTGAATTGGCATTTTTAATTCAATTTTCGTTCTCACTTGGTAACTGGACATTTTTTCAACGGTGGCGCAGCATAAATGCGAAAAGACTAAATTATCTCGAGAACGGCTAGTCCTAATGTAATGCGGTTGGTCTTATTCTATTCATTGTTAAAAATTATGTATAAAACAAGCATTTAATTGATGTATTTGAACACATGTAGTATTTTATTTTAGATATTGACAATTTTTGACGGCTATTTCGCAAAAAAAAGCGGGTTACTTTTTTCCGAATCATACCAAAATCTAATCAGCACCAGAGACAATTACAAGTGATAAGTGGTAGGGTGCTGCGAAATATGCTAAATTTGGTAAAATTTGATCCATTAGTTTTTCAGCTAAGGTGGATAAAGACAATTTTTGCGGTTCATTTCGCAAAAAAATGACTGGTTCTTTTATCCTGAATCGTACCAAAAACTAATTAGCACCAGGGTCAATCAGAAGTGACTTACCAACCAAATTTTATGAAATTTGGTCCATAAGTTTTGAGTTAGAGTGGATGCATACATTGCACAGACAGACACACACACACAAACAGACACACAGGCGTCGCGCTAAAAATAGTTTTTTTCGTGTTCTAGAAGTCTCGAAACGTGTAGATCCCTCGAAAACTCGAGTTGCGATTTTCGGCATGATTCCAATACTTTCCCTATACATTACCAGGTATTGCAGGAAAAGTAAACATCTGATGTGAGCAGCACATGACTTCTCTGCAGATTCAAATTCATTTTGTAATTTTTTATTCCATTATGCATTGAATTGAGTTTAATTGCAGAAAATAATATGGACTATTTTCCGATATTATATCCAATTCGTTTTTCATTGTATCTTCGTTTCGTTTGGCAACTTAATTCACTTTAAATTCTTCAGGTCCTTAAAATTCTAAAAACTGCAATATCTCGAGAGCAGTTTATCTTACAGTGATGGGGTCAGATTTATTCGCTTAGGTGTCAAATTTTACATGTAGACCAAGTACTTAATCAATATATTTAATCAATTTTAGTCATTTATTTCAGAGTTTCATTATCTTGCACATGTAGTATTTTATTTCAGATCGAATATATTAGATTTGGAGGTCATTTCGCAAAAAGAGACAGATTCTTTTTTATCGAATCGTATCAAAATCTAACCAGCATCACTGTATCCTACGATCGACAGAATTTTGTGTAATTTGATCAATTAGTTTGTCAGCTATAGTGGATACATACAATTTTTGAGGGCCATTTCGCAAAAAAGGGGGGTTATTTTTTCCGAATTGTACCAAAACCTATTCAACACCAGGATCATACCCAAGTGACTTACTTACCAAATTTTATGAAATTTAGTCGATTAGTTGAGTCAGAGTGGATATATACAATTTTGCGAGCCATTTCGTAAAAAAATGCAGGTTCTTCCTTTTCGAATCGTATCGAATTCTAATCAGCACCAGGGTGACTCGCAAGTGACTTATCTACCCAATTATGTAAAATTTGATCAATTTGTTTTTCAGCTAGATTGGATATAGGCAATTTTTGCAGAACATTTCGCAAAAATTGGCGAGTTGTTTTATCCCGAATCGTACCAAAAACTAATCAGCACCAGGGTCACACACAAGTGACTTACTTACCAATTTTTATGAA
The DNA here is from genome assembly GCA_951213105.1 of Amaurobius ferox. Lineage (NCBI taxonomy): Eukaryota > Metazoa > Arthropoda > Arachnida > Araneae > Amaurobiidae > Amaurobius > Amaurobius ferox. Next base: position 107,777,984 of record OX578136.1, read on the forward strand.
ATTCGGTCCATTTGGTTTTGAGTTAGAGTGGATACATACATTGTACAGACAGACACACAGACACACAGACAGACATACAAACAAACAGACAGACTCACTGACAGACAGACACACAGACAGACATACAAACAGACAGACAGACACGCAGACAGACAGACAGACAAACACAGGGAAGTCACACTAAAAATAGTTTTTTCGTATTCTAGAGGTCTCAAAAAGTGTAGATCCGTCGAAAACTCGAGTTGCGATTTTCGACATGATTCCAATACTTTCCCTATACATTTCCATGCATTGCAAGGAAAGTAAAAATCTGCTGACAGTACAAGATTTTTCCTGCAGACTCAAATTCACAGTCTCTTTAATTTATTAATAATTCATTAAATTTAGCTTAATTGCACTAAATCACACACATAAATAATGGACTCAAAATCGGCATAGCAAAAATGAAAAAAAAAAAACTGAAATATCTCGAGACCGGCTTATACAGCCAGTTAGTTGCACAAAATAAAGTCCACAATTATTTAAAATGATATTGAATGGGAACTTTTAATTCAATTTTCGTTCACAGTTGGTAACTGGACTCTTTTTCAACGATGGCGCAGCATAAATGCAAAAAACTAAAATATCTCGAGAACGACTAGCTCTAGTGTAATGGGGTTGGTCTTATTCTTTTCATTGTTAAAAATTATGTGTAAAACAAGCACTTAATTGATATATTTGAGCATGCGTAGTATTTTATTTTAGATTTTGATGATTTTTGCGGGCCATTTCGTAAAAGACAGCAGGTTACTTTTTCAGAATCGTACCAAAATCTAATCAGCACCAGGGTAACCCAAAAGTGACTTATCTACCAAACTTTGTGAAATTTGATCTATCAGTTTTTCAGCTGGAGTAGATAGAGGCAATTTTTGCGGGTCATTTCGCAAAAAAAGACGTGTTGTTTTTTCCGAATCGTACCAAAAACTAATCAGCACCAGGGTCACACGCAAGTACATATATTGCACAGACAGACAGACACACGCACACACAGACGTCACGCTAAAAATAGTATTTTCGTGTTCTAGATATCCCGAAACATATAGATCCGTCGAAAACTCGAGTTGCGATTTTCGACATGATTCCAATACTTTCCCCTATACATTGCTATGTATGTATCGAAGGGAAAGTAAAAAGTAAAAATCTGATGTGGGCAGCACATGACTTTCCCTGCAGACTTAAATTTACGTTCTCTTTATTTTAATTAAATTTAATTCAATTTTAATTCAATTTTCGTTCTCATTTGGTAATTAGACTTATTTTCAAACTTCAAAGGGAAAATACGAAAAAACTAAAATACCTGGAGAACGGCTAGTCCTAGTGTAATGGGGTTGGTCTTATTCTCGCCATTGTTAAACATTACGTATAACAAGCATTTAATAGATATATTTACGCATACGTAGTTTTTATTTTAGATTTTGACGATTACTGCGTGCCATTTCGCAAAAAAGAGACACATTATTTTTTTCCGAATCGTACTAAAATCTAATCAGCACTCGGATGACTCACAAGTGATTCATCTACCGAATTTTGTTAAATTTGATCTATTAGCTTTCCAGTTACAGTGGATACAGGCAATCTTTGCGGACCATTTCGGGAAAAAAGGCGGGTTCTTTTATCCCGAATCGTACCAGAAACTAATCAGCACCAGGGTAACACCCAAATGACTTACCTGCCAAATTTTATGAAATTCGGTCCATTAATTTTTGAATTAGAGTGGATACATGCATTGCACAGACACTCAGACACACACACAGACGTCACGCTAAAAATAGTTTCTTCGTATTCTAGAGGTCTCGAAACGTGCAGATCCGTTGAAAACTCGAGTTATGATTGTCAGTATGATCCTATTACTTTCCCCATACATTACCATGTATTGCAGGGAAAGTAAAAAAAACAGGAATAAAAGTGATAAACAAATATGAAGGGACCAACTGGTTTCGAAGACTATATGAGCTAACTTCGTCAAATAATATTACGGAATATAACTAAAATCCGGAAACGGAAAGAAAATAAATAGAAAACGTACTAGAATGAAATTTTACAGTTGCTAAGTAGAAATATAGAAAGAACAATTATTGTTAACAAAGAGGTTTAACTGAGAATTGATAGAGAAACATTAAAGAAAGTTCAATTCAAAAATAGAATTTGTTGTAAAAATGATCTTGGCTTCCGAAAAATTAAGAGCATGATTAGAGTCTCAATGTTTAACAATTAAAGACTTGAATACCTTTTGCCACACTCTGTAGGCTGATTGAACGATCGTAAATAGCTCTGTGCTTTGCCAATGTATTTAATCTCTTTATTAGATGTTATCATAATCAATGTCCTTTTAAATAGACGCTTATTATAGAGATTTCTGTAGGGAAAATGTAAATGTCCGACGAGGGGGCAATATATTTAATATGTACACCGAGGGGGCAATATATTTAATATGTCATATGGAAAACTGTTATGGAAAAATTATATTCTTCAAAAAATTATCCACAGCAGCATTCGCAAATGACTAAACAAGCAGCTCGTCTTCCACAGTGATGGATAGAGGCTTCTTTATTTTCATTAGAATGATGTACAACCACATGTGACAAGTCAGCCATTTTCACCATAAGCTGACTGGAAGTGAATATTTCTTATAATTCAAAAGAATTTCAAAGGATTTTAATTCACTTTTATCATCAATTATTTGTTTTTATGCCATTTCAAAAGAGTTGAGTTATTTTTCTCAACTGCTTTATTATAGTTTATGCGTAGTATATCCCCTACATATCTGTTATAAAACAATTTGTGACTCACAATTACATAAAAGACAGTGCGTATTAAACACTACAAATGTACTAATTTTTCCTCTTACTTTATTATAAAAATTCTTACAGCAGATAAATGTACTTTAGTATTCATAATGTATTATACATAAAAAAAGAAATTCAAATAATATATAAATTTAATAAATTTTCTGGAAGCTATTTTATGTGACTAACACGACAATTAACAGTATATGGAATATAACGTTTAATTCATATAAATCTCCATGTTTATCAAAGTTATCATTTTCATTTCAGCATATTGCCAGATTCAAAATGTCTTAAATACCATTTCCACACATAAATTCGTAAATGTGATTTAGATACTAAATAGTTCCGCTGAAAAAAATAAAACAATAAAATATTAAAAATGTCAACAATGGTATCCAACAACAACTATAGCATCGAAATGGCCATTCTTTTATTTCTCCATGTTTATAATATGTATTTATTAACAGTAGAATACCGTTTTTAGTTTCTTACATATACCATAAATGTTCTTTGATTAATCGCCATTATTCACATCATCTGTTAAAGACTACATAAAAAGGAAGGAAATCAAATTTAATGGCTATCTGACTATCACGTCATAAACCACTGCCATTACTGACAGATATGCTTCACCGTGTCAAAAACTACTTAACACTAAATGGTTCAACCAATGTTAAAGTAATTCTCTCAAACTGAGACCAAAATATTGATGTGAATAATGATCTTTATTAATGAAATAACATAATGTGAAGCGTAAAAGTATTAACCGGTTGGTTTCGTGGGGCGTAAAGGAAGTTTCGTCATCAGGATAAGAGATACAGAAGAATCACTCCAGCAGAGCAGAAAAATGTCAGTCACCAATAAACGCCAACAAATATTGCAAAAATTCGTTTGTTAGTAACAACTGTGAAAATATGGGGGGTTTTTTGTTTGATTGTTTGTTTTTGTGCAAATGCACTGTTTCTCTTATCTTGAAGCAAGGAACTAATTCAGTCTCCAAAATCCGTCGCTTTATTTTGTTTTATGTTGTTTTACCGATAGAGATTTTAATGCACATTCAACTAAGTTTACGAAGCAATTCTAGCTATAAATGAGCATTGCAATATGCATAACATTACAATTATTTGCCCTCTCACCGCTAACCATCGATCAGTTTCCACTTTCTATTATTCGTCAGAACAGGATAAATGATGAGAAACTGAGATAGAAAATCTATAAATTTGAGAACTCGATCTGCATGGAGTTTTTCTGCCCCAGCTCACCACAAAACCAGACGAAACTAACACTATGAGTGCAGCTAAATGTTATTTTGAAAGACGAAATAATTAATTCAAAAACAAACCCTGTTATTTAAAACCACTATTTTTCTGAAAATAGTTCATATTTAAAAAATAAACCATCTAAATCAGTTTGCATAAACAGTTGAGTGAAAAACCATGATAAAATATTCAGCGGCAAAACCTACCAATAGTTGTCTGCTCTTCCGTGTTATAGTACTTTAAAAACCTATCCAAGAATGCATTGACCGCAACTGGGCAGTATAATGAGGGCCAATACATTATTTAATTCCATAATTAATTAATTTAAATATTACGAATAATGCTGCATTAGACTTACTATCGCTATCGCTGTTTACGCTACATATCAAATACCTTCCTAATTAATTTCATATCTGCTATAAACAAAAAAGAAATTAATAAACTACAACCGTACTCGCCGCTCTATTCTCTAGGGAGGCTTTGTTATCTACGCCGAGATTTAGCCGATATGTAATACCTCAAGAGGAGAATATTCCATCAAACTAATTATCAGTTTCATGTCAAACAATTCTGACTTTTTGCGAAAGTGAAAATATTTTCACTTCGCTCCCTTTTGTTAATATCTATATTTTAGTCAATACTATTATAGTAAACATAGATGAATATATACGATGAATAAAGTCAGATTGAAAGATTGATACGACAAATAAAGTAATCTTCAGGAAAGCATGGAAAGAGTTTCCAAAAACCTAATTTACTTCGCTCCCAGAGAGGAAATCGGAAATCCGGTTCCTTTTTATATTCATGGTACATAACCTAAATATTCAAAAATTCAACATTCTAGGTCACCGGATGGCTTCTGGAGGATCTGCAAAAACAAAACCACGTTAAAAAAATTATTATAAAGACGAGCATTGTACTCGTTCTTCATTCGAAATATATAATATAAAGAAACTTAAAATTCACAATTATATGCAAATTCCTATAGTATTCTGAATGACATTGTTACATTGTTATTCACAACATTTTATCAATTTAATTCTATTAAAAAGAAGTATAATAATCTCTGTTCTAGCTATACAAATTTACCTTCACATGCAAGTCTGAAGAATAAGACATCCAGGTCCCGTTTGTAAAAGTATAAAATTAGATCAATACAGTCCAAAATAAAAGTTTCATTACATTGGATCCATATATTCCAAGATGATAGCCGACGAAATTGGATCCATATATTCCAAAGTGAAAGCGCCATGAAATCGAGTCAACATATGCCAATATGAAAGCGCTAAAATGGTATTAGAAGATATACAAGTACTATCTTTGTTCTGTTACAATTGGGTAACTGTATGGATTAATTTCCGGAATAAAGCCATATGTAACACACACAATTGGGTAAAAACAATATATAAGCTTGAAGCATATTTGTCAAAATAAAAGAGATGACTTGAGAAATTGAAAATATCAATTATCCCCGTAACTTTTGAACCCAAAAGCCGTAATTGATGTAATCCAGTCGAAAATGTATTTCAGATCAAATGTATTTCTATATGCATTTTTTAATTATTTAAATCGGAAAAGATTTAATAAAAACTTTCTGCTGTATGATCTCATTAGATGTAATTCCGTTGCTTAGCAACATAACATCATTTTCTTCAAATAAGTTTGCTGATAAAATAACGTCTATATAATGCGATGTCTATAGAAGGTTTAATTGTGCGTTGTTTGTTAATATCTGGACAATCCCTTATCCAGGAAACTCGAAGCATGGACTAAATTTTAAGTGGGGCTATCCAAAGGCTACCCACTGTATTTTATGAAATTCGGTGCGGCCGTTCTCCCGTGATAATGAGACAAACAAACACACCCACAGACAGATTTTAATTTTATTTATATAGATTGTGGAGTTTGCAACGTCCCGTAATTTGATTTTCTTTCGGGACGAAGCCTAACAAAAGAACAAGCAAAAGTCACGCGTAAAAATAACCACAGTTGAACAAAAGTTGAAATGGGTCAATACATGAAAATGCAATACATATGCAGTTTATCGGAAATAATAATCGGATAAAACCTTTCTGTTTTCATAATGCTTCGAGGGCAAAGTTCAGGTGGTTCCAGACCGGCAGGCATGAATGTCCTAGATCAGTCGAAGGAGTCGAACTTCAGTCAAACAAATGGCATTTACCAGCATACGAAGTCAGAGAGATCAGTCTACAGTCATAGATGGCCGATATGGGGCCCAGGTATTATACGTTCGACAACAGCTGACCCTCACAGTAACATAGTTGGTCATATGGCGCCACACCCGCAGAAAACGCAACAGAAGTCGTAAAAACAGCATATCCAGTAAGGCCGGTATACCATGTCATGCCATAACAACAGAATTTGAAACTACAAAATGCAAAATAGCAATAATCAGGGGTGCATAATCAAATACATAAGGATATTTCCGCTACCCCAATGAGCGTAAAAGCACTGGGAAGGTACTTTCGGAGCAACGAAACAATCTTCCTCTAATGGCGACACCTCAATTGCTTCCTTTACCATAATGAAACACAGAGCTAGCTCTAAGGCAAGACGTTGATAATCACTGTGTTGCGCATTTAACAGAAGATATAAAGCATATATTTAGAATTATTATTATTTATTAAGATTGATAACTGCGTTGATTACTTAATAATACCGCACCTTTGAGAATAAAGCATTAAAGTTTATTTATTCTTAGTTGTGTTGCTTATTTACTAATACCGCTTTAACCATCTTACTAGAATTATGCAAAAGCATAATATTGAATTGATTTATCTAAATATGGACGTAATATCGTAACTCATTGATCATTATAACATTTAACATTAACACATTGTGTTGTTTGTCGCTATTAAAACCCACCATTATTTTCTTTAGTGCGAGTTCCTAGAATAGAATACTTATTAGCCTAATACTACTCAATTAATTGCACCATTGTTAACTTTACAAATAAAATCATTTATTCAGCACATTATCTTAATTATTAAATTCATTACAAGAATTAGAATATATTATTTGCGGAGGAGCGAACAAAAAATGAGAGATTTGCCGTGTGAGACCAGGTAATATTTATTAGCGACATGATCTATGACCTGTTATAAAAGTGAAAAATTGGTGAAACTGACTTCTCTACTTGCAACACTCCTAACTTATACTACGCCTTGTGACCAGAATATGCATGAATTTACATAATCCACGCTTTCGGCAAGAGGTCTAGCATTAACTTATCTCCTATATCGTGTTTGGGGAAGTGCACAGTTGCTAGAATTGAACCAGAATCTGCAACTGCTCCTACCCTGGCTGCATGGGATTAGTTTTCTGACGAATCGACACAAGTTTTGAACAGATGCCACCAGTGGTTCATTAAAAAGTAAAATATGTAAAAAAACGCATAATTTATAAATATTACTAATTCTTAAAAATTACGCTTTTATTAAAAAGCAACTCATCAAAAACTTTTCGTCCACACACTAAGTACTGTTTCCAACATCATCTCGAATGTGTTAATAATATCACTTATTCCCTTACTGTCATCAAATATGCAAGAATACTAATTAAGCTAGCTCTGCGTAAATATTAAAATATATATATATATATATATATATATATATATATATATATATATATATATATATATATATATATATACCTACGCTTTATTTAGAACGCTTCACAAAGTACTTTCGCAAATTGAAAAGATGGAAAAAATACGTTTAAAGTCCACAGAAAAAGAGTTTATAATGAAGCACGATTATCTACCTTGAGCAACTATTTCTTCTTTTTTGGTCTGAGGTTTAATTAATAAAGGTATTAAATTACTGCACAAAAAGTTACAGAAAAATAAACAGCAAATTTTTCTCTCTCTACAATTTTTCAATTTATACTACATGCTATCAAGTAAATTGAAAACGTATGTATCGTTAAAAAAATCTTTTATGTCCAACACATGATTTTCCCTATTGATTAATAAATTTCGATTTTATGAGAAAACAAAGTATTTAAGCCTGTCAAAGATAGGGAAACTAACATCATCCACAAATTAAGTTGCATTTTTATAATAAGTTTTACTTTATTTAATAATGTTGCAGAGACTAATTCGACGATAAAAACTCGCACTTCCGCCCCAGTAGCCCAACGGTAGAGCTGTCCAGTATGAAAATCCGTGGTTCGATTCCCGGTTGAGGCAGCAAGGTACTTTACTATGGCGTCCAAGCAAACCAATCCAGTAGGTTAGTGCACAGATGTCGGAGATCTGAAGACTTCAGACCGTACGACTCACATAGTGGGTTTAGAGTAGCTAGCTGCACGGTCGGGAAAGGATACCTCCTGCACTCAGGAGGCACCCAAGGTCAACCATCCCGCCAGACGAACATTTATTTAGAAGATGTCGGAGGTCTGAAGACCCCAGACCGTACGACTTACATAGTGGGTTTACAGTAGCTAGCTGCACGGCCGGGAAAGGATACCTCCTGCACTCAGGAAGCACCCAAGATCTACCATCCTGCCAAACGAACATTTATTTAGATCTAAAATGATAACAATTGATGAAAAATATTATGATTAAACAGACAGTTTTACATTATATTTGAACTTGACAAGTACGTCCAGTTTTCAAAAATGGGAAAAGGGTTATTGGGAATATAGATAAAAGGATCATTGAAAAATAAGGATGTCGAGTGTCTGAAGACCCCAGATCGTGCGACTCACATAGTGGGTTTAGAGTAGCTGGCTGCACGGCCGGGAAAGGATACCTCCTTTCCCGACCTTCTAGTCCACCTGGGGGCCGGGAAAGGATGTCGGAGGTCTGAAGACCCCAGACCGTGCGACTCGCATAGTGGGTTTAGAGTAGCTATCTGCACGGCCGGGAAAGGATACCTCCTGCATTCAGGAGGCACCCAAGGATGTCGGAGGTCTGAAAGTGGCATTAGTACAACTAGCACAGATTCAGGGGACTTATGGATATTAAGCGCCTATATTAAATCGATAGGATAACTGCCACGCAGGAAACTAGTCTGGAGAATAAAAATAGCAGGAGATGGTTAGTCAGATTGTCAGTTGCACACCAATATGACATTAGAGGGTGGAGAATATAGAGCCAATTTAGGCGATAAAAGCTCGCAATTCCGTCCCAGTAACTCAATGATAGAGCGTCGGCTGGCCAGTACGACGATCCGTGGTTTGATTCCCGGTTGGGACAGCAAGGTACTTTACAAGGCATGGCGCTTAACGTCGAAAATATTCAACTTAATCGAAACTTGACTTAATTCGACTTTGTCTCCTGATCGATGATATAAGTGTGTAAGGGTATTTCTAAGTCAGAATGGAATGTCTAAAAAGAATTTTTGAGCAAAATTTCCGAATATCGAAGAAAACTTTTCGACCATTCCCATTTGATCCAACCCCGGTGGTGGGGATCAAAAATCCGCCTCCTTTAGTTTGTGCACCTGGTCAATAATTCAGCATGGTCAATAATTACATGTGCAATGATTTAGCTTTTTCAGCACCCAGGGGAGGGGACATCTAATATGTCTGGTAAGACTTTTCGAAAAAAAAAACATTTTTCACCCCATGGAGAGGAATGGAAAATCCGACTCCAGTGAATTTTGTCCGATAGTCGACATTATAAGTGTGCGAAATTTTAACCTTCTAGTCCACCTGGGGAATCTGAAAATACTTTACGAATAAATAAACCATTTTTGTCTCCCCCGGAGGTAAAAATCAAACATTCGGCTTCATTAAGTTCTGTCCCGTGGTCGATACTATAAATGTGCAAAGATTCAGCTTTATACAACAGTAGGAAATCAGGAGGGTTTTAAAGAACGTTGCTGCCCCAACGGGGAAACGAACCACGTATCTTCGTCCTGCCAGCCAACGCTCTACCGTTGAAGTACTGGTATGGAATTGCAAGTTCTTGTCGTAGAAGTACTGCAGAGTTTGGAAAGACAAAAAACGCGCTAGAAGTCTATTAATAAGAAAGCTAATAGTACAAATTATAGCTTTTTTATTTATATTTTCCGCTAAAAGTCACTGGTCTTATTACATGCGTACATAAAAACAGAGTACAGTAGCAAAACGTTATAAACGTTCTACTCTTTGAATCTATGTTTATTTATCTCTATCGCGATTCTATTTGCAATAACGACCGTGTTCAAAATCTTCGTTTTGCAGTATGTCATGTTCATTATTATACAGAATATTAAATTATATTTTAAGCATGCAAGAAAGTTTGCTTTCTACTCTTAGCTCTATTAATATGATAACAATCTCAATTATAGACATTTCTAACATTCGTTAAACATTACCAAAAATGTTACCCAACAACCCCATTAAAAAAACGCGTGCATAATTAAAGAATATTTCAACCGTGTTTAAAATATTCATAAAAGTACCTACTCAGCATTCTAATGCCGTAAAAGACTCCATTCTATGTGCATTCTATTTTCGGCGGTCCCAACTAAATTCTCAGTTTTTCAGACTAACGCGTCATGCATAATGAATTTCTCTTCTCAGATATTGGAAGTTTTGAACTCTGCTGCGAACAATGCTGTCAGAATGCTTTGATTTTACACTCAAGTTCTTCGAAATGTGTTTGCTAATTCTTAAGTACAACCTAAAAAATATATTTAAAATTACTTTACTGGAAAAGAAAGGGTTGTAAAAGTTAATTGTTTTCTTTTATGCCTAGGGTCTCTGCTCTCTGTTAGCTGACTCTCACAAACCTCCGGAATTTGCTCTGCTAGTTAAGTGGCTTCGCTCCTGCTCACTAGCGCTCACTGACCCTGGATGATATTAATGATGTTCTAATAAAAAAGGTATGTTTAAGTTCAACTCATCTCTTTTATTTATGACAAAAATACGTATTTGGTTTTTTAACTCTAAACAGTACGTTTTCTCAAGACCTTTGTATATTACTACTGTCTTCCCCTTTCAAACGCAAGAGTCATGTTAAATGATGTTGCTAATTCCCAAAATGTCTTCACGGCGTATAACCAATATCTCCTCTGTAAAGACAGTTTTACAGGCAACCATTGTTATCAACTGAATATCTGGGCCACTAAACCTTTACGACAAATGTGGCGAAATTTTGCCACCTTTTTGACATTTGGCAAGTTTTGAAAACTTCTCAAATTTTGCAACTTAATTAAGAATTCCCCTTGCCATCGTCGAGGATGTATGTAAATTTCACTTAGCGATTGTCGGTGCGGTAAAAGTCAAAATGAATTATGATTAAGTCGGTGTTTGGGGAATATAATAATCTGTTTTGTGAACTAGTTGATATTTAACTGGTTTTTTATTATTTCTGGAGATTTTTTGGTCATCTACCTTATAACTGAAGAGTTATTATCTGTTTATTGTTCCTGTATCTGTTTATTGTCCCTTACTTCAATAGAGTGTTAGTTATTCAGAAATTCAGGCTTATTCGTGTAACCTGGGGCATACATCCACAATTACAGAGGATGAGTCGTAATAATATTTTTTATCCAGTCGCTTGTTTCAGTTTTCCGATGTTAGTCTATGGGAAAAAGTCCTGAATTTCTAGCACTTTCAGTTTCGGGGTATATTTCTCGCTGTTACTTACCAAGCACAGTTGTTGAAAATAGGGAAGTTTGGGATTTTACAAGAATTTGATAAAAAATTAAAAGTATCTCTAATGCTTATCGAAAAGTAATGGATTCATTTACAAAAATATTAGAAATACTTCTAAACATTTTATCGGGCTTTTTTTTAAAGCACAAACATTTTCCTTTTCAGCATATATGCTCGACAAAAAAGAGCAGCAAAGTTCTAAAAACTGAACGAATGATTTATGATTATTTTCCATAGGCTGTTCGTGCCGTAGCTTGAATGAACCGCTGAGAAATTTACACAGATAGCTAGGTGTGGACTGTAAACATTTATTTTATTCCATGGTAGAATTAACATTCTGTAGAAGTAATATCTATGAGATATTTGAGAAGACGAGCGCTTCCGCTACGAGAATATGAGAACAAACCTGTTCCACGTTACATACGGTTCTGACCGGAAACATCTGGCGCTAGGTTGCCACACTCGTAATGCGCCAATGCGCTTACAAAAGCGCCAATGAGCAAGAGTAGCGCCAAGGGCTGCAACATTGGCTAACATGAGTAAATTGAATAATGCCGCTGGTGCGAAAATATCCTTTCAACAAAAGATTCCTCCAAGAATCGCAAACAGTCTCGTGCGGATTTTCCGCTTACTGTAAAGCCCAACTCCGGCCGAACGGTTCGCTCTCTTTCTTGAGATCTGAAGAAACTGGGTTTGGATTCCAAATACGGATGGAGATCACTGTGTATGCATAAATGCTTATAGTGATTTGAAATTCACTTTAAACTGTACCTCCCCGCCAAAGTATAAAATAAACAGTCTATAACCAAAAAACAAAATCCAATTCATTGCAATCCGAGAGTTGCCATCGCATAAAACCAAAGTAGTTAGAAAATTATAGTTCTGCATCCGTAGACGTGCTGTGGAGGAAAACCACATTCTTCCTCCCCCTCCTTACCTCCCTCCCTTAGAGGAAATTCCCGTAGAAGATATCAGACGTTTTGACCCAATTCTCCCTCCCTTGAAGGATTGGATCATAGGGTGAGAAAGTAGAAAGGAAGGAGGATTGAGTTAAAATGTCTGTGTTGGGACTGTGGATATCCTAGAAATCCTGTAGATATCCGAAAATCTCCTCCAAGGGAGAGAAGATCGGGAGGTAAAGAGGAGGCAAAGGGGATAAAGCAGGCAACGCCTTTAGTTTTGCACACGGAGACGGTGTTGCACCGCCTTCGGATGCAAAACTCTGATTTTTATCTATCAATAAAAAAAATTCACTTGTTGAATTCTTTAGGTTCATGCTGTAATTCTACATGTAGTGATTTGATTCACAATGCAAAATTACTTATGAAATAATTGCTGCTTTAACTATAATATCTAAGATATATTTACTACCCTTATCTTTGCAGCTATTACTTTCCTCATGCAGAGCTAGGGGAAAATGTGGTAATAGGGATTGTAACTTATGCCACTTTCTTGATTGGCATGCTTTTCGCAGAGATTAAACAAAAAATTTACATTAACCGACGTAGGCTGAAAAATGTATGGTGACCATGATACAATCTTGAGTCCTTTTTACGATAAATATATCGGCGGGGTCCCTAGATACTAGAAATAACTTTTATCGGTCTATAAGTGAGTGGATGGATGTCAAATCGTTGAACCTCCGTGATCTCAAAAACAGCTAAAACCATTTGGACCCCATTTAGGTGGCAAGTTTCATATATTACGTAAATGTGAACGCAGGGAAAAAATGCATGCAATTTAGATATTAAATGATATCATGCTGAAACCATTAGACTAAAACTATTCTCAGATATATTGAACGAAGATCGAAATTTATATATCTATACCTTTGTTCACTCCTTATCTTGCATCGATGTCGTCTACATGATTTAGAGACCGAATTCTCACTTGCTATATTTTTTCAGTTCTAATCTTCTAGTGTTTCATCATAAATATGACAAATGAGTTTTCGGTGCATTCCAACGTGGATAATACCGTAAAAATTATTTTGTAATATATTCCATAGACGATAATTCGAAAAGAAAATACAGCATTTCGAAGAAAGTCACTTCTTTTCTCTTGCTTACTTTCTATTAATATAGATGAAGAATGTTGGAATGGGATTAAAAATTGTGATTCAAGTATTCAATGGATTTACAAAACACCAATTCACTACTTGTAGTGTGACATCAGTGTATTAGAGAGCGTTTGTCTGTGCAATGAGGGAATTTCCTCCTGCTTGAAATGTATCCCACCAAATTTTATGAAATTCCAGTTCCAGCAATAAACTTTTAAAAATGTTTTCTAGGTAAAAAGTTTGAAATGTTTAACTTTTTTTTACAGCATGTAAAAAATATTATCAAAACCAACATATCGTTAAATAAAGAATAGCCTTTGCTAATTAGAGATTATTTATAAGAACGTTTCATAAAAAGTTGTGTACAAAAACAGTGTGAAAAAACATTCATTAGATGAAAAACGTCGTAAAATCGATAAACGTTAATTGGGACCCAACTGTATATACAAATATATTAAAACTTTTGCTAGAAAATTTACCTCCATGTATAATACAAAAACATATCATGAAATAAGTGAGTTCACTTGACATATATCTATGTTAGGCAGATAATTAAATTGCATTCATAAATAACAATTAGAAATTTACAAAGATATTTACAATAAAACAAGGAATTTCTTTGACTAGACAATAATAAAAATTACATCTCATAAGAAACATTAGACAAATAAATATATTCTTCAAAATTATATTCTGCTAAATAAATAGCAGTACTTTTCTGAAAACAAAAAGGAATTAACCACTGCTGCAACTTAAAAGCCCATACACTCCATTATTCTTACATATATTTAACAACAATAAATCTGTGCATCTAAACATTAACTATCAATCTTTTATTAATTCTAAGCATTTATTAATTCAGTACGGAACGAATATAAATGTGTGCTTTTAGCATCATTTAATGATTATTGATTTTCATTTATGGAAGAAAACCAAGACCACAACAAATGAAACAGTCTACATTTCACATAAAATTGCCCATGATATCACGTAAATGTGTTTCAAGATTTTTATGAGATGTATAAATAAAAATCTGATTTGGGCAACACATGACTTTCCTTATATAATGCAATGAATTTAGTACTTTTACAGTAAAAAAAATAGGTTTTCCTTAAAGTAGATACTTATATTCTTTCCATAATATTGAATTTTCGACAATTAGTCTTCATTTTCATTGATTTAGCGTCATTTTAATCCATTTGGCGAGATTTTCGTTAATTTGACAGCATTTCAAAAAGTCGCCAAGTCGTCGACATTACGCCAAATTCGTCGCCAAAATCTCGCCAAACTATACTGACGGAGAAATAAGTTATTCTTATAACATATAAATGACTATTGGCGTTCAAATGCAAAAGTATTACTCGAAGTACATTTTCTCTTGAATGGAACGAGCTAGATCCACGAAAATGATGTCACCCAATTTATCGCATGGTATTACATATGAAAAGTGAACATGTTTCTCAATAGGAAATATATTTTTTTTTATTTTATATGACTTTTCGATAATTTTTTTTAAATGTACAATATCTCGAGAACGGTTCATGTTAGCGTTCTAAATTTTATGTTAATCGTTTTCTAATGAAAAATTACATAAGAAATGTTTATTTGCGTAACTTTATTAGCGGTTTTGATTTTTTGACGATTTTTTCAAAATTTCCTTCTAAAATTTAGGAGGGTTCTGAACTTTCGACTACGTTTAAAAACAATAGGCTTCCAGTGTTAGCGGATTGTGATTTTTGTACCAAATTTCGTTTGAATCGGTCCATTCATTCGTCAGTTATCGTCTCCACAGACCCACTGACACACACACACACACACATACTTTCACACACACACACACAGACATCACTTCAAAAATGTTTGATTCGTGATCAGGGATGCTTGAAACGTGCTCTCCCGTCGAAAACTCGAATTCTAATTCGACCCCGTCACAATACTTCCCTTATACATTATGTATATAAGGAAAGTAATAAAATTATTGAATGAATTTATTCATAATTCATTTTAAACCTCATAAATTTAGAATTAAATGAAAGCATTTTTTCACTTAGCCATTTTTAGGATCGAAATTACAGAGATAAAATGCGGCATGCATGCTTAAGGTCAATTTTTATGAGTTTACGAAAATAATGTTTAACAAATCAGACGAATTATCCTATATTGATCTTGATCAAATTGACAATATTATTATAATATTTATTACGACAAATTGAACACTAAATATCTTTCAAATTACCTTCTTGAAATATTATGTAATATATATATATATATATATATATTAGAAATATGTAATAATAAAAAAAAAATCAAGTCATATTAACATCACCATAGAAGCAAATTCACGGCCATAATGCCGATAAGAGAAGAGAACAGCACCAGCCCAAATTCGATGATTAGTCAGGGTTAAATTCCTCCTCAGGTCTGAGTATTTAACTCTAACTAACCCAAACAGATGCCTGTTTCAGATACAGCAATAGTACATTACTATAAATACTCCAACCCAGACTACAGGCATCAAAAAATGAAAAAATGAAAATAGGATACATTAAGAAAATTTGTATTACCATGCGGCATGAACCCTTCTTCTTCCACCACGTGTATACACGATCAACTTCAACAGCTTAACTATCTAGAAGCACCGGAATGAACAAGTCGAAATTCTACCAGAGAGGCAGTATGAACGTTCACAGTAATACTCCCAGACCCGTCCAGTGAGTCTAAGCTGGAGACCGGACAAGCAATTCAGAATATGAACATCCCATATAATCATATAATCATATATTCACAATCCTGAATATTAACATGAATCAAAGATGAAAATTCTTACTAAACAAGTAATTCATAGGAAAACTGGATAAACGAGAATGTCACTATACACCATTGTAAGGGCGCACAAATCGTAGTTTCAATACTGGCAAAAGTTACAATTTTTTTGCGAAAATAAAATTCAAAACATTAATGTTAATGCATCTTGTTTTCCGATTTTTTGATTTTTCTATTTTTTTTTACTTAGTTTATTATTTTTCATTCTTATTTACTTATATAATTAATAAATAATTATATATAATTTTTTTTTTCTTTTTTTTTTTTAAATGTATGTTAGCCACTATAATTGGGAAAGATTTCTAGGATGTTATCGAGTGAAAGTTGATACACTGAGTTGATAATTTTAATAACAAACTTGGGAGGATATGCATTATTAGTCGCTGTACCCAATAATTCCATAAAATGCGCTAATTTATAATATTCATCACAAATTTTATTTATTCTAAGAGCCTGGTTTATTATAATATTTCTAAATACAGATATATGCAAACAAGAGTTAAAATGTTGAATTTTTGATGTATTAAATTTAAAATCCTGTCTTTTATCATAAAGTTTATAACCATATTACAATTTTGTAAATTTAAATTTAAATCTAAAAAGTTTGCAACATTTTAGTCATTATTACTTGCATTTAATTGTAAATTTTTTGGATAAAAGTTTAATACTATAGGGATATTATTTGGGGATACACATAATATGTCATCTAAATATCTAAACATGTGCATATTATGTAAGCTTGGATTAATGTTTTTTTCATAGAAGAATAAATACAGATTAGCTAACAATGATGAGGCACACACCCCTTGTGGGATACCAACCTGTTGCTTAAAAAAAGTACCACCATGTTGAATATAATTCTCATAAAGAGTGAAATTAAGTAATTTTTTAAAGAGAAAATTTGAATATTTTAGGTTGATATTATATTTTTCAAAAATCCCTAAATTAATTCTGAACAGATCATCTATATTAATATTATTAAACAAATCTTTGAAATCAAAGGTATAAATACTATGAATATTAGTAAGAGTTTTTAATTTCTTAACTAATTCAAAACTGTTTTTTACAATATGGCAATTATTTGAGATTTCATCTGACAAGGATACTTCATGTAATATCTTTAATAATAATTTTCCAGCATTAGTAATGTAAGAATTATGCCCACTGGTAATGGTTCGAAAAGCAACAGGGGATTTATGAAACTTGGGCACTAAAATAATATATGGAATGTTATTACAACTATTTTTTAGATGGATTTGCTTATATTTGGCTGAAATTCTATTGGATAAGATTTTAAGGTTAGTTTTATGTAAATTATAGATTTGATTATTAAGTAAGTGTGACTGAAGGGTGCTTTTATAGTAATATTTACAAATAATTGAGTAGTTACCACTTGCCTTATCGACATATCTAATGACAAAATCATTTTGTATTTCTTTAATATCATTTTTAATTGAATTAAGTTTATATGAATTATTAATTTTCTGATTATATATATAGTGATTTAAATATTGCTCTATTAAGACTCTCCAGGGTTTGAAGGCTTCTACAGGGATTTGATATTTATAACTGATAGATAAATTTATTTAAGTCAAGAAATAAACCTTTACATATTAATTTATGTTTAAATTTAGTAGGTATACGGTACTTAGTACCAAGTAACATCAGTGATCTTAGTGCATCATAATGACAGTAGCAATATGACTCTTTATCCAATTCATAATTTTGATTAATATCTATTGATTTGGCAATTTGATTATAATTGAAAATATAACGTCCTAGCGGTTTATCATATTTATAAGCAATTTTATGATTTACATGTTTGACTGGAAAGTAATTGAAAATCGATTTTAAAAAATTATTTATCTTCAGATTATTTAAAACAGAATTAGTGAAATTCAAGGTACAATATTCGTTTATTTTAGTATATTGTTTTGATTCGTCATTAAAGTTTAAGTCTGTGACATATAAATAAACATTAAGATTTTTACTTCTGGTAATGAGCAAATCATAGAATAAATGTTTAAAATGAATGTTATCAAATGCAGTAGTTAGAAAAAAGTTATATACCATATTTAATTGCTGTTTTTTAATTGCGAAAATCCAGTTTTTACATTGTTTCCAATCAAAAGTAATTTTAAAATTTTCATGTTGCTGAAGGATGGTATTTTTAGTTCAGATAATGAGGGCAATTTTTTATTATATTTACTTGCTCTTTGAGTTCTTTTTGATTTACTTTTATGATTGTTAAAGGAATTATAAATATTATGGTCTTCATTAGGATAATTAAAGGTCTTTTTAACTATGTTATGATGATTAAATAACTGATTGGGTCCATATGGAAAAATAGTTTTTTGTGCACAAATGAATTCATTTTCAAGAAAAAATCTGTCATAAAAAATTTTTTGAATACACAGAATACTAATTTCAATGTTATCGAACCCATGATTAGGAAAATGTTCGTATTCGAATTTTATTCATTAAGGGTAGTTACATTATTTGAAAAAATTTTATGTGATTCCTGTGTACATTAATTCGGAGGTGCAGAGGGTTGCTGGTTTGACCTATATATGACATATTACATTTTTGACATACAATTTGGTAGATGCAATTATACGGTTTACAGAAGACAAGATTATTGCTACAATTGATCTGATTACGATTAGCAAACGGACAAGTTTTACATCTATTAGAATTACAAGATTTAAATTTAAGTGTGTTATTTAGTGATGCATGGCTGTACGATTGAAAGTTATATGAAGTGAACAAAGAATACTGGCTGGATGTACCGAATGAAGATGGAATAGTCATAGAAGAAAAAGGATATTGTTGGTAGCTGGATATCGATCTAGGAAAACCCCAACAAGTTCTCCAATACCGAGCTTGGATGTCAGAGAACATCCAGTTGCCAGTCGCTAAATTTTGATAATAAGACATCATGTAATTAGGGAAAGATAGTAACCTTTGTTTCCCCAAAATAAAGGCACTTGCATTCAAAATAAGAGACTCTTTAGCCAAGAATGCACCTTAAGTCAAATACAAAAGTGGAGACACAATTACAACATATGAAAGGTACCATTATTTTTCAAACTAATGGATGATCTAAAACACTTTGAAAATATATAAACTAATGTGTAGACACATTAAAACATGGATTAAATAATTGCTTAGGAATAAGCAAAACTAGGATTATATATATAATATATTTATATATATATATATATAATAGTTTGAAAGTCCAATAAAAGAAAAGTGAGAAGCTGTAACTCGAAAAACCTAACTTTCTAACAAGCTTACAAAATAAAAGTATAAATCTGCAAATCTACAATCAAATGAAAAAAAAAATATAAAAAAAAAATTTCGAATCATCAAGTTAAAGAAATCATCAAAAAGCAATGGTATGGAAATGATAAAAGAAAAACAAATGAAATCCAAGCATTAATGCTATACACGTGGACAAGGGCTAAGCCTAAATCATGGATTTGTTCTCTTCTCCAAAACTCTTCCTCGAGTTCAAGTATTTTGTTGAAGCAAACACAAAAATGTATGTTTCTGAAGAAATAGATAGATTATATCTATAAAGTATTTCTACTTGGATAACATACATAAAGAAGAAAAAATAAAAGAAAACAAGGGTACCTGGAATATTACACAACAAATGCACGAACCTGTCGAACCCAGGAACCCAGAATGAAGAGACCAGTGTTGCCATTCTCAGAGGAAAAAGATATGATCTACTGTTGCCAATCGTAAAAAATAAATAACAGTAATGCGAAAAGGCAAGAATAAGTGATAATATACCATCATATATGATACTATATACCATATATATATCATATATATTCCATAAGTGATAATATACCATATATATATATACATATATATATATATATATATATATATATATATATAAAAGTATCCCCCCCGGCCACTTGTGATACTTTTCGTTTTTCAGATTCATCTTTTGCTTTTCTGTACTTAGGTATTCTTTTTGGAAAATATATATATATATATATATATATAAGTGTGTGTGTGTGTAGTGTTATCAACATGCAATATTCATCTAAAACAGTAAATTGCAATTTGGCCCTGGTATAATACATACACTATGTATGTAAAAATAAGTAAAAATTATAATATCAGCAGAGCATGATTTTTCCCTTCATATGCATACTCATTTATCTATATATTCGGTAATACATTTATTTGTTTGAATGTTATCACGCCACATAATACAAAATAGAAATTTCTTCGAAACTGTATTCACTTTGCTGTTATAAAGTAATTTCTATTTTCTCTCGGTAACTTATTGCATTTTAAAATGACTACAAGTCAGAAACATGCAAAATTGAAATATCATGAGGAAGGGTTCATCCTATAGTAATAGAGTTGCCCTTATTCGTTTAATCAACATAAATTATATATAAAGAAGCATTTAGTAAATACATTAAGGCATTTAATTTCCAATTTTGTGGAGTTTTGTGGGCCATTTAAAAAAAAAAGCCTTTTCTACTTTCCAAATCATTCCAAAATTTAATCAATTCATGAAATTTTGTAGGAAAATATTTCAAGTTGCAATTGATACATACATTGAACACGCACAAACACACACATAATACATATATTGAACACGCATACACACACACAATGAAAATTTGCGTTAAAAATTATGAATTCATATTTTAGAGAGTCTGAAATGTGTAAAGCGATCGAAAACTCCAATTTCTGCACAATTCCAAAATACTCTCCCTATGCATTCCCATGCATTGATAAGCAAACATCATCATAAATCTATATCATATTCGTGCTAAATAGTCATATGAAACCTTTTGCGAGCCTTTTTCAGCAGCGTTCTAATTTTGAAAAGCCTACACTATCTCAGCATTGTTCTTTTCCTTGGGCATAACAAGATTTTTTCAATTTTAAAACTATACGCGTCTTTTGCATCATTTATTTATTCCTGTCTTACCACTTTCAAAGTTTATAAGCAGTTTGTGAAGTTAAGCAATGCTGTCAGAGTGCCCTGCTTTACTCCAAATTAAATCAAGATGAATTCACACACTCTACATCAAAGTTGAAGCAGCGTAACCATAAATTTGAAAGATAGTGGAGTTGGAAAAACGTGATCACGATAAGCAACCGATTTTTGTACTCTAAACTTCAAATATGCGGCAAGGCTAAATTGACAGTAGATAGGTATCAGAAAAACGGTAGACCCTACGCAAAATTATAGGGTTAATCTATAAAACGGCTATTAATAATTAGAAACCAAAATTTTATTGAATTAAACCTCTGAATTGAGTTTCAATTAATCGATTCTTATAATTAAAATTTAGAAATATATTCATATATTTTTTTATTTCAATAAAATATATTCTAAATTGATATTTATAACGAATTCTGTAACTACGAAATTGTTTCTGCCATTTGTACTCATGGTAAATCTAACTTGAACACATTGTGGGCCCTATGATTGGCTAATGACGCAGTTTTGTTTTTATACGCCCATTATACGTGTATTCACTAAATAGTTCACATAGAAACAAAATTGCTTTTGAATATCAGTTTAAAATGCGCGCTTTTATTGAAATACAGAAAAATATGAGTAATATTTTGAATATTTATTTTATAAATCGATTGAACTGAACTCAAACCATCGCTTAAAAAACATATTTAAAAAATTTTATTATTACTAGCGTTTATCAGATAGACTGTATAACTTATAACATATCTAGCATCACGTTAGGTTTGCCACAAATATAGTAAATATACGCATAACGGAAGTATGAAGATAAAACCGTGAGGCAATTGGATGTCCTTTACAGTGTATTTGAATTAGCTTTCTTGCAAGTGCATATTGAATTTTTGGGTTGCTGTTTTTACTTTACTTCCTTTATAGTGCTGCTAATTTTGAAAATCAAAAACAGTACAATGCGCCAGCATTTCAATTTTAATCACGTTAATGAAACTACAAAATGACACCAAATAGTAATGCAGCACCATGACACAAGTCGCATATGACGTCCATTTTTAGTCTGCTTCAGTGACTACTATCTTGAACATCACTTGTAATGGGACATTATCTATCCAATTTTTCCTAAATCCATGCTTTCAACTCATTGTATTTGAAGCGTTAGATTCGAAGGGGCAAATATAATAAGCACAGAAGGACAATTATTTTGCAAACAAGTAAAAGTTTTACTTACCAAGTTTTATTTATCACAAAAGCCTTTAAAGCAAAATTTTATTGCAAAATTGAACCAAATGAATTTTCCTCTGGATATAATTGATGTTTGGCGGAGATCGAATTCAAAAATATAAAATATAATATTTTACTGTACTGCTTTAAATTTTAAAATAAATTGATAATTCTACAAAATTTTATTCAACATAGTTGAAACATCATATAAGAAAATGATAATAGCAAATAATATTCAAAATAATCGAAAAATACTTTTTTTTAAACAAATTACCCCCCCCCCTATACCCCCTAGAAAAACATAGATTCGAAATAATGTGATATCTTATAGTTTATACCAAAAGCCAATGAATATTTTTATATATGAAGTTTAATCTGTATTAATTGAACACATTGTGGGGCTTTCTAATAACATGAAAAAATATATAATTAATTCTCTAAAGCAGCCTCTAAATAAATACAATTAAAGTATTAACGGTAATAAAATCATGTTATACTAGAAAACATTATTAGAAACTCCGTGATAATGCTAGCAAGTAAAGCAAATGAAATTAAAAAATCTATACTTTCCAGACCATTTTTTATTGCATTTTCCTGTGAAATGATATTCTTGTTGCTATTAGTCTGCATCCTAACTGCTGTAAAAAAACTGTTTATCGCTTCAAACGTTCGTGTAACTTTATAGCTTTAAATATCCATTAAATACACTTCAAAAGTTTGTGGAAAATCCATTAAAATGCATATCTTTAAAAATTCGCGTTGAAACCCCTTTCCCGTTTTTGACATTAATTATTATCACTGAAATCTCAATTACGTTCCACTTTAATTTAAAAATATATCTTATAAAACACTACCGGAAATTTTTCTCAAAATATTTTTTTGAAAATTCTCAAATTATTAAATACTACATCTTAACCGTATATAAATTATTCATGCAAAAACTTCAGCAGCATTCTAATTCCGAAAAGACGTCTTTTTCTCTGCATGTCAATTTTCGCAACCGTAACTTTTAGTCTCAGCTTTGAATAATTTATTCCAGCCTCACAGCTTTTGAAGTTTGTTAGCAGTGCATTGGAGTAAGCAATACTGTCTGAAAACTTTGATTCTTTGCCAAATTATTCCAAAAAGCATTCGCTTATACGACATAAAAGATGGAATCACTCGTTTGATGCCAAAATTCTTTAGATTCCGGATTCAAAATTCAAACATACAAAAATGAAAGTATGAAAGCACGATTAAATTTATATTTTTCTCATACTATTATATAAAGAAATTATTATTTTCCCGCCAAAAATTTTCGAGTTCGAGATTTTGGATGAAAAGCGCGTTTGAGTACTTTCTGAAAGATATCTGTCTGTTTGTGTATGTGTGTATGTCTTTAAGGTGTGAACATCATAACTCAAGAACGAATGTCCGCTATGAAGTTTTGTGTTCATGCATCATGCATAAATGAAAATTGGATAAATCTTTTTAAATTTGCATTATTAGGCAAAAATTACTCTAAATTCAAGATTTTCATTGCATTATTTCCTATGAATAACAATGATGATTCCCAGCACAATAAATAGTGGTCGGTACAGGAATCTGATATTTCGCAATTTTTTATGCATATGTAATATATAATTATACATCAACTCAAATACGTCTCAAATACGTCAGCTTAACTGAACTATTGACAACTTTTGTTTAACTAAGAAACTTTTTAAAAGAATATATTGTTAAGGAAAGCCGATAAAACATACATTCTTTTTGCCCTGATGCCGATTGGGATCAAATGAACTGCACATATATTAAACATGAACGTACGAGGAGGTCGATGTAACACTCAAGAAATTTTATATACCGAATTTCGAAACGATTGCTAAACATTCTGCATCATACTTGATTGTTTATTGCTGTAAATGTTTCGATAAAATATATTTCCTCTTGAATGAAGTAAATACGTACGTTACTTCAGATAAAAATATCATGTTTGATGAAAATGTCAGATAAAATTTCAGATGAAAACATCATGTTTATATTAACATTTTACGATGACATTAAGATTTATTTAATAATTGTAAAGTACTCTTAGCGAAGAATTGGACTACATAACTGTCGCTGATCTATTTAGCTGCTGAAATAATTATTGTTGCTTCTACATTTGAAGTGGACCTCCATTATCCTTCTCATTTTAGATCGAATCCTACGCTTTTATATAGAGAATAAATAGCATTCTGTTTGTCGTGACTTGAATTGAATCTAAACTTTGTTGGCTCACCACCCCATATTCTAGTTCGGGAGCCATTTTTAGAGTGCTAGACTTAGTTGGAACTGAAAATAACATTTCCTGGGGCCACGGATCTCACGGCACCGCTTAGATTGAACTCCAAGCATGCTACCAGCTGCATTACTCCATTACTCTTGAATTACTATATAACTATTAAATTTTTGTTCCACAATTGAAGTTTTAATACTAATTTTATTTATCAACGTCTTAATCGCATTACAAATTGCTAGTAAATTGAACAAATATTATTTCAAGATTTTATCTTGTTTCTTATATTGTTACATATTTAGATTGCTATTATTGTTGTATTATTATATTGTTATTGTTATTGTTGATTGCTATTACTAGTGTATTATAGTGTTATTATTTTGTTACGCTATAAATAATATTATATCAAGTTTTCCTATTTTTATTAATTTTGTATAATTTTGTTATATAATGTATATTTTGAAATTCTTCATTATTATGTATTGTGTATGTTTCTGTACTGTATATGCTTGAAAACGTAAAATTTCTTGAAGTCCATATAAGTCCGCGCCTATGTTCAGTAATTAGTAACTCTCATATCGAGGTCTAATGGTCATGGATTGTGTGAATAGTGAATTGTAAATTAAACAGCTTTTAAAGATAAGAAATATGCAGAATTACAATGATATTATTTCTTTAGTTTTGACACCAACTTTTCATGCTTATTTTTTTTCCTTTAAAGTTTCCTAAAATGTAAACTACAAAATCAACTATACAAAACAACAAAAAAGGGAATAATTAATTACGCTGTAAACACGGACTTTAAAATTGTATGCTTTATTAAAAAAATTCGAAAACATAAATTAGCTTCATCTATTATAATGACTTTGAACTTGATGATAAATGCTTTATTTCTTCTAAATTGCTTAAATACATAACCCATTCAAAGAAAAAATAGAATAAACTGCTTTTTGAAATGAATAAGCGCTATTTAAATAATATAAAAAAGCTAGCGCAAAGCAACTACCAGCAACAAATCTTCCCCGCAAGGTTCAGGTTCTTTTAACGAAGGTAGTAATATTTTTTGCAAAGGGAGAGGGAAGGCGCTGAGCGACACCAAGTAAGAGCATCATATAATTCAACCTCTTCCTTTTTGCCATTTTTTCATACGAAATGCTTTGAGGCAATTAATTCACATAGAATTTAAGAATGTGGATTTAGCTACAAAGAATAGGTTTTTTGAAGGTAAAATGTATTTTGAAAAAGAATATTTCTACATTTGTTCTAAGAAAACAAATAAAGAAAACATCCTGCCCGATTTTCCTTATTTATTGTAATCAGATTTATATACTTTATTAAAATTGGTTTATGCGTGTAGCTAACACCTTTATAGAAGTATTAAATACTTTGAGCTGGAGACGTCTTTAACTCGACACTATGATGCTAGGGGCTACCCTTTAGCACCGAGCTCCTTTTATGCTCCTTCAATTTTAGACTGAAATAAAACTTCGAATCTCTACAACTTCATTCATTTACTTTTTTATACAGAATAGCATCCTGCTCGTCGTACAGCTCATGAATTCAGAAACACTGCCGCAAATCCTAAGGCCTGTAGAAAAATCATAACTCTATAACTTTAAGACCTCAGTAATCCACTGCATTTAACCAGCAAGTTTCAATTACTCAGACGACATTGTGAAGAACGTACGTCCTATAGCAGATATTCGAGCCATTGATCTTCTAACCAGCTTACCCTTTATATAAGCTATTGGCGATAGTTTTCATAGTTGAAATGGGCCCTACAATCTACTCTTGATATGATGCACGTATTTTTAATATTTTTTACTTATGTTTAAACAATAGTGGACTGATGGCGTTTAGTTCCGCAGACATGCATGTTTATTAAATCAGAATTATAAGAATATCAGCATAACCGTATCATAATCATTAGTTTATGATTAAAATATCTGATAACACGTTCAACCTTCATTTTAAATATTCGAAATGAATATATGATATAATTTTATATCAAATAATTGAACAAAGGAGTAACATAGTATATGCGAGTTGGAAACGTCTCCCACCTTCCCTCCATAGAAATATAAACAAAGAGAGTTTAAAACATATGTTTATGATATTAAATAATTTGTAAAGCTTTATCTTATTTATATAACTAATTTATCTACCATGAATTGTTTTAAAATATATTAGACACCATTAACATGTTAATTTTTCTACTTATCTTCCAGAAAAATTTATCAAAATTTATTTTAATAAAAAAATAAAAAATTATTAATTATATGGGGAATGAAACATTAAAATTCCAAAAAAAGGAAAAGGATTATTTAAAATATTGTTATAACGGCCGCCCAGATTACATTTTACCGTTCGACCATTTTAAAAAAAGGATTTTCAAAATATCAAAACCTCTGATGTTTTAAAATATCTCTCTATGTTAAAAGAAAGTAGCCGCCGCTGTTTGACAAATTTCCCGTTTCCCAAGATTCTTTGTTTCGTACTACAAAAACTATTACATATAAAAATATGAAATTTAATGCACTTGAAGAAAAGGCTTTGGTAAATACGCTTACATAAACCGTTTCTTTATAGATATTGTAGTTTAAGAAATATTTAATGTCAAAGACAAAATGCTTGAGCTGCGAGTTCGCGTTCTGGATAAACTAACAATAGCAAGACGACGAATTTTTGCAAGCAGGTACCTACATGGGTGAATTTTTGTCGAACGGAGCCACTTTTTAACACTTTACAACAAAGTTGAAAAGTGTTTATGACTTTGTTCATTCTGTCTGTCTGTCTGTCTGTCTGTCCGTTAGCACAATAACTGCCGTAAAAATGACTTAATCAAAATGAAATTTTAGTATGTTGTTCAGACGGTCTGTGGGACCTATGGGAATATAAATGAATAATATCACCCAATTAGTTTTGGATTGAACCCGGGTTGAAAAAATGAAATACATTGAGCCCTAAGGGACGTATTTTTTCAAACATTTTTTAAACGGATTTCAAATTCACAAATTGCTTCGAAAATTTTAGGTAATATTCAAATTGTTCCATAAAATATATAAAAAAAATTCAACGAAATATATTCAGTACTTTTTTAAATAAGAATTAAAATAATAATAATACATCTTATATGAAGCGATCACGTGACCATGATATGAAAATATCACGTGACCCGATTCAAAATGATATGTGGCATCCATCTTGTCTCAAAATCGTGATTCTTTTTAATTCATATTGAGTGTTGTATCCGTCCTAAAACTACATTATTTTTGCTTAAATTCTGTGCATTTACATACTGAAACAACGCAATTACAATATATTTGAGTTTAAAAGCTCATCCAAATTTGATTATTTCTACTACGAAGCCTATTTTTCCCTTATGTAAAATGTAAACAGCAAAATATGTAGAATGAGTTGTATTAGAATTGCTGTATTTCTTTAACACAAAATCATTTAGTTCATGGAGTCTGCGTAGCTGATATGAATGAAATATTCATTGATTTTATAAAGAGAAGGACGATTTTTTTCGATGAAGTTTTACGCATAGAGTTTAATTACTTGTAGCTCCATGGTCTTAATTTTTAAATAAAATGAATTATTATAGTATTGTGATGAATGACATGAATGGAAAATTATTTATGAATGAAATGCTGGTTTTATAGAGAGAGCCAGGCGTGTTATTTTTTCTACGACATCATTTGAATGAATTTCAGTTGTTTTCGATGAAGTTTTCAAATATAATAAATTATCGTAGTATTATGATAATTCTAAAATTATTACCGAGGAATGTATCACATTTTAGAGATGTTTAAACCAGGCAATTTATATTTCAATGCCGTCATTTGAATGAAGTTCCTTTTTTTTTCGATGAAGGTTTAAGTTTTCAAATATACTAAATTAATGT
Organism: Amaurobius ferox; assembly: GCA_951213105.1. Classification (NCBI taxonomy): domain Eukaryota; kingdom Metazoa; phylum Arthropoda; class Arachnida; order Araneae; family Amaurobiidae; genus Amaurobius; species Amaurobius ferox. The sequence goes on from OX578136.1 coordinate 107,806,927, forward strand.
AGAATTGTGATAAGTTTTAAAATATTACCGAGAAATGTATTGCATTTTAGACATGTTTAAATAAAATTCCATTGAAGTTGGAAAGTGTTTCATAATCAATGCTTTAAGCATGATTGATCTTTCTTGTTTTATTTCCGATGTAGTTTTTGAGATATTTTACTTTTTATGCACTTCTGAAGTAAATTTTTTTTTTTCGTATCGGCCAGTCTTTCAATTTTTCTGTCGCTTATAGCAAAAACTATAGCATACAAAAATATCGAATTTGGTACATTTATAGTGAAATAATAGGGTAATACGATGAAATAAACTGATGATTTAAAATTTAGTTTAGCATGAAATAGACCGCGAAGCGAACTCAGGATTAAGAAATTCAGTTTCTGGATTCCCTGGGCTAAGAAAAATCCCTGTTTTTACCTCCTGTGGAAAATACGCAGGGAAAGAAAAAAAGATTTTTGAAACTAGAATTTTCAGTAGAAATAGATATGAAGCGAGGTCTGCGAATGCTGCGAATAAGAGTCGAAGCCTCCCAAAGAGGGTTGGCAAAGCGTAGCGACCAGGGGCAGAGCCCCAAAGTATTTAAAAATTTAGCACCCAACTCCCCTTTTCAGATACGTCTCTGCAAGCAATATAGTCCCTGCATAATGGTAGGAGCAAATAAAAATGTAACATTAAAGCTGCTAAAAATAAATTCTCAAACACTACTATATATTCCAAGCAATAAATACAAAAAATGTAGATGAAAGAAATACTCTATTTTTTAAAAAACAATGTGTCAGAAATGTTTAATTTCAAAAGAGTGAAAATGAGAGTTTCTAGTAAAAAAAAAATCGGTAACATATACAAAAATCTAATATGGTCCTCGGGAAACATTTAATACTGACTTACGCGTGAAATATTTAGCACAGCCTTACTTAAAATGAATCATTAAAATTTGTTTCAGAGATGAAACACATAGGACCATAAAAACATAATTAAATTAGTTAAATAATGCTTTTAGAAGAAGAACAAGAAATTAACGGATGACATTTGGTACTTAGTTAAAAGATTATTCAAATTAATATAGCTGTCGTATAAAAACATACATTTGAGCAGGAATTAGAATAAGAAAAAAGCAGGGCTTTGAATAAACTCGCTCATATGAAGTATGCGAGCTGTGAAAGATTTCAAATTAAAACCTTATTTAATCATTATGAAATTAGAAGTAGATAAAGCTAATATCAATATAATTTTGAGAATCCTAATACAAAAGAGCTATAAGTGTTTAGAATTTGAATAATAAATGAAATAATTTAGAATACAGGAAAACGATAAAATCACATTAACGCGTTTAAATCGAAAAACGTATTTAAAGACAGGCGTAAGTTTAAATCGCAATGCATGCAAGGACACGCTTCCATCAGCGGTTTATAAGTTGTTTACTTGTTATTTGCACGAAACGTAGTGAGAGAGCATGCGCGGTTTAAAAATGAGTGTTTCACCCTGTTACAGTTCGTTTTACTTATTGAAATTGTGATTCTGCACATCAATGTGCAATTTTACGTATGTGTGCACATTTTCATCCTCCTATTGTAGTTTTCAAATGAAAAATATCACAAAATTCAGGCAAATATTGATTTCGCTTTACTAGGAATGAAGCATGGACTTCGATTGGCGTGCCCATAATAATCTATATATACTAATTGCCAAGTGTCCGTCTGTCTGTCACGCTTTTCATCCCGAATAGATAGAGACTTGCAATATGGTACACGGCTCGATCGTTCGATAAAACCCCTTGGAAAAATCGAATTTTTCGAAAACGTTCTCTAAAGGGGGTGCTCCACACCAAAACGTTCGAAAAGTGAAATGATAGGAAAGCATCCTTTGCAATAAGATAGAGACTTCAAATTTGGTGTATTTGTAAACCGTTCGAAAGGAAGAAAGTGCGCAATTTCATATTTCCAATATTTTCTACTTAAGGGGGCGCTTCATACCAAAATGTTCGATTTATCGAATAAATGAGAAACGGCTCCTTTAAAATTTGATAGAGGCTTGAAATTAGGTATATGGACTAATCATTTGATAAAAACACCCAAGACGAATATAGTTTTTCAAAAATGTTCATTTAAGGGGTGCTCCAGAGGAAAACGTTCGAAAAGTGAATTGATAAGAAAACATACTTCGAGATGAGATAGAGATTTGAAATTTGGTGTACTGGTAAATAGTTCGAAAGGAAGAAAGTGCACAATTTCAGTTTTCCAATATTTTCTACTTTAGGGGGTGTCGCACACAAAAATGTTCGATTTTCGGAATGAATAGAAACACCACTTGTAGAACGTGATAGAAGCTTGATATCTGGTATATGGGCGAATCATTTAATAGAAAACCCAAGAAGAACGGAGTTTTCCAAACATGTATATTTAAGGGGGAGGGGGAGGGGGGTACTCCACAGAAGAACATTCGAAAGGTGAAATGATAGAAAAAGCATGCTTCGCGATGAGATAGAAACTTCAAATTTGGTATACTTGTAGATAATTAGAAAGGAAGAAAGTGTGCCATTTCAGTTTTCCAACATTTGCTATTATAGGGGGTGCCGCACACTAAAATGTTCGATTTGAGGAACAAATGAAAAACGCCTCCTGTACAATGTGATAGAGGCTTGAAATTCAGTATATGGAGTAATCATTTGATAAAAAACCCTTAAGATTATTACTGTTTTTCAAAAATGATCATTTATTTTATTTTATTTTATTTTATTTTATTTTATTCAATTTACGTGGCAACTACAGATGAAATCCATTTACAGTAGCCACACAAGAAATTAAAAAGTACAGAACATAGGATACAAGAATACTAAGTAGTAAACACGTCAAGCGCATTGAAACAGGCTTTTTTAAAACAGGCAGAAGTCAAGTTAAAAATATCAATATCAGCACAATAGGTATTATATAGATCAACAAATTTATAAATAGAATAGCATTTAATGTAGTTGTGTTTAACAGTAGTATTGTGAAAAAGAGTTTTTTTCCAAGTATTATTGACAGGTATGTGAAATTCCAGGCAAGAAAGTAAAATAAGGCAATCAATAGTATTATTTAAAACCTTATAATAAAACAAGAGACAGGACCAGCTCCTTCTTTTTTCGGAGACATCAAACTATATTTCTGTCTGAGTTCCCTTGTATGCATATCATAAGGATAATAACCAGTCAATCTGTAATCAATAATACGTAATAGTTTATTTTGCACGATTTAAGGGGATGCAACACAGAAAAACGTTCGAAATATGAAGTGATAGAAAAACATGCTTCACGATAGGATGGAGTCATCAGATTTGGTGTACTGGTAGATAGTTTGAAAGGAAGAAAGTGTGCAATTTCAGATTTCCAATATTTGCAACTTTGGGGACTACCGAACACCAATATGTTCGATTTTCGGATTAAATGAGACACGCTTCCTTTTAAATGTGATAGAGGCTGGATATTTGGTATATGGGCCAATCATCTGATAAGAAACCCAAAGCGAGCAGCGTTTTTCAAAAATGTTCATTTATGGGTGTGCTCCACAGAAAAACGTTCGAAAGGGGAGATGATAAAATAGTATACTTCGGGATGAGATAGAGACTTCAATTTGGTGTACTGGTAAATAGTTCGAAAGGAAGACGTGCGCAATTTAAAATTTACAATATTTTCTTCATTAGGGGCTTCCGCACTCTAAAATATTCAATTTGCCGAAAAATTGTGAAACTCGAATTATTAAAAAATGACAATATTCAGGGGTTGCTTATTGCGAGACTGTTGATTTTCAACGGGTATTCGGCTAGTGTATATACTAATGGTTTAGAGATGGATAATTATGTAGGGTTTGCTATTGGATAATTTTGTAGGCTTTGATATTGATATTTTAATCGCTAGTCCATAACTATTTACTACTAAGTTATGAAAATTCAACATTGACTTCTACTAACAAAACACTTTTATTTTTATTTTCTCTACACTGCATCAGTATACAATATATATTTTTATTTACGTGTAATACAAATATTGTGTCCGCGATGAACATTTTGCAAAAAACATTTAATCTTTTTCATAACTTTTATTTTATTTCTGTTTCACTCTCACTATTCTTTTCTACATCTCAAATTATTAAGTGATAGTTTCATAAAATCATCACCAAAAATGCAAATGCATTGGTAATTGAAGTGCAATTGAGTCGAAGTTAAATGCAAGCAAAAGTAAAATACGCCTACATCAAACAAAGATCCAACCACTCCTTTGTTTCTAAAATTTCATAAGTTCAGTCATGTGACGCCACGTACCTGTGATCAATAAGTTTCTTATTCTCTCCAAAATATCCATTTTTACTAATTGTCACGTAACCACGTGTTGGATAAAAGCACAGTGCAACAGAGTTGGCGAGTAGCACCGAAAGTAAAGTGTAACCAGTGTTTCTTTCAGGCATACCTCCGGGGTTGGGGTGGGGGAGGGGGCGAATAACCTAGTTTCTATTTATATGAACAGCATTTAGATATATTTATATGGGGCAAATAGAAAACTGCCCCCCTAAAATTTCATTCGCCCCCCCCCCCTCCCAAGGCCAAAACGTGCTGAAAGAAACACTGCGTGTAACTGTCCTAAACTTAGTAGGGGTTCGTTCGATAGCCTCCATTTTCAGGAATATACAACGTAATTTAATATTATGCATACTTATCAAGATTCAAAATAATCGGTTAAGTATTCCAAGAGAAAATGGGAACACCATAGTTTTCCGATAAAAAGATGTGTAAGAATTTAATTCATGCATTACTGTGTATTACCACAAAACTCCGTTCGATGAATGAAAAAAAAAATAAAAAGTGTGAGTCCATTGGTGATTCATTATATTTTTCCAATTTTTTCAGTCAAAATTACGTATAAAATAAATACATATTTAAAATTACGGCGAATTTGCCGTTTCACTTTAATTTAATTTAAAGAAATATATCTAAGAAGTGGAGACTGCTTTAAATGATTTTAACCTGGCAAATATTTCACAAACATTCCATTAACAATATTTTGTGAACGGAGCACCCTAATTTAAGGGAGATAGTTAAATTCGTTTCTTTTACAAAATTACATATAAAACATCTACTTACAGTATACAGTTAAACAAATTTCTCCTTTTTACTTTTGAGTAGGAGATCTCTCAAATAAAATTAACATTTCTACTGATCTGATTCGCACCATAATCTGGTTTACCCCAGGATAACGTTGAAACCACCTAATTGTAAAACCTCGTTAAAAATATATGAAGTGTAAATCTCCACTCGACTTTCTTATACATTAATATTTTATAGTGTTTAGCTTTATTTTGTATTGCAGTCCTATTAGAATACATTAAGAATGCACCCTTTATTTTCAGTTTTTGTTTGCGGATTATTATTTAAAATATTTCGGAATAAACCTTTAAATGCTTCTTATTTTTACGTTGTCAACAGCCTAAAGACGCCTATGAATGTATTTCACTTATTTGAAAACTATTTTGATACCTTTAACTTTTACATTATCAATCATTCTCCCCGCCCATATACTACCATGTTTCTGGCATTATCATTGTTTTCACAAAAATTGAAAATCGTAAAATTTGAATCATTTGAGTTCTAATCATGAGTTACTAAATATTCTATCTAACTCTAGTTTTTCACATAATGTATCTGCACATAAGATGTTACATCGGTAGATGTATTCTTTTACAATTTATCATATCCACACCTCGCACACATATACATACACAGACAAAAATATCTCTAAAAGCTTTCGAAAAATAAGTTCAGGAGGTCTTAAACCGTGCTTATGCGTCAAAATTTCGAATTCGAAAATTTTCAAAAAAATAATACTTTTTCTGTACAATGGTATGAGTAAGTAAAAATGATGACTTATTTAAAAGTTTTAATCTTGAGTACAGATCGCATTGCTATCCAGACACATGCACACATACGGACACAGCCTTAGAGCAGGAATAAGAAGTATCTCTCCTCTAAGTATCTCTACGTCGTATCTCTCCTCTAAGTATCTCTACATCGTATCTCTCCTCAAAGTACACAGCACTAAAGTTTTATTATCTAAAGCATTCGACAACCCTTTGAGTTCTCTTGCTCGTCAATCTTCATCAGTTGTAGTGTGGTTCTTGAATAAGAGAAATATATCAATTGATATCTATGATTTCTGCATGAGTTTCCTTAGACAATCTGTTTGAAGAGAGGTAAATGAAGAGATATTCCCTACTACTTAAGTTCAACACGTTTTTCTCTACTTTTATCCCATGAGAAACTGGTTGGAATTTTTGAGTTTCGGTCTCTGTCAATTTGCAAATATCAAGTAACACTTGCAGCAAAGCTTATTTGGATGTGGAGAGACATAGGAAAATGTAGAAACCTCTAATAAGTTATATAATCCATCTACAAGGTTCCAAGGAAAATCCTTAAACACCACAATAACTTTGTAAGGAAAGGTCTAGGATCGTACACATTCGGTTTATAGTAAAATAGCCATATCTGATTAAATAAAAGTGACTGCAGCGTTCCTAGTTGAGAATTCTAAAGGTTAGAATCTGAAATTCGGCAGGAAATCGAGATATACGAAAAAAAGTCAATTAGCGAATTTTCGAGCATTATGTAATGAGTAGGAATTGACTTTGAAACTGTTACAGAAGACATTTATTTGATGAAATAGAGATATTGGCGAAATGCTGTCCTTTAGGATTGCTAAAGTAAATAACATTTATATGCATAGGAATCTAATGTATTGCCTGTTCAAAATTTCCTCCGTTAACAGCAATGCACATTTGAATTCGTAAAAGACAATTGCGAACTTTAACAAATATTGCAGGTGTCATGGTGTTGTTTATCTTTGATAATAGGACTTTCCAATAGGTATTTATTTCCTTCCATATACGCGTTTCGTTTGTTCCTTGTGTCGACTCCTGATCATTTGACAATGCTCTACAACTTTATAATTGCATTTTTTTTATCTGCCACTCTTTGTTGACGAGTTCGTTATTCTAGCTTTATAACTTCTCCGCTAGGGCGCCCAAATCCCTTTTATTTGATCGGGCATAGTCACTTTACTATACAGGGTGTCCCAAAAAGATTGAAACGCGCTTTAATTCTGTTGGAGATAAGTGGACAATGTATAATTGCAAAAATGTTGAAAGTAAGGTAGGAAATAAGACTACGTTAACGAAATAGACCTCCCATTCATTTTCAAAAAGTTACACTTTTTAAAATTTTATGCGACCCCCTTAGACAAATTAAGTCAATCAGAAAATTTTTATTTTTAATACAAGATCATTAAAGAAAACCGCATATCTGTATCTTTAAAATCAACTGAATTATGGTAAAGGAAAAAATCTGACTCATGCCACTTTTCCGTACCAAGTGAAAGACTGTTTCATCAGTGAAAATGGGGGTCATAAACAAATTGATGATGGAAATTGCTTAGATAAAAAGTACTTAAAAGTACTTAATTATTAAAAAAGTACTTAGTTATTGAAAAGTACTTAAGAATCCGTGATTGCATCGTGAGTCTAAGCGGAATTCGCAAAAATGTCTCATGTATTATCATCCAGTTTTTTTTTTGTTTTTTTTTTTTGTAATATGTCACAAATTCACATTTCTAATTTGATATATGGTCCCCATTCGCAATGTTCAATTAAATATAACTCGCTCAATTTTAAAGATGCAGATATGAGGGGATTTTTTTTTTAATGATCTTGTTGCATTAAAAATTAAAATTTTCTGATTGACCAAATTTGTCTAATAGGGTCGTATAAAAATTAAAAAAATGTAACCTTTTGAAAATGAATGGGAGGACTACTTCATTAACATAGTCTTATTCCCTTCCATACTTTCAACATTTTTGCAATTTACATTGCCCACTTATCTCCAACAGGTAAAGAATTAAAGCGCGTTTCAATCTTTTTGGGACACCCTGCAGATAGACCTAATGTGTACACTCATTATTCTTTCATTATAAAGTTATAGGGGTGCTTAAGGACCTTGCATTAAACGCTATTAATGATTAAAAGCTCAAATCTTACTAGTTTGCAAATTTTGTCTTTGACTAGTTCTGTTAACCTTTTCCCCCGCTTAATAGTCTCTAGGAGAACCTTAAGAGCACATAAAAAGGGGGATATGAATATCAAACTACAAGGATGTTAACATACAGTACAGTAGACCCCCCGATAACACGGGTTCATATAAGACGGATTCGTATAACACGGAGGAAAAATCTGATGTAGGCAGCACATGACTTTCCCTGCAGACTTATATCCACGTTCTCTTTATTTTAATTCAATTTAATTAACTTTTAATTCAATTTTCGTTCTCATTGGATAACTGGATTTCTTTTCAAAGGTGGCGTGAAGAAAATACGAAAAAAACTAATATATCTCGAGAACGGCTGGTCCTAGTGTAATGGGGTTGGTCTTATTTTTTTCTTCGTTAAAAATTACGTATAAAACAAGCATTTATTGGATATATTTGAGCATACGTAGTTTTTTATTTTAGATTTGGCGAGTTTTGCGGGCCATTTGACAAAAAAGGGCAGGTTATTTTTTTTCGAATCATACCAAAATCTAATCAGCACCAGAGTGACTCACAATTGACTTATCTACCGAATTTTGTAAAATACGGTCCATTAGTTTTTCAGCTAGAGTGGATACAAGCTTTTGATGGGCCATTTCACAAAAAAAGGCGGGTTCTTTTATCCCGAATCGTACCCAAAACTATTCAGCACTAGATGCGCCCACGAGTGACTTGCCTACCAAATTTTATGAAATTCGGTCCATTAGTTTTTTTAGTTAGAGTGGATACAAAATCTGCACAGACAGACAGACACACAGCCACACAGACAGACAGACACACACATAGACGTCACGCTAAAAATACTTTTTTGTATTCTAGAGGTCTCGAAACGTGTAGATCAGTCGAAAACTCGAGTTGCGATTTTCGGCATGATTCCAATACTTTCCCTATACATTACCATGTATTGCAGGGAAAGTAAACATCTGATGTGAGCAGCACATGACTTTCCCTGCAAATTTATATTAACGTTCTCTTTATTTTAATTAAATTTATTTCACTTTTAATTCAATTTTCGTTCTCATTCGGTAACCTGGCTTATTTTCAAAGGTGGCGTAGGGAAAGTACGAAAAACTAAAATATCTCGAGAACGGCTAGTCCTAGTGTAATGGGGTTGGTCTTATTCTTTTCGTCTTTAAAAATTACGTATTAAATCAGCATTTAATGGATATATTTGAGTATACCCAGTTCTTTAGTTTAGATTTGGACGATTTTTGCGGGCCATTTTGCAAAAAAAGGCAGGTCATTTTTTTCCGAATCATACCAAAATCTAATCAGCACCAGGGTAACCCACAAGTGACTCATCTACCGAATCTTGTGAAATTCGGTCCATTAGTTTTTCAGTTAGAGTGGATACAAGCTTTTGCGGGCCATTTCGCAAAAAAGGCGGGTTCTTTTATTCCGAATCGCACCCAAAACTAATCAGCACCAGACTCGCTCACAAGTAACTTACCTACCAAATTTTGTGAAATTCGGTCGATTAGTTTTTTAGTTAGAGTGGATACAAAATCTGCACAGACACACAGACAGACGTCACGCTAAAAATAGTTTTTTCGTATTCTAGAGGTCTCGAAACGTATAGATCCGTCGAAAACTCGAGTTGCGATTTTCGGCATGATTCCAATACTTTCCCTATATATTACCATGTATTGCAGGGAAAGTAAAAATTGTGATCGTTTTCGTATAACACGCTAAAAGAGGCTCGTATAACACGATAAAAGAATGAGACAGATGTTTCGATTTTATTACGTTTTAGCTCCAATAATTAATATAACTTTTGACTGGTAACACTAAACTTCGTAGTGCTTTTCAAATTTCGGCGAAACCCCATTTTTAGACAAGATCGTCTCAGTTTGTTTTTTGTTGTGATAGTAGTTATAAAAGGGGCGTACCAGTCCAAAGAGGGGAGGTGGCGCAGTGTGGCTCAGGAGGAGAGGCCCTCTTTGGGAGGAGGGTCCCTCTTTGGAGTGTCTTCCCTCTTTGGAGTGGACCCTCCTTGGAGGGTCTTGAGACCCCCAGGAGGGAGGATGCCTCTCTTGAGAGGATCCTCTTTGGGAGGATGCCCCCCCCTCTTTTGGAAGTTTGGTGAGGCGGTGCAGCACCGGATGCCTCTTTCGGAAGAGGGCAATTGCGAAAGTCTTTCACAGAGGTATGATGACTCATACGGAGTGAGTTTCACTCGGAGTGTCACAATCGCTGAGGAAGAGGTTTCAAGCGATTTCGCAATCGATGACTGAGCATCGCACAATCTGGAAATGACGTGTCGCGCCTTGGAGCTCCTTAGCACACGTCCTCCTCTCTGCTGTCTGGGAACAAAGTGAAAGATCTTATCAGCGTGACGTAGTTAAAGCGCCCTCTGGCGAATTTTGATGAAGTGCTGCCATCTATCGGCATTTTTTTTCCAAAAGAAATTAATGTTTCACTGGTCAGGAGCTGGATTCGAACTTGGGCCCAACTGATTACAAGCCGAGCGTCTTACCGTCGTGCCAAAGCACCCGTGCTATATAGTAAGTTATCTTCGAAGTGTACCTTATCAGCGGAAGTTAGATTATTTTTCAAAGTTCATTCGAATCGCTCGGTGAATAGCGATGCACTTTATAAAGGGTGCGTTTTAAAACAGAATGCTACGGAGTGAATATAAATCTGTGTATTATAACACTATGATTTTATTTTAAAGGAATGGAATACACGCAAGTATAGTTACGCATTTTCAAAATGGTGTTAAGTGAATAGCATTCAACCCTTTTAACACTTAAAATTTAAACACACTATACTTAGCTGAGTGATTTATAGCAATGTGGATTTTTTTTTTAAATAAATCTAACTATCAATATGATTTTTTTTTTAAAGGAATGGAATACACCCAAGTATAGTTACGCATTTTCAAAATGGTGTTAAGTGAATAGCATTCAACCCTTTATGTGTTGTGTATTTAAAAACAAATTTAAACACACTATACTTAGCTGCGTGATTTATAGCAATGTGGATTTTTTTTTTTTTAAATAAATCTAACTATCAATATGATTTTTTTTAAAATGAATGGAATACACCCAAGTATAGTTACGCATTTTCAAAATGGTGTTAAGTGAATAGCATTCAACCCTTTATGTGTTGTGTATCAAAAAACAAATTTATACACGTACACAAACTTTAAAAACATGAATGTAATACATAGCTGAAATTATGTTTTGTGAACAGGATTCGACACTTTTAAGTGTTGTGTATCTAAAAACAAATGTATACACAATATATTTGACAACCTTTAAAATAGTGCGTTTAGTTAAAATGAAGTGAACAAGATTTGACCATTCTAAGTGTGTGTGTGTGTGATTTTTAAAAATAAATCTTACAGCATATACGACTAGTAACGAAATGATTTTTTTCTTTTTATAAAAATAATAATGAAAATTAGAACTCACGGAACGACGTCTTCACTACCCGCTGGACAAACTCCAAATGAGTGATACACTCTCATTACGCTATTAAAAATTAGATCTTATCTACAATGACGTCAGCATTATGAGGTGTTGCCACCTATTTTTTCTAATAATATATTTTTAATAGTTGGATACTTCAACGGTCTGATTTGCTACACGTAATCTGAAACACATCACTTTAATGATATTGTGCATTGAATATGATTTGACCATTCTAAGTGTGTGTGTGTGTGTGTGATTTTTTAAAAATAAATCTAACAGCATATACGACTAGTAACGAAATGATTTTTTTTCTTTTTATAAAAATAATAATGAAAATTAGAACTCACGGAACGACGTGTTCACTACCCGCTGGACAAACTCCAAATGAGTGATACACTCTTATTACGCTATTAAAAATTAGATCTTATCTATAATGACGTCACCAGTATGAGGTGTTGCCATCTATTTTTTCTAATAATATATTTCTAGTAACTGGATACTTCAACGGTCTGATTTGCTACACGTAATCTGAAACACATCACTTTAATTGAAATATCGAAGTTTAGAATTTAACAAGCTAACGAACTTTCACCCCCAAAATTTTAGCATTCAGTTTAAATAAAACCCAATGAATATGATATCACCATTTTCACATCGTAATTTTACTACCATTATAGAACTTAGAAGTGAGTGTACATTATTTTTTTCAGGACACCAATACATTTTAAAATCTATTGAATAGGAATAGACCATTTTGCACATATATGTACCTAGATTTCAACACCCGGTATTAAAACCTGCTAAACATGAAACGAGTAAGTATTGTGTGAGATTTTATCACACTAACTTTCAAACTTTTTAAATTTTTAAAAATGTCCGAAATAGTTGTATTTCATCGGTAGACATAAATTGTATGAAACACATTTTTATGAAAAAAAATATCTGTTTCGACAGCTTTTAAAAATAGATTTCTACAGTTGTACACTACGGTTCTAGAATTTTCTAAATACGAATCGACTGTTTGAACTACCAATGGTGGTTTTACCGATGCAAATATTTACAGGACAAATATTTCAATGAAACCGAACTTAGTTGAAGCTTCTAAGTTTGAATATTTAGAATCATTTCATATAATTTTTATATTCACATTGAAAATAGTTAACAAAATTGGAACTCACGGAGCGACAACTTACTGTCCACACTCCAAATGAGTGATACACTCTTATTACATTATTAAAAATTAGATCTTATCTATAATGATGTCATTATGTTGCCGTATTGCCACCACACAATTATTCTTTCCAAATTATGCATTTTTTCTTTTTTCTTTTTAATAACTTGCTACTGTCTTATGCTATCCATTTTTTTTTTTCATATAAGCAGATATTCCATATACCTTCTAAATGTTAAGTAATAATTTAAAAAAAAAAGCATTAGAGGTGTATTTTACGTCTGAATTCGTCCAAGTGGAAATCTGACAATTGCAAATGCATGATTGCATCCTCACATTTCAATAGACACCACTAAAATGTGTGGATCTTATTTGGAAAAAGCTGCTCTCAGAAAGAATATGTATATGAATACATATTTTCCATAAATATACCCCCTCCCCCCACAATACACACAACATGCAGGCCAAAGACTCACCCAAAATACATTCCAAATCGGCTCTATAGCTTATCGCGCTTATCAGTGTAACAGATAGTGACCCAAAGTTCATGTTCACAAAGCGAGTTAATTGCAATGTTATTGTTTTAAGCAGTTCCCATATTTAAATGAAAAATTTATCAAATTATACAATACATACAAGAGCTGGAAGATCATAGCATTTCAATGTTATAGAATACTCACGAATGTTTTTTTTTTCCCATTTAAAATTATCAAATTTTAATGCAATTTGACAAAAATTGCACAATACTTAGTGTATGACTATCAAATAAGAGCTAGGTTTTATTGTTACAACAACGTTTAAGATCATTAAACGAGTATATATATATATATTTTTTTTTAAAGAAGAATAGTATATAACTTACTGTTTTTAAGGATAGGTGATTGTTAACATTGAATTTAAATGAAAGAGTGACCCTCTGAGACAAGTACAGTACATTGCAATAACATTAAAAAATATGAAAGATATGCAATTAACACCTTAAAAGAAACATGTAATGAGTTTTGATATCTTAATACGAGACATTATTGACATGCACATAGAAATGTCACAATTTTGTGGCTGTAGGTGCTCCATAAGACCCCTCTGCTCTTAATAAATGATCCCATTTGAATGTACATATTTAACAACACACAGAAAATGACAGGACCACAACAAAATTTTACACCTATTACAGAATAACTCCCAACTTCGTAGATTTTTAAGAAACTACAGTCGAATTTTCACCGATTCTTAGAGATTGAAACACAGCATTGTTTATGAATCTTCATACTTTAGAGAATGGAACATAAATTAGCATTTATTTTGAATGAATTCAGAATTTTGACATTGATTATAAATTTATGATTTAAACTCTGTAAAGTGTAAATATCTTTTGTCATGAAACTCACACTGTAGACATTTGATATGATTCGAATTTATCTTAATCTATTTTTAATTTTTTATATTTTATTTTAAAAAGTGAGATTAGTAAACCTGTTACACTTGAATGCATAGATACATAACTCACAACAATATAACATTTCTTAAATGGAACATGCTAAAAAAAAAAAAAAAAAATTAGCTAATGAGTATAAATAAGGAATTCAATTTGAAAGATAAAAACCATTTAATGAATCTATTATTAATGAAATACACATTAACCATTATCACTTGTACATTTAAACAAATAAGTTAAAATAATTTCCTTATCGCACTTTCATAATCTTTCATAATTTTTTTAATTACTATCGATTTTTAATTACTTCTTAATTTTAAAAGGCTAAATGGCTATCTTGCGAACCTTGGACCAATGACGTCATCTTGTGAACTTTGGAGTGATGACGTCATTTTATGTGGAATCTTAGATAAGATAAGAACTGATAAGCTCTCATCTAATTGTTGCAATTAGTGTGTTTATCGTTCATTTCTAGTTTGGATGCCGACTTGTGAAGGCCTCATACTGTTAGTTATTTTCGTGTTTTTGGTAGTTATTCTTGTATATTCCGCGTGATACATATCACCTAAAGTTATAAAAATATATATAAAATTTTTCTAAGTATATAATGTTAATGTGATTTAAAATTCGGAACTTTAAGTAAGTTTGGTACATATTTTCACTCTATGATTTCGAAGCTGAATGAAATAATATAGAAATTTTCTCATGTAGATAACAATTGTATTTACCACAATCTAATGTTGTACGATTCATTAAAAATTATAAGTTCTAATCACTTCATATCTTATGTGATCTGTTTGCACACGACACTCGATTTAGGTTACGTGATTATACTTATGAAGTTGTTTGATAAGTCATTTCAACTTTGGACGTTGTGTGGATAGGTTTGCTTCGCTCATAGCTGTGACAGAATTATAATGTTTTAAGATGTTAGTGTTTTAAAAATAAATCTTATACTGTGAATGTCGTAGTTGGATGTTACTATCTAAAAAGAATGTCTAAAATTCAAAGTATGCCATCACTCGAGCAAATAATTTCTAGTGTAAATAGTGCGGAGTTGACTGTTCCTGCCCTAGAAGAAACAAAATCTGTGGACATTGTCTCAGATGTGATTAATTCACCCTCACAAAAATTTGCTGTGGATTGGTTAGAAACCTATCTTATGTCTTCCAAAACCCCAGCAGAAACATCTACCGTTGTCAATTCACAAGTTCTCACCGAGGTTGAAAACTCAACTCATGATCTGCTTTCTTGTGCTCTAACACATAGTGGACTGTTATCTTCCAATGCAGAATCAGTTTCGACTGAATCTACTTCTTCAGATTTTATGCAAGATGCACTCCGTCGTTGGCATTTAGGTTCTAATGTGTATGTGTATTTGAAACTTCATCATGGGAAGTTAAAAGTGTATATATGGAAATATCTCTCTAACGATCGAAATGAATTACAGCCTACGCGTGAAGGTGTTACACTGTCACCGGCTACATGGAGTGAATTTTCTCAAAAATTGTGGTCGTTCAATATTCTATATGCAGATACCTCTTTCGTCAGTCGCAATGAGATGTTCTGTTTCAATGACAACGGAAAATTGCATCTGCAGAAAATAATTCAATTATATGATTCAAAATTTTGTCTAACACAGTGTCATATTACCTTAGATAAAAATCAAATAGCATGTTTACAGAATAGTGTTAACAACATTAGTATACATCTTCGAGAAAGTATATTTATAGAGTGGCTTCCTGCTCAAATATTAAAAATAAAGAACACTATAACCTTTCTACCATCACTTATTTGAGACAAAAATTTTGCATTCGAACAATTAATCTCTTGTATTCATGACAACATCATGTGTCATGTAAGAAAACTTTTCAAATGTGTTGGCTGTGTTGGTCAAGTTGAAGATTTAAGTTACCATGAATGTCTTTACAGCACTCCATTACAAATGTTTGACAGAGTGTCTGAACAAGTACTTCTAAATCTTGACATTAATAACATTGCTAAGAAAGTTTTGTTGCGTGGTGAAGAAGTCTTTTACTGCTATGATAGAAATTTTTTCGAGTCATTCAAATCAGAGGACTATGAAAGTGCGATAAGGAAATTATTTTAACTTATTTGTTTAAATGTACAAGTGATAATGGTTAATGTGTATTTCATTAATAATAGATTCATTAAATGGTTTTTATCTTTCAAATTGAATTCCTTATTTATACTCATTAGCTAATTTTTTTTTTTTTTTTAGCATGTTCCATTTAAGAAATGTTATATTGTTGTGAGTTATGTATCTATGCATTCAAGTGTAACAGGTTTACTAATCTCACTTTTTAAAATAAAATATAAAAAATTAAAAATAGATTTATTCGAATCATATCAAATGTCTACAGTGTGAGTTTCATGACAAAAGATATTTACACTTTACAGAGTTTAAATCATAAATTTATAATCAATGTCAAAATTCTGAATTCATTCAAAATAAATGCTAATTTATGTTCCATTCTCTAAAGTATGAAGATTCATAAACAATGCTGTGTTTCAATCTCTAAGAATCGGTGAAAATTCGACTGTAGTTTCTTAAAAATCTACGAAGTTGGGAGTTATTCTGTAATAGGTGTAAAATTTTGTTGTGGTCCTGTCATTTTCTGTGTGTTGTTAAATATGTACATTCAAATGGGATCATTTATTAAGAGCAGAGGGGTCTTATGGAGCACCTACAGCCACAAAATTGTGACATTTCTATGTGCATGTCAATAATGTCTCGTATTAAGATATCAAAACTCATTACATGTTTCTTTTAAGGTGTTAATTGCATATCTTTCATATTTTTTAATGTTATTGCAATGTACTGTACTTGTCTCAGAGGGTCACTCTTTCATTTAAATTCAATGTTAACAATCACCTATCCTTAAAAACAGTAAGTTATATACTATTCTTCTTTAAAAAAAAATATATATATATATACTCGTTTAATGATCTTAAACGTTGTTGTAACAATAAAACCTAGCTCTTATTTGATAGTCATACACTAAGTATTGTGCAATTTTTGTCAAATTGCATTAAAATTTGATAATTTTAAATGGGGAAAAAAAAAAACATTCGTGAGTATTCTATAATATTGAAATGCTATGATCTTCCAGCTCTTGTATGTATTGTATAATTTGATAAATTTTTCATTTAAATATGGGAACTGCTTAAAACAATAACATTGCAATTAACTCGCTTTGCGAACATGAACTTTGGGTCACTATCTGTTACACTGATAAGCGCGATAAGCTATAGAGCCGATTTGGAATGTATTTTGGGTGAGTCTTTGGCCTGCATGTTGTGTGTATTGTGGGGGGAGGGGGTATATTTATGGAAAATATGTATTCATATACATATTCTTTCTGAGAGCAGCTTTTTCAAAATAAGATCCACACATTTCAGTGGTGTCTATTGAAATGTGAGGAAGCAATCATGCATTTGCAATTGTCAGATTTCCACTTGGACGAATTCAGACGTAAAATACACCTCTAATGCTTTTTTTTTTTTAAATTATAACTTAACATTTAGAAGGTATATGGAATATCTGCTTATATGAAAAAAAAAAAAAATGGATAGCATAAGACAGTAGCAAGTTATTAAAAAGAAAAAAGAAAAAATGCATAATTTGGAAAGAATAATTGTGTGGTGGCAATACGGCAACATAATGACATCATTATAGATAAGATCTAATTTTTAATAATGTAATAAGAGTGTATCACTCATTTGGAGTGTGGACAGTAAGTTGTCGTCCGTGAGTTCCAATTTTGTTAACTATTTTCAATGTGAATATAAAAATTATATGAAATGATTCTAAATATTCAAACTTAGAAGCTTCAACTAAGTTCGGTTTCATTGAAATATTTGTCCTGTAAATATTTGCATCGGTAAAACCACCATTGGTAGTTCAAACAGTCGATTCGTATTTAGAAAATTCTAGAACCGTAGTGTACAACTGTAGAAATCTATTTCTAAAAGCTGTCGAAACAGATATTTTTTTTCATAAAAATGTGTTCCATACAATTTATGTCTACCGATGAAATACAACTATTTCGGACATTTTTAAAAATTTAAAAAGTTTGAAAGTTAGTGTGATAAAATCTCACACAATACTTACTCGTTTCATGTTTAGCAGGTTTTAATACCGGGTGTTGAAATCTAGGTACATATATGTGCAAAATGGTCTATTCCTATTCAATAGATTTTAAAATGTATTGGTGTCCTGAAAAAAATAATGTACACTCACTTCTAAGTTCTATAATGGTAGTAAAATTACGATGTGAAAATGGTGATATCATATTCATTGGGTTTTATTTAAACTGAATGCTAAAATTTTGGGGGTGAAAGTTCGTTAGCTTGTTAAATTCTAAACTTCGATATTTCAATTAAAGTGATGTGTTTCAGATTACGTGTAGCAAATCAGACCGTTGAAGTATCCAGTTACTAGAAATATATTATTAGAAAAAATAGATGGCAACACCTCATACTGGTGACGTCATTATAGATAAGATCTAATTTTTAATAGCGTAATGAGAGTGTATCACTCATTTGGAGTTTGTCCAGCGGGTAGTGAACACGTCGTTCCGTGAGTTCTAATTTTCATTATTATTTTTATAAAAAGAAAAAAAATCATTTCGTTACTAGTCGTATATGCTGTTAGATTTATTTTTAAAAAATCACACACACACACTTAGAATGGTCAAATCATATTCAATGCACAATATCATTAAAGTGATGTGTTTCAGATTACGTGTAGCAAATCAGACCGTTGAAGTATCCAACTATTAAAAATATATTATTAGAAAAAAATAGGTGGCAACACCTCATAATGCTGACGTCATTGTAGATAAGATCTAATTTTTAATAGCGTAATGAGAGTGTATCACTCATTTGGAGTTTGTCCAGCGGGTAGTGAAGACGTCGTTCCGTGAGTTCTAATTTTCATTATTATTTTTATAAAAAGAAAAAAATCATTTCGTTACTAGTCGTATATGCTGTAAGATTTATTTTTAAAAATCACACACACACACACACTTAGAATGGTCAAATCTTGTTCACTTCATTTTAACTAAATGCACTATTTTAAAGGTTGTCAAATATATTGTGTATACATTTGTTTTTAGATACACAACACTTAAAAGGGTCGAATCCTGTTCACAAAACATAATTTCAGCTATGTATTACATTCATGTTTTTAAAATTTGTGTACGTGTATAAATTTGTTTTTAGATACACAACACATAAAGGGTTGAATGCTATTCACTTAACACCATTTTGAAAATGCGTAACTATACTTGGGTGTATTCCATTCATTTTAAAAAAAATCATATTGATAGTTAGATTTATTTAAAAAAAAAATCCACATTGCTATAAATCACGCAGCTAAGTATAGTGTGTTTAAATTTGTTTTTAGATACACAACACATAAAGGGTTGAATGCTATTCACTTAACACCATTTTGAAAATGCGTAACTATACTTGCGTGTATTCCATTCCTTTAAAAAAAAATCATAGTGTTATAATACACAGATTTATATTCACTCCGTAGCATTCTGTTTTAAAACGCACCCTTTATAAAGTGCATCCCTATTCACCGAGCGATTCGAATGAACTTTGAAAAATAATCTAACTTCCGCTGATAAGGTACACTTCGAAGATAACTTACTATATAGCACGGGTGCTTTGGCACGACGGTAAGACGCTCGGCTTGTAATCAGTTGGGCCCAAGTTCGAATCCAGCTCCTGACCAGTGAAACATTAATTTCTTTTGGAAAAAAAATGCCGATAGATGGCAGCACTTCATCAAAATTCGCCAGAGGGCGCTTTAACTACGTCACGCTGATCTTTCACTTTGTTCCCAGACAGCAGAGAGGAGGACGTGTGCTAAGGAGCTCCAAGGCGCGACACGTCATTTCCAGATTGTGCGATGCTCAGTCATCGATTGCGAAATCGCTTGAAACCTCTTCCTCAGCGATTGTGACACTCCGAGTGAAACTCACTCCGTATGAGTCATCATACCTCTGTGAAAGACTTTCGCAATTGCCCTCTTCCGAAAGAGGCATCCGGTGCTGCACCGCCTCACCAAACTTCCAAAAGAGGGGGGGGGGGGGGCATCCTCCCTCCTGGGGGTCTCAAGACCCTCCAAGGAGGGTCCACTCCAAAGAGGGAAGACACTCCAAAGAGGCATCCTCCCAAAGAGGGCCTCTCCTCCTGAGCCACACTGCGCCACCTCCCCTCTTTGGACTGGTACGCCCCTTTTATAACTACTTGTGATGCACATTAAACGTGTCTGAAAAAACTTTTATGTCGTATGATTATTTTATTCAAGTACAATTTGAGGAAAAAAAAGTTTAAGGAAAATAAATCGAAATTGCGAAATTAAACCCGATTTTATCTAGAGGAAGTACATATCTGTTATCTCTGGTACATACATATTATCAATTAAGCTGTGTTTAAAGTCAGGTGCATTAAATAAATTTAAAAAGGTATTATAATACGTACATAAATTAGGTAAGTCTAATAATTTTATAATTTTTACGTTATCTAAAATTTTGTCTTTAGTCATCATGACCCCTGCCATGGTAAAGAATTCTAAGAAGGGCAGAAATGTATATCCCTTGAAGAAAAAATTAAAATTTTGGATAGGTTAAAATCTGGTAAGAAAGTAATAGTCATTGCTAAAGATTTAAAATTAAACGAGGCAACAATTCGAACAATAAAAAGAAATGAAAACAAAATAAGAGCTAGAATTTCCTCTGTATCTTGAAGTTTGAATAAAACTGCTCGTATAAAAGACACTTTAATGCCTAAAATGGAAAAGTATTTGATTTTATGGATAGAAAATTGCTCTTCAAGGAATTTTCCTTTGAATAGTACAGTAGACACTCCTATAACACGGTAGATACGTTCCTTCTTAGTAGTAACCAACACTTAGATGAACAGAACTTATGCAACTGGCAGAGTCGTCCGAATCAAGTAGTGAAGAAAATGCATTACGAATTTTTTAGGAACCAGAACAACACTTTACTTTAGAAACCTTAAATGAAGGATTAGAATTGGCAAAAAATCTAGAAGAACATTTTACTATTAATAATGATCCATCAACAAAGCGCTCTGAAGAATTTAAGAAATAATTGAAAGATTATTTAGCTCCATATTTTGAAGTAAAAGAAGATTTAGAAAGTAACAATAATAAATTGTTGAAATCACAAGAAGATACCCTTTTAAACAACGAAAATAACAGAAGAGAAACAAGTGAATCTTCAAGCTATGAAATAGCACAACCAACATTTAAAAGAGGATGTCGTTCGAACCTAATTATGGATAGCTCCGACAATGAATAAATGTCAAAAAAAGTGTAACTGCTTCTTTTATTTAACGCAAAATGAATAACAAAACATTTTTGATTTCAATATTTGTTCATTTTAAAGAGAAATAAAAAATATTTTAACTCTTACATATTAAATATTTATTTTACATCTTTGTTAAATATCTGTATAAGTGTATGTTTATGCATAAGTAAACTGTATTTGAGCCGCTCACTTTCCAAAACGATTAAGTCCATGAAAGAAAAGGTAGAAAATATGTATTGATAAATTTTTATACATTTCTTGTGAAAAAAAAGATTTATTATTCAACGGCCATAAAAATTATTGTCATGTAGTGTCTTAAGCCTGATTATTAAAGAAAGTTATTTTAAATATAACAAGTAAATTAATCCGTTTGGGCTGTGAACGGCTCATGTATTTGTATAATCTAAGTGACTCGTACAACACGGATTCATATAACACGGAACGTATCTACCGTGTTATAGGGGGTCTACTGTAATTCTGAGTAAATCTCTGAAAGAGGTCCGTGAGTTCCAAACGATTAGTAACTGTTTATCGAAATCACAAAAGAAATGCCACCCTGTTCTCAACTTTAATATTGGTGTTCTCACTCCTGAACCTCGCCCAAACAGTCCACAATAGCCTGTGATCTTTTGATAATCAAAATATCTGATAATTGGGATCAATCTATAACGAATGGTAGTATTGATATCTATATTTATTAGGTATTTTTATTGGCAATTCAGTTGGTTTCAGGTATCTGCTAAGAACTGGAGGTTCCACTTCAAACTCCGTTAAACCAAGTTTCAAAGCAAAACTAAGTGGACTGTTTTTTTAAGTATTTGTATCAATGTAATATATCAATGTTTCTTAGTATATGAGTAGTTTATTTTAATCCAAATAAACCAAATGCATCTGTAGATATCATTAAGTTGTTGCCAACATGCAGAAAGAAATTTTAAATAAATTTTGACAACATATGTTAAAGAATAACTTGGTCCTAAACTCTGAAAAAAAAATTCATCGTTTTCTGTCGTTCCGGTACAAATTTTTCTTAAAATAAAATTAAACACTATGTAATCTAAATGTATGAAACTATTGAGTGAAGATATTTTTGTATAAGAGATTCCAAACTTTAGAATCATTGCATATTCTAAGAATATACTAACATATAATAGCGATACGTATCAACAAAATTACTATCTTCAAAAGCATTCTTTCCGAATTGTATTCTTCTTTTCATATCCAAAATTACACGTATAAACTTCATTTAACATCAGAATTCACGTAAAAAAGGTGTAGAAGCAATATGAAAAGCAGGCAAAGTTATCATCATCATTATGTGTATCGAAAAACTCATTTTACAATCGTGGTATAAAACAAGTACTGAAAATCCGTTTTCTTTCTTTACTACATGGATCGATTTCGAGGTGTATTATGAATGAAATGATGCTTTTTCTCTTGTGTCATAACAGATGGGAAATGTACTTTATTCACAAAGCCTACATTCTACTACTGTGCAGATTATGTAAAAGTATCTAAAGTGTTAGGCTGCACTCGCTTTTCTCATATTTTCATATTTCATATTCTTTTAAATAATTTCTTAAACATTATTTAAATATTTATTTTATTTTTTCCACTTGATAACTGATCAAATTCGGTAGTTGTTTTAAAATAATCACATTTTACTCAAATAATTAATTGTAAAAAAATTCGTGAAATTTTGGCGCAGTTACTCGAATACATGTGCATTATACAAGTACTTGTATTATAGTACTTGTATTTTACAATTTCTAATTATGCTTTAATTTAAACATTATCCAACATATTAATATTTCAAGCAAAATTCTCTCAAGAATAATAAAGATGGAATTGCATCATTATATAAATTTTCGTTTAGAAGGATTTAACTTTTGCAAACACTTTAATATTTTTGTAGAGAAAATGAATCACTTAAGGCGATAATTTAGCCGCATCAAAGTAAAATGTTTTTTATAAATAGCATTATAATATATATTTTAATGAATAACTATCACTTCTCTTCGCCCTCTTTCCTCTTCTTTTCTTCCCCCTTTCTACCATCTTTTCTCTTCCTCCTCTGTTTTCTACTGTCCTATTCTCTTCCTCTTTTCCTTATCTCTTATCCTCTTCCCCCATTCTTCCATCTTTTCTCTTCCTCCTTCATTTTCTACTGTCCTATTCTCTTCCTGTTTTTTTTATCTCATAATCTCTTCCACCTTTCTTCCCTCTCTTCTGTTGGTTATCATTTTTCTACTCTCTTATGCTCTTTCACATTCTTTCTCTCTCTTCTATCCTTTATCTACTCTCTTATCTTCTTCCTCCTTTCTTTCCTCTCTTCTCTTCCTCATTTCTTCCCTCTCTTCTCTTCCTCCTCCTTCTCCTACTCACGTATCATCTTCCTCCTTCTTCTCACTTATCATCTTTCTTCTTTATCTTCTCTTCATCCACCTTACTGTGCTTTTATTCTTCCTTTCTTGCCTATTTTCTCTATATCTCTCCTGTTCCCCTATTCTATCCTCTCTTCTCTTTTTTTTCTCCATTCTCTATATTATTTTCCTCCTCTTCTTTTCCTTTCTCTCTCCTCTTTTTCGCATTCCATCTTCTCTTTTCCCCTTCCCTTTTCTTATCCCTTTCTCTTCCTCTATCTTCTCTTTTTCTCTTTCCATCCCCTATCTTCTCCTCTTCTCCTCTTCTCAGTAATATAATATTTTACGTAAATTTTAATTCTAATTAGTTACTCATCAAAGACCTGTATCGAAACTCAAAAATATCTGAATACTGATGCTGTTTGCGTCGCTTATTTTTATGTATGTAAAGATAATTTTCGACACCAGAATATTTACAGCATCAGTATTCAGATATTTTTGAGTTTCGATACAGGTCTTTGATGAGTAACTAATTAGAATTAAAATTTACGTAAAATATTATATTACTGAGAAGAGGAGAAGAGGAGAAGATAGGGGATGGAAAGAGAAAAAGAGAAGATAGAGGAAGAGAAAGGGATAAGAAAAGGGAAGGGGAAAAGAGAAGATGGAATGCGAAAAAGAGGAGAGAGAAAGGAAAAGAAGAGGAGGAAAATAATATAGAGAATGGAGAAAAAAAAGACACTGTGCATGAAGTATGTTTCCCTTGCGAACTTCTGCAATTCAAAATATTTAATTTCGGTGTATATCGATTCAATACAGTTTTTTCTGGCTCTGAAGTATCATTTGGAAAGAATCTTTAAGGTAGTGAACTGTCGGCCGTTTAGAGGTTTGGCAGACATTGATGGAAGTGGCAAATTGTTTTATAATTAGTTTTGCATCGCATGCACTCACATTCAATTTTCAGTTTTTATTTATCTGTTATGATGCTATGTATCACCCGAAAAATCCGTTCAATTATATTGAATAGTTGTTGAGAAATCAGTGTTTTTGTGCATGTAAAGATAATTTTGGACACCAGTACATATCCGTATATTCACTAAATCATCTAATTAGATTTAATCTTTTCCTAATTTCTGCGTAAAGGTGGACAAAATGCGACTCCCGAGATGATATTGGATTTCATTACCATTTTTTCCTAAAATTCTATACTAATACTTTTAGATATATGTACTGTTGTATATAAAGAAAGTTCATACTATTGTATAGAAAGAACATTGTTATCCCAAACATTTTTTATATTAAGATATATATATATATATATATATTAATATATATATATATATATATATACATATGTATATATATATATATATATGTATATATGTATATACATATGTATATATATATATAATATATATATATATATATATATATATATATATATACATATGTATATATATATATAATATATATATATATATATATATATATATATGTATATATGTATATACATATGTATATACATATGTATATATATATATATATATATATATATATATATATATATATGTATATACATATGTATATACATATGTGTATATATATATATATATATATATATACACACACATATATATATATATACACATATATATATATATATATATATATATATATACACACACATATATATATACACATATATATATATATATATATATATACACACACATATATATATACACATATATATATATATATATATATATATATATATATATATATATATATATATATACATATATATATATATATATATATATATACATATATATATATATATATGTGTGTGTGTGTCTGTGTGCGTGAATTTTGCAAATTTTGCAAGGAAATTTCTGAAAAATTTGTATCGTTGAACTAAATGATCCCAATTATATCATATCATATTACCCTTTATTTTAGAGGGCTTGAAAAAATATTTTGATTGATACCAACGTTGACAGTGTACCTCTAAGTTATTTTCAGCCTTCTAGGGAGGGGTTAATTATATCACAACAACAACAAATTGTATCGCGGCTATCCGCCCTCACACACACACACACAAGGGGGGTACTAATAACATAAAAATTATATCTCGACTATTTTTCATTGCAATGCTTGAAACTGTCAAGTTTCATGATTATTGAGCTATAAACAACCTCTTTTACACATCATTATTCCTAATTTTACCCTATTTAGCCATGTTCAGAAAATATAAAATTTCGAAATTTTCGCTGAAATTTTTAAAAATTCAATCTAGTTCTATATTTTCTGCTACCAAAGCTGGATAAAAAAATTTGTACACATCCATTGATATTTGTTCCAGCTATCGTGTGCACAAGAAATCGATCACAGACAGACAGAGGGACATCCTTCTAAAAATAATCAAAATATGTTCAGGAGGCCCTAGAACATATATTGGCATCAAAATCTTGAAATTGAAAATTTTGTTGGAAACATTACTTTATATTCTGTAGCAGGTGAAAGTAAAAATGATAGCTAAACGCTATCGCTCTCTAATAATTGGAACTCGAGATATTGAAGGTGTCACGCTTTTGCGTCATTGAATGTACAATAAGTACATTCAATATTGTTGATCAGGCTGATCTTCTAATGTTAGAAACGATTTGTTTGTGTCATTATAGGGTCAATCTTCTGAAAACCACACAGTAGCGTTAGGGTACCGTACATAATAAAACCTTATGCAACAGTACCATACCTACTGATTAGTATTCGTGGGATCATCAGTGACCATAGCAACAAAAATAAAACAACAGCGGCGTATGAAAAAATCGAAAACGTGAATGTCGAAATATGTTGTTTTTTTTTCACTAATGGACAGCCGAACGATTTAAGAAACCGGCCTTTTATGTTATTTTTCTCAAACTGTTATTTAACATTTTCTTATCTGCAATTTTGAATCCATAACATATATTTTTTCACCTATAAATTTTGCAATACATTTACTAAATCACTATCTAGACTTCTCAGAGGCAGAAAAATAATATGCTAAAAAATTTAGTAGCATTCTTTAATATTCTATTTTTTGTTTAACAATCTGTGTTGCTTAGTATTAAAAATAAGCGTCTTAATCAAAATGGCTCCGTTTCGTAATTAATTCTGTAAGTGTGCAAAGTTTCAACCTTCTTGGTTACCAAGGGGAATTTTAGAGGTTTTGAAAGAGCTTTTGGCCCCCTCCATTTTGTCCGCCCCGTCGGGGAAATCATAAATCTGGTTCCGTTAGATTTTATTCTGAAGTCGATACTATAAATATGCAAAGATTCAGCCTTCTATGTTATTTGGAGCGCTTCTGTAGGATCTGGAAACATTTTCCAAAATCTCGTCCATTTTCTACTCCCTCGGAGTAGGGATCGAAATTCCTAATCCTTTAGAATCTGTCCCATGGTCTATACTATACGATATTATAAGTATGCAAAAATTCTGCCTTCTAGGTTACCATGGAGGGGGCTTCTGAGGAATCTAAAAAAAAATTTCGAAATGCTTCCCTCCCCCTTCCCTCCTTTTTCTCCACCACAAAGAGAGGAATAAAAATCCGGCTCCATTATATTCTGTCCCATTGTCAATATTACAAGTGTGCATAAATTTCAGACTTCTAGGTCACTGAGAGGTCTCTGGACAATTTGGAAAAACAAAACCACTTCAGATAAATGATATGTTAATTGTCAGAAAACTGGCCGGTATGGCGAGTTCCCCAAGAAAACAATTAACTGAATAGCCATACTAGTAAAACAATTAATTCTTGACGGAATTAAAAAATTTGCAAAGCATTTTCTCCCATTTATCGTTATTTTTATCAATTTGGTGACATTTTTATCCATTTGGCGATATTTTTGTCAATTTGGCAATATTTAAAAAAGTCGCCAAGTTTGCGACAACTCGCCAAATTTTTCGCAAAAGCATTACAGGCGGGCGGAGAAATGGATTATTCATATAGTCGTTCGTTATGTTATTTCCAAGATATTGAATTTTCATTAATTAGTCATAATTTTCATTAATTTAGGGTCAATCTTATCAATTTGGCGACATTTTCGTCAATTTATCAGCATTTAAAAAAGACTCGCCAAGACTCGCGATATGCCGCCAAAATTCATCGTCAGAATTTCGCCAAGCGTTTTAGACTGTAAAATAGATTATTCTTATAGTACACTGCTCACAATTGAAATCGCAACACCATGAAGAAATTGATGTATCCTTATGAAATTTACAGAATATAATTGTAACATGGACATGTGCAAATGATCAAAAAATCATACCTGAAAAATGAAAGTATGGAACTTTATTGAGATTAGATCAATATGAAATAGGTCCACCGCGAGCGGCTATACAGGATTAAATACGACGAGGCATCCCGTCAATGGTGTTCTGAGGGATGGCATTCCACACATCATGCAATTGGGCTTGTAACTGAAAGTGGTTTGCTGGAATTGGGAGTTCTCTTAATCGGCGACCCATGATGTTCCAGATATGCTCAATTGGCGACATATCAGGATAATATGCTGGCCAAGGCAGGATATCAAAACCTTGTAGACTATTCATAGTTACCCGTGCAGTATGTAGCCTGGCATTATCCTGCTGAAAAAGCAGTCCAGGCCTGGTTGCCAGATATGGCTGTACCACAGGTCTCACAATGTCAGAAACGTATCATTGTGCCGTGATACTGCCAGAACCGTGGACCAAAGGGTTCGTGCACCAAATACTATAAAACCCCAAACCGTGGTACCACTTAGGGGGAGCTGTGTGACGACTGATATAAAAAGCTTCCTGGTGGCGTTGTTAAAAGCGCTCCCATACTCTAGTACGGCTATTTAGCATGTCAAAACAGAATCGTGATTCATCCGTAAACAGAATGTTTCGCCATTCTGTCGACCAATTGCGTCTCATTCGACACCACTGGAGACGACGTAATCGGTGAAGACGTTGAAACGGTAGGTGTCGAAAAGGTCGCCTACCTCGGATTCCTGCGTCATGCAAGCAGTTTTGAATTGTTTGCGTCGAAACCACGTTACCTGTAGTGTGGGATAAGTGTCGTTGTAACACGGTTGCTGTGGTAAAAGGCTCCCATGCAACGCTTCTCAAAAGCATACGATCTTCACGTGGTGTGGTACACTAGGAAACTCCACTACCTGGCCTTTATGTCGTTTCGTTGTCTCCCACAAACCGTAACACACACCGTTGAACTGTGCTCACATCACGACCCAATACTTCAGCGATCCTTCGAAGGCTCATTCGACCCTCACGTAAAACAATGATCTGTTGCCATTCCATTGACGACAACTGAACGTATGCGATACGTCGACGTACTCTTGGTGTACTGTGATGATTTTTACAACCTGAAACCAATGACGCTACAATTTAGCTGTGATATCGCTCCTCTTTGACCTGGCGCATTTATGCTGCTCGGCAAGGTGTTACATCACTATGCGTAAAAAAAACTGTGCATATCTCGCATATCTCACCATTTTGCATCATTTGCATATCTCGCATATCTCACCATTTTGCATCATTTGCATATCTCGCCTTTCTCTTTCCATTGCCTGATTTACATAAAGCTACACCTACAACTTTATGGTGTTGCGATTTCAGTTGTGAGCAGTGTAGATCTTTATATTTTTTCCAAGATATTGAATTTTCACCAATTAGTCGACATTTTTACCAATTTGGCTACATTTTTATCAATTTGGCAATATTTTCGTCAAATTGACAACATTTAAAAAATCTCGCCACGTTGGCGATATTTCGCCAAGCGTTACCCAGATATAGTTAGATAAACAGACAGATAAATCAAGGTGTTTATATTATAAGTTTTAAAATATTTCAAAGAAACCTGTAGCAAAAAGAATCTAATATGTGCAACACATGATTTTTTCAACAAACCGTGAATAACACTTCTCAGAAATCTATTGCTACAAAACTATAAATTAGCACTCTTGGGGAATTTATTCGACATACAAATAATTTTGTGCTGTCTTACAAAATCCACATCAAAATGTCATTGATGTTTAATTAATATCGCGTAACGTAAATGAAATTTGGCCAATTAGTTGACGTCTAAATATAAAACTTAATCCTGATTAGATATACGCATCTTAATGATGGAATACAAAATGAGAATATTCTATACATACATTCTGTGAAACCCAATAATTAAATCAAATACTTTGACACATTATATTGTTTTCTAAATCAGTTAATACTGTAAAGAATTTATTCTTAAACTAAAGATATGTTAACGTTCTTTTATAATATATTATTTTATTGTAAAGGTAACATTTGAAGATGCATTAAATAACAAATAACATTTTAAGAGAGATTATTGTTTTTAGTATTAAGTAAATAATTGTTTGTTGAATAAAATATCAGTGTTTTGGTAAATAAAAAGCTGATGTGGACAGCACATGACTTTCCCTGCAGTCTCATATTCACGTTCTCTTGATTTCTTCAATAATTCATTTCACTAAGTTTAATTGCACAAAATAACACCCATAATTATTTAAAATTACGCTGAATTTGCACTTTCAATTCAATTTTCGTTTCCGTTTGATAACTGGGCTCATTTTCAAACGTGGTGTAATGAAAATGAGAAAAAACTAAAATATCTAGTGTCTAGCTAGTGCAATGGGGTTGGTGTTATTCTTTTGATCGTTAAAAATTACGTTTAAAACAAGCATTTAATTGATATATTTGAGCATACGTAGTTTTTTATTTTAGATTTTGACGACTTTGGCGGACCTTTTCGCAAAAAAAGCAGGTTCTTTCTTACCGAAATGTACCAAAATCTAATCAGCGCCAGGGTCACTAGTTTTATTAGTATTATTAGTTTTATTAGTACTATTAGTTTTTCATCTAGATTGGATACAGGCAATTTTTGATGGCCATTTCGCAAAAAAAGGCGGGTTCTTTCATCCCAAATTGTACCCAAAACAAATCAGCACCAGATTCGCCCACAAGTGACTTACATACCAAATTTTAAGAAATTCGGTCGATTAGTTAGACACGCGTACACACAGACGTCACGCTAAAAATAGTTTTATCGTATGCTAGAGGTGTCAAAACTTGTAGATCCGTCGGAAACTCGAGTTACGATTTTCGGTATGATTTCAATACTTTCTCTATACCTTACCATGTATTGCAGGGAAAGTAAAAATCCGATGTGAGCAGCACATGACCTTCCCTGCAGATTCAAATTCATTTTGTCATTTTTTTATTTTATTGTGCACTAAATTGAGTTTAATTGCTGAAAATAACATGGATATTTTTCTGATATTATATCCAATTTGCTTTTTTATTGCATCTACGTTAAATTTGGCAACTTAATTCACATTATATTCTTCACGTCCTCAAATTAAAAAAAACAATATCTCGAGAACGGTTCATCCTACAATCATAGGGTTAGTCTTCTTCGCTTAGTTGTCAAAATTTACCTGAAGAACATGCACGTAATCACTGTATTTCAACATATACATATATATTCATTTTAGTCGTTTATTTCAGATTTTCACTATCTTTACGGGGCATTTCGCAAAATTGAGTCGCTTATGCTTTTCTTAATCATATCAAAATCTAATCAGCATCAGGATAGCCATCAGGCGACTTCACTACAAAGCCTTAAGAAATTTTATTAAATAATTTTTTAATTACAATGATAATCATCTTCATTTCCTCAAAATTAAACATTTAAATAATATCTCGAGAATGGTTCATTTTTGAGTAACGGAAGTGGGTCTTATTATCTTTGTCGTCTAAAATTACGTATAAAACAAGCATTTAATTGATATATTTGAGCATACGTAGTCTTTTATTTTAGGTTTTAACGATTTTTGTGGGCTATTTCGCAAAAAAAGGCAGGTTACTTTTTCTCGAATCGTACCAAAATCTAATCAGGACCAGGGTAACAAACAAATGACTTATCTATTAATTTTGTAAAATTTGTTCCATTATTTTTTTATCTAGAATGGATACAGGCAATTTTTACGGGTCATTTCGCAAAAAGAGATGTGTTGTTTTCTTTTCGAATCGTACCAAAAACTAATCAGCACCAGAGTCAGACACAAGTGACTTACCTACCTAATTTTATGAAATTCGGTCCAGTAGTTTTTAAGTTAGAGTGAATACATACATTGCACGGACAGACACGCAGACAGACAGACACACACACAGACGTCACTCTAAAAATAGTGTTTTCGTGTTCTAGAGGTCCCGAAACGTGTAGATTCGTCGAAAACTCGAGTTGCGATTTTCGACATGATTCCAATGCTTTCCCTATACATTACCATGTATTGCAGGGAAAGTAAAAAATCTGATGTGAACAGCACATAACTTTCCTTGCAGACATATCCACGTTCTCTTTATTTTAATTAAATTTAATTCACATTTAATTCAATTTTCGTTCCCATTTGCTAACTGGACTTATTTTCAAATGTGGGGTAGAGGAAATACGAAAATACTAAAGTATCTCGAGAACGGCTAGTCCTAGTATAACGGAATTGGTCTTATTCTTTTCTTTGTTAAAATTTACGTATAAAACAAGCATTTAATGGATATATTTGAGGAATGCGTAGTTTTTTATTTTAGATTTTGACGATTTTTGCGGGTCATTTTGCAGAAAAAGGCAGGTTATTTTTTTCCGAATCGTACCGAAATCTAATCAGCACCAGGGTGACCCACAAGAGACTTATCTACCGAATTTTGTGGAATTCGGTCCATTAGTTTTTGATCTAATTAGTGGATACAAGCTTTTGCTGGCCATTTCGCAAAAAAAGGCGGATTCTTTTACCACGAATCGTACCCAAAATTAATCAGCACCAGATTCGCCCACAAGTGACTTACCAACCAAATTTTATGAAATTCGGTCAATTAGTTTTTTTAGTTAGAGTGGATACAAAATCAGACAGACAGACAAATGCACAGACAGACAGACACACAGACAGACACACAGAGAGAGACACACAGGCACACACACAGACGTCACGCTAAAAATAGTTTTTTCGCATTCTAGAGGTCTCGAAACATGTAGATCCGTCTCGAGTTGCGATTTTCGGCATAATTCCAATACTATCCCTATACATTACCATGTACTGCAGGGAAAGTAAAAGAGTCTCAAAATAAGTTTGAAAATTAGGTGAAATAGTTATCAATTGGAGAATTAAGAAAGATTTTAATAAAATGAAAAGTTAAATGAAAAAAATATTGATATATAAAAGGCAAAATTATAAAATAAGATAAAATAGAAGAGGAAGTTAAAAATAATTGGAGACAGAGGGAAGAAAGGAAGTTGTATTAATAATAATGAATCAAAAATGTGTAGTTAATATTTAGACTTATTGATTCGTTGCGGTGTGTTATTTACTTAAACCGCCAATTTTCCTACTTAGCGTGCTGCAAAGTAAATTTAATTAACGAAGAGTTTATTAAATATCCATTTCTCTTAGCTTTAATTATTTATTATTAAAAATTATTATTATTTACATCACGTACATCAATATAATAAGGGAAGAGAAGGAACCCTACAATTCCACAATCCTAATGTGAAAGCCAGATCCACTGTACTATACATATTTATCACGGTAAATACAAACTTATTGATCTTTATAAATATGTATATATTTGATCTAGCTTTCACGTTACGATTCCACAATCCTAATAAGCCAGATCTTATACATATTTATCGGGATAAATACAAGGTGCCCGGTGAAGCTGTAATAGGCCTAATAAGTATTTAACGATGGTAGCTAGAGTTATGGAAGTAAGGCATGGGTATATTAAGGTGACTATATGCTACTATATGAGACTGATGATAGCGAAAAATTCGGAATTTAGCACTCCAATCTCGGAAACTATGTGATATACAGAAAAAATGTCAGAAAGACATAGATCATTGTCGAATTAAGATATAAACGACATTTTGCTCAAATAAATGGTGCAAATACATAGAAAGCTCTCAGCAACACTGTGAGTATCGTATACAAAAACTGTCGCTTGCAAAACCACTCTTGTAGATAAAATATGCGAGAAAATTTGCCAATGATCGTCTATCATTAGATGCGTGTACCTTAATGACCATCGTGACAGAAAAAATCATATCCAGTGCAAAGTCCACTTCGAGGATAAGAGCTTGCAATTTCGTCCAAGTAGCTCGAGGGTAGAGCTACTTGGACGAAATTGCAAGCTCTTATCCTATATCGGCTGGCCAGTTCGGAGATCCAGGGTTCGATTCCCGGTTGGGGCGGCAAGGCTGCTCATAATGGCGTCCGAGCAAATCATCCCTGTAGGTTAGTTCAAAGATGTCGGAAGTCTGAAGACCCCAGACCGTGCAACTCACATAGTGGGTTTAGAGTAGCTATCTGCACGACCGGGAAAGGATACCTCCTGCATTCAGGAGGCACCCAAAGTCTACCACCCCGCCAAACGAACTTTTATTTAGGTCTAAAAATATAACAATTTATGAAAAATATTGTGATTAAACAGACAGTTTTACATTATATTTGAAATTGACAATTACGTCCATTTTACAAAAATGGGAAAATGGTTATTGCGAATATAGATAAAAAGATCATTGAAAAATAAAATTTAGAGTGAGGTATAATAACATAATGAAAAATAGATTAAAATGAAAGAAAATAATAAAATTATAAAAGCAAAATTTTGAAAATACATAAAAAGAAAATATATGAAAAGGAAAACAAGAAAGATCAATCATGCTTAAAGCATTGATAATGAAACACTTTCCAACTTCAATGCAATTTTATTTAAACATGTCTAAAATGCAATACATTCCTTGGTAATATTTTAAAACTTATCACAATACTACATTAATTTATTATATTTGAAACCTTAGACCTTCATCGAAAAAAATTAACTTCATTCAAATGACGGCATTAAAGTATAAATTGCCTGGTTTAAACATCTCTAAAATGTGATACATTCCTCGGTAATAATTTTAGAATTATCATAATACTACGATAATTTATTATATTTGAAAACTTCATCGAAAACCACTGAAATTCATTCAAATGACGTCATAAAAAAATAACACGCCTGGCTCTCTCTATAAAAGCAACATTTCATTCATAAATAATTCCCCCATTCATGTCATTCATCACAATACTATAATAATTTATTTTATTTAAAAATTAAGACCATTGAGCTACAAGTAAGTAAGCTCTATGCGTTAAACTTCAACGAAAAATATCGTCCTTCTCTTTCTAAAATCAATGAATATTTCATTCATATCAGCTAAGCAGACTCCATGGACTAAATTATTTTGTGTTAAAGAATTACAGCGATTCTAATACAACTCATTCTACATATTTTGTTGTTTACATTTTACATAGGTGAAAAATAGGCTTAATAGTAGAAATAATCAAATTTAGATGAGCATTTAAACTGGAATATATTGTCATTGCGTTGTTTCAGTATGTAGATGCACAGAATTTAGGCAAAAATAAAGTAGTTTTAGGACGGATACAACACTCAATATGAATTAACAAGAAAGATCAATCATGCATAAGCATTGATTATGAAACACTTTCAAACTGAAATGTAATTTCATTTAAAAATTTCTAAAATGTGATTCATTCAGTGGTAATATCTTTTACATTATCACAGTACTACAGTAATTTATTATACTTAAATATTTAAAACTGTATCGAAATATAAATCATCTGATTCTTTATGCAAAATCAATGAATATTTCATTCATATAACTTGTATTTCAGACTCCAGAGCTAAATAATTTTGTGTGAAAAAAATTCAGCAATTCTTATGTAATTCATCTTACAATCGCTTGAGATATTTGCATTCTGCATATGTTAAAATTAGGCTTCCTTGAAGAAATAATAAAAGTTTAGGGATCATTTAAAATCACAACTATTGTAATTGCATAGGCACGGAATTTAGATACACAGATAATACACAGATAATATATATGTGTATGTGTATGTACTCAAAGTATTGGAATCGTGCCGAAGATCGGAACTCGAATTTTCAAAGGATCTACACGTTTTGGGACTTCTAGAACACGAAAAATCTACTTTTAGGAAGACGTCTGTGTGTGTAAGGGTGTATCTGTGTATGTTTCTGTGTGTCTGTGTGGATATTACATCCACTCTAATTGAAAAACTAATGGACCGAATTTCATACAATTTGGTAGGTATGTTTTTTGCGGGAAATCCTGATGTTCATTAGATTATAGTACGATTCGCAATAAAAGAATCTGCCTTCTTTGCGAAATGGCCGCAGAAATTGCCTTTATCCACTCTAGCTAAAAACTAATGAACCAAATTTAACAAAATTTGGTGTATAATATTTCAATAACCTACAAGTGATTTATATACCAAATTTAACAAAATTTGGTACATAAATCATTTGTAGGTTATTCTACTACGATTCGGGAAAAAGGAACGGGCTATTTTTGCGAAATGGCCAGCAAAAATCGTTATATATAAAAATAAAAGACTACGTGTGCTCAATTATATCAATTAAATTCCTATTTTATATGTGATTTTTGACAACAAAAAGAATAAGACTAACCCCATTACTCTAGGACTAGCCGTTCTTGAGATATTCTAGTTTTTTCGCGTTTTCGCTACGCCACCTTTGACAATAAGTCCAGCTATCAAATGAGAACCAAATTTAAGTTTAACGTGTAAATTCAATGTCATTTAAAATACTTATGTTGTGCAGATAAACTCAAATTATCATTGAATAAATAAAGAGAACGAATATGAGTCTGCAGAGAAAGACATGTGCTGTCCACATCAGAATTTTTAACAATATTACACCAATGATTTATAGAAGTGAACGGGGATTATTTTCAGGCCATTTCGAAAAAAATGTATGATCTATATTTAAAGATCCATCAAATTTTTGTCGAATAAAATGTTCAACAAATTTAAGCTGTGTACCAAATTTTAACTCTCTAGGACGTAGGAAAGTGCATTTAAAATGCCATCAATTAAATTTATCAAGAAGAGTTATATAAAATTTAAAAAAAATGAAAAATTGTTATCTACCAAATTTATTTTAAAATATGAAGCCACTCCCATATGCAAAACGTTTAAACAAATGGAGAGATATTTATTATATAATATCTCTCTCTTTTCTTTCTGGAAGATATCCCAAAGTCAGAATTTAATTGAATTTGTTTTTTTCCCTATATTAAATAATTTTTTTTAATTAAAAAACTACTTAACATATTTTACTGAATTTTTTTTTATATATTCTATGGGATAATGTGAATATTTCCTAAAAATTTCGAAGCAATTCGTGAATTTTAAATTTACTTAAAAAATGTTTGAAAAATTAGGTCCCATAGGGTTCAATGTATTTCATTTTTTCAACCCGGGTTCAATAAAAAACTAAT
This sequence comes from Amaurobius ferox, assembly GCA_951213105.1. Taxonomy (NCBI): domain Eukaryota; kingdom Metazoa; phylum Arthropoda; class Arachnida; order Araneae; family Amaurobiidae; genus Amaurobius; species Amaurobius ferox. The sequence goes on from OX578136.1 coordinate 107,844,199, forward strand.
TGGGTGATATTATTTATTTATATTCCCATAGGTCCTACAGACCGTCTGAACAACATACTAAAATTTCATTTTGATAAACTCATTTTTACGGCAGTTATCGTGCTAACGGACAGACAGACAGACAGACAGACAGAATGAACAAAGTCATAAACACTTTTCAACTTTGTTGTAAAGTGTTAAAAAGAACTTTAAAAATCACAATTTTGACACAAGATGGTATGCCATATATCATTTTGAAGTGGGTCATGTGATCGTTTCATATCATGGACACGTGATCGCTTCATATAAGAGGTGTTATTATTATTTTAATTTTTATTTAAAAAACTACTGAATATATTTCGCTGAATTTTTTTTTATATATTTTATGGAACAATTTGAATATTGCCTAAAATTTTCGAAGCAATTTGTGAATTTTAAATCCGCTTAAAAAATACTTGAAGAATTAGGTCCCATAGGGCTCAATGTATTCCATTTTTTCAACCCGGGTTCAATCCAAAACTAATTGGGTAATATTATTCATTTATATTCCCATAGGTCCTATAGACCGTCTGAACAACATACTAAAATTTCATTTTGATTAAATCATTTTTACGGCAGTTATCGTGCTAACGGACAGACAGACAGACAGACAGACAGGCAGACAGACAGACAGACAGACAGACAGACAGACAGACTGACTGACAGACAGAATGAACAAAGTCATAAACACTTTTCAACTTTGTTGTAAAGTGTTAAAAATTAGGCTTATGAAAACAGAAACAGAAATTTAGAATAAAATTTAGAAAAGAAAAATAAGAAGAAATACAAATAAAAAGGGTCAAAAGAAAAAGAAAGATCCAAGAAAATAAGAACATGATGTCGGAGGTCTGAAAGTGACCCTAGTACGACTAGTACGCATTCAGTGGACCCTGGAAGATTGAGCGCCGATTTCAAATTGAGAGGATAACGACCATGCAGGATACTAACCTGAGTAAAAATAGTAATAACAGGAGGCTAACCTGGGGTAAAAATAGCAGGAGGGGCTCAATCAAATTGTCAGATGCCCGCCAATCGGACATTAGAGGAGGAAGAAAGCAGAGTCCAATTTGAAGATAAGAGCATGCAATTTCGTCCCAGCAGCTCAATGGTAGAGCGTCAGCTGGCCAGTTCGCAGATCCAGGGTTCGATTCCCGGTTGGGGCAGAAAAGCTCTTCACACAGGCTACTCGAATGAAGTTTATTGCGAGATGGTGCTGCTAACCGGCGAATTCAAGCGATACGCTGTCTAACTGGACGGTAGCATGTGTTACGTTTCCTACTGCTTTACGTTTACTTGTAACGCTGGTGAACGTGCAACAGAAAGTTCTTTCCTGCATACAATGCATGCCTGCCATCAATGCAATGCAACATGCATTGTGACGTGACGGATGGTGGACATACATACTTTACATTAAACTGTACGCTATATAAATAAGGCTTTTGTAATGCATGAAATGACATTTCCTGCTAATTTGGTGATACTCTACAACTTTCTACTAGGCTATTTCTCTGTATCTCTCATAGTTTCTGAGATTGGAGTGTTAACTTCCGAAACTTTCCGCTATTTACATAGACCGATTGACGACAGCTATGAGCGGTGTCGTCAATCTCGTGTGGTGTCTCGTGGTCATTTATTCTACCAATACTTCACTTCTATCATTCTAGTTGCCATCATTTAAAACTTATTTGGCCCATTTACAGCTTTTACAGAATCCACTTCGACGATTAGAGCAACTGCCGTCCCAACATCTCAACGGTGCAGCATTGGCTGACCAATAAAAAGACCCGTGGTTTGATTTCCAATTGGGGCGGCAAAAGTTCTTTATTTTATCTGACACATTATATATGTGGTAATGCAAAGCTAAAATATAATATGTTCACAAAACAAAACACATATAAATATTCCCAAAAATAAAATGCCTGAACTTTCATCGCAGTAAATATTTGCATGTTCTAAACACAATATCGCTTCTTATTTTTAAATTACTAAAACAAAACTAATCCAGCATTATCGTAGTACATAAAAATATAAGGCTCCAAAGGACCCAGATTATCTGAAGATAATACTTTCAACTGATTTTACTATTGTTAACCAGAATGGGGTATCCTAAGTCCTTATTATCTATTTTTCGCATTTTACTGTCTCTGATATCACTATATATAATTATCTCACGTTTTTAATGCGTTTTTGTCTTCAGGACCCTCCAGTATCCCCCAGGTGACCTAGAAGGCTGAATCCTTGCAAACGTTTATCTTAACTACGGTACAGAACCTAACAGAGCCGAATTTTCAATTTTACTCCTGGAGTGGACAAAAGAGGGACGGGATAAAGTTCCTAAGAACACTCCAGAAGCTCCCACCGACATAAAGGGCTGAAACTCAACCACTGGGCAGAACCTAACTGAGCCAATTTTTAATTGAAGCGAATGTTTTCGAAGGTAAGCACTATAAAGTGTTAAATAAAATAAAACTTATTAAAAGAAGTGTCAACTTAATTTTAATTTTTAAGCATGGTAGTTTCCCTGTCTTTGACAGGCTTAAATACTAGTAGTACATACAAATATAAGAATACTGGGGCCCGGACTCTCTGAAGATAGTACTTCCAACTGTTTCTAACACTTTTAATCAGAATGTGCTACTCTGAACCCTTATTATTTTCCGCATATTCCTGTCTCTGATATTAATTAATAAGAAGCTCCTGCGCATAATATTTTGTCACATAATAACTTGAAAATTTTAATATTTACCATCAAAACTTTGAAGATTCAGCGCCATGCTCTGTTTGCAAGTGATAAGCATCTTACGCGGTTTCTGAAGTATTTGAAGGAATATTATTAAGTTTGGTAAACACTTTTCAACTATATTATGGTAAAGGCGTAGAATTAAAAATATTAATCCTTTCTACATGGGATTTAATTTCATCCATTTCAGAAGTCAATATCGTATTTTCTATCAAAAATGTCAAAAGTATTTGTTATGACAGGATATAATTTTAATAATTTTGCACTTCTTTTTCAAAACTAAGTTGCTTCATTAAATTAATTAGATTTACTTAGCTTATTATTTCAAATATCTTGAGCAAATATATGAAAATATATTTACTCGAGATATATTTGCAAAAAAACGAAAATTTCTTTTGCAATTAAAAGTAAACTCGAGATATATTTATTCGAGTGAACTCGAGATATATTTGCAAGTAAACTCGAGATATATTGGAGTAAAAATATCTCGAATTAATAGAACCCTATTAAATTTATTTCTATTAATTGAAAAAATTAAATATATTGAATTTTCATTTCTGAAGTCAATATCACATTTTGCTTGCAAAAAATGAAAAAGTAAAGAACATTTGTTGTAATGGAACAGTAATTAGCCTCAAAACTCATAAAACTAAAAAAAAGGATGAATAAACCTACATATAATTATTTAATACTTGATATAATGTCAGTTTATATCAACTTTACATAACAAAGTTAATAAAACCATTACACTGAAACAACTTTCTTTTTTCCAAAGTATGTTACGTGGAACCCTAGGGTTGTATTCCAAGGGTTACTCAACGTGATTTTTTCATCGAAAACCCAGACCACTGAACTCACCCTAAGGCATAAGCAGCAGTTTGAGTGGTCGGGTGATTTTTTTTTTTTTTTTTTTTTTTTTTTGTAAATGTTCTTAAAAATTAAGAAACGTATAAATTTTTAAATAAGGTAAGTGACCCAAATATGGGCACCCCTAAGCATTTTAATTATTGTAATGTTTGTTTTAACAGATAAAAATTTGAAAATGGGTGGATGTATTCTCCTTGCAGGGGTAACAGGGGAAAAATGATAATTGAGTTAAAAACATCAGATAGGTGCTAATAATGGACCGTGTCCATGTTGGGAACATATGCCCATATTTGGAACTTTGCACCTAATATGGGCACCCTTAAAATAATCTAAAAAAACCTTAAATCAACGTAAAACTTTAATCAGAGTCGGTACAAGATGGACATACAAAAATATAAAATTTTTCCTTACTTGTAAGGCCACAACATTCTTCATGTACTCAAACACGGCACGTATTACACTGCATCATGTCTAATTGTTTTTCTTGACGACACAGTACACAGTAGCAGGACTCTTTTGAGCTGGATACATCACTGCAGGATGGCTGAGCTGCAATAGTTGATATTACATTTGTCTTGGGTTTAGGCATGGGTACTGGTTTCGGCTTAGCTGCTCGTTTGGACTTGCCAGCTGCTTTATGCTTGGGTACCTTTTTCTCTGGAAAAGGCTATTTCACCACAGCTCGATAATTTAAAGCCTTTTGTCTGTTGGTCTTTTTAAAATATCGGAGATAGACAATTGATGAATATCTGTATCTTTTTTACAGCAGTGTCCATATAGGTGTAGTACCCATATTTGGGTCGCTTACCTTACATAATTTAGACCACAATGGACTACTTCTTATTTTGGGGTTCCGCAACCAAATTGAATTCAAAGGGATACCGCGACCAAAGCGGTTTGAAAAACACTAGGCTAAAATAAAATATATTTTCGATATTTTTTTTTAATTTTAACGGCTTCACTGTATTATAAGAGTCACGAAATGGAAAAGTTAACTATTTAACACTGCGAATTCGGTATAATTTCAAGCAAATGTCATTCAATTATTATTCTGTATAATAAAACTAAATTACAAAGAAAGAAAAAATGAATTGAAGCCTGCACGTAAAGTCATATGCTGCCCACTTCAGATTTTTTTCTTACTATGGTATCAGAGAGTAAAAGTAAATTGCTCACTCTAATGTTCATGCTTGTAAATTACAGTGATATTTTAAAAAGTGAAAATAAAATATTTTCAGATGTTCTTTATATATAATGACACTATAGTATTGCACAATAATAAATAATGCAACAGCAATATTTAGAAATTAAATTAAATTTTTTTCTTAATAAACATATTCATAACCAGAATCTAAGCAAAACAAAATACTTATTATCTATTTTTGAACTCGATTAATATGTTTTTCAACCATAAAAGCTGATAAAATCTTCAAATATATTGTTCTTTTGCAATGTCAGGCTTCAAAATGTTTTTCACAAAGAATTTGGTTTATTTTACTCCAATGTACTCCAATGTGTATATTACTTCTTGGTATGTGAATGATTTTATAATTTCGAAAGGAGAATTTTTGAATGCATCGATATCGTAGGTTCTAGATAGCTTCAAACAAGGAAAAAAATATGCTTTGGAAACCGCAGTGGTACTAAATTTTGAGATTGATCATGTCTGAAATAAGTCCTCACACTCAAGAGAGTTGTTTCATACATACACGTTCTAGGATGATCTTTCCACTTGATAAGTTGCACTATATGTACTTGTATATGTACATACTATTGCATAGAAAAAAAATATTGTTATCCTAATCATTTTTCATATTAAGATATATATATATATATATATATATATATATATATATATATATATATATATATATATATATATATATATATATATACATATATATATATATATATATATACATATATATATATATATACATATATACATATATATACATATATACATATATATATATATACATATATACATATATATATATATATATATATGTATATATGTATATATAGCCAATTCAAGTAATTACGAAATATTAAAATCACCAGAGCAGAGCAGTCAAACCACGGCCACAATGCCGATAATTTTTAAGGTTAATTAGACTAGACTCTTCTTCAAGTCCGAGCATCTAACTCTAATTAACCCAAATACATGATTGTTTCAGATTTGGCAATTGTAAGTTACTATAAATGCCAAAGCACAGACTACAAGCATTAAAAGAGAAAGAATTGAAAAAAGAGTAAAATAAGATATCAAGTATTGTCATGATCCATGAGGCAGAGAACCCATCGTACACGTGTGAGTGCGAGCAGCCGTAACTGAATGAAAAAGTCGAGAAACATCCAGAAAAAGCACGAAATAGATCATGGGAGGTAGAACAAAAGGTTGCAATGACCGTCCTTAAAACCCGTCCAGTGAGTTAGAGTACGAGACAGAACAATCACCCATATAAAGAAAGCAGGATGAACAAGAATAACATATGAAAAATCTTACTAAACAATTGATTCACAGAAGAAATGAATAAACGAGTATGTCACTAACACCACAGGAGTCGACTTTAAAAAATTTCGGTGGGTGCTCAAAAATTAAAATGGCTATAAAAATTTTTAATCGTTCGGAAAAATGGTAGCTTATCATGAATTTAATGAAGGCCTACAAGGTTTGCAAAATTGATCAAGATGAAACATAAACCCATGCAGAACTTATATCCCCATCAGGGGCGTCTCCAGACCGAAATCCGGGATGGGGGGGAAATGGTCTAAACAAAAGTAATAAAATAAATGAGAAAAGTATTTGCACTCTCATTTGCTAGTAAATTCTGTTATTCGGTTTATTAATTTACAGAACTCTGTTATGAGCGAGAGGAGAGATATGTTTTCTTTTCTATATTGAAAAATTCAACTATATTGGATATACTGTTAATTTCTGCAGAATTCGCCTTAACTGTGTCCCAAAACATATGCCAGTGAAATGACAACCTTCTGCGATCAAAATCCGAACCGTAAAAATATATTATTTATTCTTCATTTTTAATTTTATTGAGGGCAAAGTTTTCAATCATGGAAAGATAATCCATCGTCTTTTTCTCAAATCTTTCTTTTAGGGAACTTATGACATTGTCCACTAATTGAAAGTAAATTTGACGATATCTTTCTTTAGGTAACTCAGATTGATGAGGATCACTTCCCTCGTCAAATCTTCTTGCAATTTTTCTAATCCATGAAAGAACAGGATCTTCTATATCCAATTCTACACCTTTTTATTACTTCTTCCCATAAATCCTCAAAATTATTTTCTTCTCTCTGAGTCTGAATAGACTCTCCTACACTTTTGATGTAATTATTTGCATCTTGAAAGTTCAAGGGTGTTTTCTGGAGAGCAATATTTAATGTCTCCACTTTTTGAAAAACAAAAATAACAATTTTTGTCATAAAGAAAAATTCGAATTCTTGATTTTTTTTTTAAAGAAAGCCGTTAGCTTTTGCTTCTGCTTCATTAACTTCCTTGCACATACCCTGGAGGAACTTAATGACCGTTTTGCAATTTATTTCTAATGATGAAATGGAGCTAACTCTCAAACACCAGCTAGTTGGACAGAATGGTCGAAAGAAAACTGTATCGTCTGAGCCAAATTGAAACGTTTGGAAAATTTTTAATCTCTTTAGATATCCTCTTATAAATGATATTAACTCACACACCAAAGTTAAGTAATCACGAATTATTTGTAATTTGCACATACTGTCTTGCACTACCAAATTTAAAGTATGTACAAAACAATGAATATAAATACCCCTTGACTCAATCAACAAAATCCTTGATTGCAGTCCTGAAAGATGGCTGCTGACATTGGCAGCTTCATCGTAGCATTAGCCACGGCAGTTTTTGATATCCAGACCAAAGAAAGCTAGAGCATCTGTTATTGCACATAACAAAATTGGTTAATGATAAAATTTTGGAGGTTGCTGAGCACACCTACCAAATTTTCCGGGAGAGTGCTGGAGCACCCTCTGGAACGGTTGTGCGGGTAGGTAGTGTAAGCTTGCAGACACGTCAGAGCGATTGAAATGGCAAGACGTTTAGAAAAGTGGTCTCGCTTGGAGGTGCGAGCCGTGATTCGTTTCTTATGGGCAAAGAATGTGTCCGCATCCGAAATTCACAGTCAAATCGTGGAAGTTTATGGTGAAGAAGCAATGAGCAGACAACATGTAGCGAAATGGTGTCGCTCTTTTCAATCGGGCAGAGAGAATGTGGAAAACCGCAATAGGGGAAACACGCTGGATCACCAACGAGAAAGAAATTTAAGGTTACACCCTCTGCCGGTAAAGTTATAGCAACCATATTCTGAGATTCCTGCGGTGCTATCCTGATCGAGTATTTGGAGCGTGGCCACACAATTACTGCCGATCATTATTGTGCCACTTTGACAAGGTTACGTGAAGCCATCCGACGCAAACGCCCTGGCATGTTGAATGATGATGTCATCCTCCTGCATGACAATGACAGGCCCCATACTGCTCGCCAAACTAAAGAATTGCAGCAAAAGTTCAAGTGGGAAGTCTGGAGCCATCCCCCATACAGCCCAGATTTGGCACCCAGTGACTATTTCCTTTTTCCGAAATTGAAGGAACACTTATCTGGAACAAGGTTCTCTTCAGACAGTGATATGAAAACAGCTGCTGAGAACTGGTTCAATGGACAAGGACGTGATTTCTACCAAGCCGAGTTAAACAAGTTAGTCCTGCGTTCAGATAAATGCCTAAATAGATTTTGTGATTATGTGGAAAACTGATCGCCAAGTATGCTTCTTAATTGCATATTGTATTTTCTGTCTCTTGTTAATAAAAAAATTTTTATTGCCCTTGTAACCTTTTTTCTTAGATCCAGCCTCGTATATATACGTGTGTGTGTGCGTGTGAGGGAGATTTAAATTATTTGTTAAGTCATATTACTTCATTTATTCGAATCCCATTTTAACGCAGCTCCCATTTCAAATCCACCTTATTTGTCATTAACCTTATTTTTGCATTAATAGTTATAATAGGAGAATTTGTTGCATAATGAAAAATTTCGTAGAGAATGATTTTTTATTTAACATTATTGGCTATCCTAGATTTTTTTTGTGTGGTTTCTAAAATCATTCAAATATTTGGGACTTTCGAAATGTTCCAATGTATACATAGAGAAAGTAAAAATGAAAAATGTATCGGCATGATCAGTGTCAGGTTCTCACCCGCATGACCATTAGATGTTGAAAAGATTTACTTAATCGATCAGTATCGGGTAAATAAACAAACACACCATTAAAGGAAATCATAAATGCTTTATTTTTAAAATTGGGCGAGTTGTGCAAAGACAAGAAAATCAACCATTATTTTTTACAGCGGCTTAATACTCGTACAACAGTAAAAAATTGACATGATTTTAAAATCAGAGGAAAAAGCAATAAATTGATACACGTGTTAAAATCGTCTATGGTTACTAGCCGTTAACTATTTCAAACTATTGATTTCCTTTCTAAAACAAGAGCTAAAGCGTATACTAAATCGTGAATGTTAAAAATATATGATATTCGACAATCAAAACAAAATTATACATTAAGACATATATGAAATACAAAATCGATGTATACACAAAAATGTCAAGTTGTATTATAAAATGTTCTTTCTAAAATAACAGTGGTAACGTAAACACCGTATAAATTCGTACCATTGATATAGCAGCCTCTGATCCAACCAGTATTAAAAATTTTTATCTAAATGTTAAGAAGATAATTATTAAAGAGTTATTAAGGGTTATTAATGTTAAAAGAATGTTAATGAGTGTTTCCTTATTACTTTCCTTATATACATAATGTATAAGAAAAGTATTGTGACGGAGTCGAAAATTCGAATTCGAGTTTTCGACGGGAGAGTACGTTTCAAGCATCCCTGATGACGAATCAAACATTTTTGAAGTGATGTCTGTGTGTGTATGTGTGTGTGTGTGTGTGTCAGTGAGTCTGTGGAGACGATATCTCACGAACGAATGGAGCGATTCGAATGAAATTTGGAACAAAAATCACAATCCATGAATACTGGAAGCCTCCTGTTTTTAAACGTAATCGAATGTTCAGAACCCTCCTAAATTTTCGAGTGAAATTTTGAAAAAATCTTCAAAAAGTCAAAACCTTTAATAAAGTTACGCAAATAGACATTTCTTATGTAATTTTTCCTTAGAAAACGATTGACATAAACTTTAGAACGCTAGCATCAACCGTTCTCGAGATATTGCACATTTTTCAAATAAATTTATCAAAAAAACCTATGAATTAAAAAAAAATATTAACTGTTGAGAAACATGCTCACTTTTCATATATAATATCATGCGATAAATTTTGTGACATCATTGTCGTGGATCTAGCTCGTTCCATTCTTGAGAAAAGATGCTTTGAGTAATAATTTTGTATTTGAACGGCAATAGTCATTTATCTGCTATAAGAATAACTTATTTTTCCGTCCCACTTGGAGAGATTTTGGCGACTTATTTGGTGGAATGTCGCCAACTTGGCAACTTTTTAAAATGTTGCTAAATTAATGAAAATCTTGCCAAATGGCTAAAAATGATGCTAAATCAATGAAAATCACGACTAATTGTCGAAAATTCAATATCTTGGAAACAATATAAGTATCTACTATAAAAAAAACCTATTTTTTTTCCTGTAAAAGAAGTAAATTCATTGCATTATATAAGGAAAGTCATGTGTTGCCCACATCAGATTTTTTTTAACTTATGAAAAAGTTAATTTGTTTCTAAAGCACCAAGTTCAGAATACACTTAGGAATTTAAGATCCATCTAGCGATAGACAATTTAACCAAAGAGCAGCAAAACTTAAATATTTATTTATCTTAAAAAAATAGCGCACTTTATAAAATGACATTATAAACAGCCTTTACCCAATAAAATGCGATTTTTTTACATCAAAGGGATACCTCAAGAGTAACATTATGGCTGAAAGATAATACGAAAAACGATTTTGTTTAAAAATGATAACGCCGTATATATATTCTGGCCATAAACCAAGATAAGTTCCAAAATATGTTTCACTTGAGAAACCAAATTTAAAAATATTTGTTTCGGAGAAACATTTATTTTGCTAAGGTTAAACTCTTTATCTGGTGACATATTTGGAAATTCGATAAATTTTCTGTATTATATGTATAAAATAAATTCTGATGTGGGCAGTATAAGACTTTTCCTAAATATAGCAATGATTCACATCTTTCACAACGAAATAGGAAGATGTCATTAAACTTTTTTGGGATGCTAGGAATCTTATGGAATGATAAAAATGACTGCCACGTCTTCGCCGTGTGCTTCCTTAGACTATTTTCTTTTGCATTGACGGTGTTCTCTGTGTTCACCTGTTTGCTGCTTTGCGTGTTCCTGTTCTTTTATATGTGATGAGATCTCTATTTGTATGGACTAGATTTCAGTAAAACCATATGTTACAATAACAACGACGAAATAATATTTCATGGTCGCGATCAATGACACGATGTTTTGGGAATTGAATTAGTATCACGTTGAATGCAACTTATCAGTCCAAAAAAATGGCATGTTCGTCTGCAAAATCTTCATCAAAATACAATTGGTATTAATTAATATCTCTTAAAATAAATGACTATTGGCGAATTCTTCGTCAAAATTAAAAACCATTTCAAAAAACTAATACCATTACATATTTTCTCCTGGATGAAACGAACTAGGATCGCGAGAATGGTTGTAAGGTTCTGCTGGGAAAGGTATCCTCAGAACTCAGCATGCAAACGACCCCACGCTCCATGTGAGGTAAGAATTCGGGGAAAAGGCCCCACAACGATCAAGAACCTTCCCAGATCTGCACGGAGATTGAATCGTTAATAGGTCAACATGAGGGCTTACCGCCCAGAGAATTGCTTTTTGCGGAACTAAATATGTCAGCAAGGAGTTTAAGGCACTTTAATGTGTCACCAGAAGAGCTTAGAGCCCAAGTTATCAGTTTCCAAGAAGACGCTACCTCCAGAAGTCAATGAACTTGAGGGAAGATATATACAGATGACTCTGTTGTTCGAGATGATTCTCTGGTGTGACGACTCCGGGGTGACGACTGTGACGGTCGATATTTTGCAATGCTCCGAGGGTTTCATCATGACCCCCCACATCTCCGTTAACATTCGTTTAAACGTCTGAACTAAACAATTCAGCTCAACACCCATGATGATAAGATTGAAATTGCACAGAATAATTTTTTAAGATATCTCTATTACAAGAAAACTGGTGTATTCTGCTACTCCCCTTCCGCTACTTTGCTTCGTAAGGTGTTTGTTGTGAAAAACTTACTTATTTGAAGGATTTTTTTTTTTTGCTCTCTTTTTTAAGGGTCTTTTCGGTGGCAGAGGTGACTGTTAGTCTCTTCTGGGCGGAATTGGTTTTCGTGTTCCCAGTTTTAATTCTAGGAATAGGAGTTTATTTGCTGAGAGAATTTTTAGAACTGGTGTTGGGGATCAGTGTGCAGTAAACAATTTCTGTGAGCTATACAATAGCCTGTCTAATAATTTCGATATTTTTTCTTTGCTAACTACTTTTAAAAGTCATTTCTTGTAATTCTTGTGTGTTTTACTGTTTTTATTAACTTACCAATGCTTATTTTCTGTCGGTGTTTTTATTCTGTTTCTAGCTGAATGGTTCGTGTTTGTATCCGCCCTCTGCGGATTTCTTCTGTATATTGTTTTGCCTGTTGTCACTGAGATTTGCTTCCTGCAGTAGGCATTTTTTAAATAAATAAATAAATAAATAAATAAATTTCGAGTTCGATCCCTCACCTCTGAAACTGGGGAGAGAGACCGACGGACTGTAGAAATCATTGTCTTTGAAGAGTAAAGATTGACAATGGTATTAACAGATTTGATGATACTGGCTACTTTTTTAACACTTTTCAACACAGTTGAAAAGTGTTTCTGACTTTGTTCATTCTGTCTGTCTGTCTGTCCGATTGCACGATAGCTTCCGTAAAAATGACTTTATCAAAATGAAATTTTAGAATGTTGTTAAGACAGTCTGTGCGACATATGGAAATGTAAATGAATAATATCACCCAATTAGTTTTAGATTGAACCCGGGTGGAAGTAATGAAACACATTAAACCTTATGCGACCTAATTTTTCAAACGTTTTTTAAGCAAATTTAAAATTCACAAATTGTTTCGAAAATTTTAGAAAATATTCAAATTATTCCATAGAATATATAAAAATAATTTCAGCAAAATATGTTCAGTAATTTTTTAAATAAAAATTAAAATAATAATTACACTCATATTATATGAAGAGATCACGTGACCCACTTCAAAATTAAATATGGCATCCATCTTTTTTCCATAGTGTAAAAATCGGGATTTTTAAAATTCTTTTAAATTTATATTCAGTGTTGCATTAGTCCTAAAACAGCTTTATTTTTATGTATTTTCTGAGCATCTATATTCTGTGCCAACGCAATTACAATATTTTTGAGTTTAAATGATCATCAAACTTTGGTTATTTCTACATCTAAGCCTAAATTTTAATGGATGCAGAATGTAAACAATTGATTGTAAGATGAGTTGCATAAGAATTGCTGAAATTTTTCACGAAAAATTATTTAATATTGGAGTCTGGAATAAAAGTGTATAAATGAAATATTCACTGCTTTTACATAGGGAGCCAGACGATTTATATTTCGATGACGTCATTTGAATAAAGTTGATTTTTACTTTCCCTGCAATACATGGTAATGTATAGGAAAAGTAATATATACAGTATTCAATCAATGATTTATGCATGATTGATACTTCTTAATTTAATTTTATGTAATTTTTTTATATGTTTATTTGAAATCCTACATTATATCGATAACGGTTCGTGCAAGCATTCTAAAATGTGTACCATTGTACCACTTGTAATAAAAAATTACGTATAGATTGATTATTTAAAAGTATTAAAGTTCTTTATCTTTTAATCATTTTTTCAAAAATTCTTTCGAAAATGGGAGTGGGAGTTTCTTCAAACATTCGATCGCGTTTAAAATCAATAAGGTTTTAGTATTCACTGATTGTAAAAATCGTACCAAATTATTTTTAAGACACTTCATTCGTTCGTGAGATATTGTATTCACAATCTATCGAACACACACACTAACTTAAATGCACACAAAAACATACATGCACACACTAACATACACACATACATACACACAAGCATACATACACACAAGCATACATACACATATACATACGCACATATGCATACACACACATACATACACATACATACACACATACACTAACATACATACACACACTAACATACATACACACACCAACATACGCACACACTAACATACACACACTAACATACATATGCAGACATCGCTTCAAAAACGTTCGATTCGAGTTCATGGATGCTTGAAACATGCCCTTCCGTCGAAAACTTAAATTTGAATTGTGACACAATACTTTTTCTCCACATTATACTATGTATTTTAGGAAAGTAATTACTTATGCAAGTAAAATAAGTTACAAAAACAACGTAACTGCATATATTCAGTTTTCCCCAGTTCCTGATCGCCACTTTCTTAGTATCTATCTATATATACTAATTGCCAAGTGTCCGTCTGTCCATCTGTCCGTCTGTCTTTCCGTCTGTCTGTCCATCTGTCCGTCTGTCTTTCCGTCTGTCTGTCCATCTGTCTATCTGTCTGTTACGCTTTTTTAGGAACTTCCCAAATAGATATAGGACTTGCAGTTTGGTATACTGCTCGGACGTTCGATAAAACCCCCTAAAAAAATCGAATTTTCCGAAAACGTTCTGTAGATGGTGGGTTCTGTAGAGGGTGGTGCGTTCTGTAGAAGGTGGTACGATGAGATGGAGACTTCTAATATGGTATATGACGATACCGTTCGAAAGGAAGAAAGTGTGAAATTTCAGATTTCTAATTTTTGCTACTTTAGGGGAGTCACACACCAAAATGTTCGATTTGTCTAATAAATAAGAAACGCCTAATTTAAAATTTGATAGAGGCTTTAAATTTGGTGTATAGGCTAATCATTTGATAAAAAATCCAAGACGAATAGAGTTTTTCATAAATGTTCATTTAAAAGGGAACACATGAAAACGTTCGAAAGATGAAATGATAAAATTGCATACTTCAGTATGAGATAGAGACTTCAAATTTGGTGTGTGGATAGATAGTTCGAAAGGAAGAAAGTGAGCAATTTCAGTTTTCTAATATTTTCTTCTTTAGGGGGTTCCGCACACCAAAATTTTCGATTTTAAAATAAAATGTGAAACGTGAATTGTTAAAAAATTTATGCTATTCAGGGTTTGCTTATGTGAGGCCGTTGATTTTCAACGGGTATTCGGCTAGTTTATTCTAAAAATTGTAATACTTATTTTTTCACTTTGGTTATTTATTTCCAATTGGAATGAGTAGAATTTAATTACTAAACATTTCATCTAATCCTACACAATGCTTTATCTTAGTCTTTTACGTACATACACACACACACATATATATATACATACAAATGCATACATACTTACATACATATATATGCATACACATGAACACGCACACACGAACTTATTTCCAGATATGTCGGAAATGAGGTTAGAGGGTCCTTTGAAGGAAAGACGTGCTTATTTGTCAAAATCTAGGATTCGATTCTTTTAAACTGTGCTATATCTATACAATAGTATAAGAATAAAATTATATGAGATTGGTGCTACTATCATTTATTCAAAATAGCATTAATTAGCTTATCATACAACTTATCAGGAAAATGTAATGTCTTGTTGCTTCAACTTTTCATTCGGAAACTGCAGAGTAGTTCGTCAGTTACTGAAATAGCGACAGTAACTTACTCAGAGTTATGGGGGTATTTGGTGGGATCAGAGGCGCTAAAACATTCCCTGGAAAATTGTGACTCTGATTACAAACCATTCTTTACAGAATATTGCAATAACATTACAAGTGAACTTTTATAAAACGATTGTGGTTAAAACACAATTTTGAGAAAATCGATAAATTTTTACAATGTTGAAATAATATAAATACCCCCAAAATCCAATACAAATGTCATGTAATACGAGGGTCATACTGAAATTTTTTAGATACGGCTATGTGGTAGAAGTTAAACTTACCAACTCTTAGAAGTATTCAAAGTACTCCCCTCCAACATCAATGCACTTTTGTAGGCAAATTTTCCAAGGATTAAATGCTTCAAGTCATCCATTTCTTGGAATCGATGAAAAATGTACTTTTCTAACCTCATCAATCTCATCTTCGGAATGAAAACGATGTCCACTTAATTGTTTTTGTTTTTTTTTAGATTAAAAAAATGCCAAAAGTCACACATAGCAAGATCAAGGGAATAGGGTGGATGTTCTGTCACTTTGATGTTTTTTTTTCAAGAAATTCGACTGTCATTCTTGCTGAATGAGTAGATGCATTATCATGGTGAAGCATGAGTCCCCTAACATTCACTTCCTTAGGAATTTATAGAAGACACTTAGTAGAGTACCAGTTAGCTGTAACTGTCTTCTTTCCTTTTAGCTTTATGGCTTTGACCAGACCTGTACTTCTGAAGAACAAGTCGTACATTACTTTTTTCATTGCTCATTGTCTTTCACCATTGTTGGTTTAGGGGTCATCTTCAAAGATCCATACTTTACTTTCTTGACATGTTGGAACGTCAAAAAATGGTATGTACATTTCATCAACAATTATGATTTTAGAAATAATACGATTTTCACCATCATTAAGTAATTTTAGACTTTCTTTACTGATTCTGACACGCTCCGCTTTTTGGTGTTCTGTTAAATTATGGGGGACCCAACGACAAACTATTTTTTCATACGCAGTTCTTCATGAATAATTTTATGTATAGCTACGAATCCAATGTTAAGTTCCTTCTGTATCATTTGGTAGGTACAGCGATTATCATAGATTAATATTTTTCAAATGGCCAACACATTTTCTGGGACTACAGCTGACAAAGGGTATTCCTGTGTGTTCTAATTGTTGCCACAAATTATCGTCTGCGGACATAAAAGAGTTCAAATTTAAATATCTGATTAATATTTTTTTCTAGCGCATATTGTCTGCCCCTGTCTCAGAAATTTCAGTGTGACTCGCGTATGAGAGAAAAATCTAATAAAAATACTGCTTGAAATTGGAACATTCGGCCACAGCCGTGTGGTTCCTCCCTTATGCCTTTATGTTTCCTCTTGCGAGTATATTAATGTAAACAATTTAAACTGCCATTTATAATATTCATACTAATATTAGATTCTTTAATATTTTTCATATTTACTTTATAACAATACATATAATTACTTCAAAAAAGGGTGATCTTTAGCTCAGATGGTATTCATAGGCTGCACGTGTTAGTTTTCGTGGATTTTCTCGTCGATATAATAGGGAGAGGCAGGAGTTACATAAGAATACAGAGAACTTTAAATAGGATTCTTGTTTTTCAACTACAACCCCATCTATAAAAATAAATAAAAGGTTCTCATTGACCTTTAGATCTGGAAAGCAGTCGACTTTAGAACCCCACTGGAAAAAAAAACCTGCATAAACACATGCTCAGAGGCATCTTCAAAGAAACTTTATATAACCCTATTTTTCACTGACGTTTATTAAAATGGAACTATATCCACCGATGTCTTCATCCAATATAGAATTTAATTCACTTCAACTTTTCCAAACTTCTTAAAATTCCAAACTTTTCATTCTTAATAGAAACATATTGGAGCCGCTAATGGACTTATTTTACACGCGCATGCGTAGAGAGGATGTCGGATGCGGAATTAATTCCATTTACGTGACTTCAAAACCGCCGGAGGATCTTAACATTATCAAATTGAAAACCCGAATCTGAAAGATTCTCCATTAATCCATAAGACTCAAGGACAATTACCTCTTAGAACAACGATGAAGTGAGATTAAGATTGCATTATAATGTTGGTTTTAAAATTGCATGCGCATATTCTGTACAGCGTCAACACTATAACTTACGAAAAATTAAAGTTTTATACATGAAAATATGTAAGTAAAATGTGTGAATTGCGTAATAATAGTAAAATGTGTAAGTAAAATGTGTAAGTAAAATATGTAAAATGCGTGAATCCCTTTCATTGCCGGTAGTACCCACAAGGCTCATGTAAAAGTTACTATTGCTTTCCCTAGATACATAGTATAATGTATAGGGAAAGTAAAATAGCGACGGAGTCAAAAGTTCAAATTCAAGTTTTTGAAGAAAGCACGTTTCAAGCATTCCTGGACTCGAATTGAAAGTTTTTGAGGTGATGTCTATGTGTGTGTGGGGAGGGGAGGGGATATATCAAAAGCAAATGGACCATTAAAACATATTTAGTACGATTATTATAATCAGTGAATACTGAAACTGTATTGACGGGATCAATACAGTTGAATCAATACAGTTCGGATCAACTATTGAACGCGAACGTTCGAAAGATACCCAAAACTTCGAATTAATTTTAAAAAATCATTAACAAATGAGAACTCTTAATAGTGTTGAGCAACTAATCATTTTATACGTAATTTTTCATTAGGAAACGAACTTTAGCTTGAGCCGTACTCGAGATATTGCACGTTTTTTCAAATACATTTAAAAAAAAGTACGTAAAACTTAAAAAGTTGTGAGTGTCGTCGAATATGTTCACTTTTCATGCGCAATATTATCGTATAATTCTGTAAACGTTCTCGTGAACCTATTTCATTCCATTAACGAGAGAAGACATATTTTGCAGTAGTTTTATATTTTGACGCCAAACAATTTACCAGTTGTCTTTTTTTTTCACAATATATTAATTAAATGTCAATCATGTTTTGATGTGGATTTTATATTTAATGTTGGATTTTGGTGCATGCTAATAACTTTGAAGTATAGCTCTATTTATTGATTCACACATTTGGCAGTTTTATGTACGATAATTAAATGGCTTCCTTTGTAACCAATTCACCTTTTCAAATTAAATAATGAAAAGTTAATTACTAACATATGAAGAACTTAATTAATACTTCGATTTTAAATTTTAAGAATTCATTGAGGGAGAAATTAAAGTATCTATTTTAAATAATAAAATGTTATTTTCTAATTATTAAAAGCGCTTAATATATAGACTTTATTGCATAATGGATACTAAGAATTTTTCTTATAGCTGCTAATTGTCTCGTATCGTTGTTAACAAGTTAAATTTGCGATAAATATAAGTTGAGTTTTTGTGTGTATGTGGGTGTGTGTGTGTGTGTGTGTTTTTCGCACGCTGACTGTCAGGTTCACCAGACGGTTTCGAGCTGCTTACTGGACGTAACGGGGAAAGATAATGCCCCAACGCAAAGGACAGCCCCTCCCCCTCCAGTCAGTATTTATTCAAATTTAGAAAATAATAGTTAATGAATTATATCCGAAATACAGACAATTGATACATATACAACATTCAACAATAGTTAAGAATGAGAAATAAGAAAATTTAAAGTCAAAATAAATTATAAACTTACCAATTGCAGGCAAGTTTATCGGCCAAATCAAAGAAAAAAGGGCTAAAATAAATGCAAAAAAATCTGATGTGGGCAACACATGACTTTCCTTATATAATGTAATGAATTTACTACTTTTACAGTAAAAAAATAGGATTTTCTTGTAGTAGATACTAATATTCTTTCCAAGATATTGAATTTTCGACAATTAGTCGTCATTTTCATCGATTTAGCGTCATTTTTATCCATTTGGCGAGATTTTCGTTAATTTGGCAACATTTCAAAAAAGTCGCCAAGTTGGCGACATTCCGCCAAATTTGTCGCCAAAATCTCGCCAAGCGTTATGCACTAAGAAATAAGTTTTTCTTAAAGCAGATAAATGACTATTGGCGTTCAAATACAAAAGTATTATTCAAAGTATCTTTTTTCAAGAATGGAACGAGCTAGATCCACGAGAAGGATGTCACTCAATTTATCGCATGGTATTACATATGAAAAGTAAACATGTTTCTCAATAGGAAATATTTTTCTTTTTATTTTATATGACTTTTTGATAATTTTTTTAAAAAATGTACAATATCTCGAGAACGGTTCACGTTAGCGTTCTAAAATTCATGTCAATCGTTTTCTAATGAAAAATTACATAAGAAATGTCTATTTGCGTAACTTTATTAGTGGTTTTAATTTTTTGACGATTTTTTCAAAATTTCATTCGAAAATTTAGGGGGGTTCTGAACATTCGATTGCGTATAAAAACAATAGGCTTCCAGTGTTTACGGATTGTGATTTTTGTACCAAATTTGGTTCGAATCGGTCTATTCGTTCGTCAGTTATCGTCTCCACAGACTCACTGACACACACACATACACACATACTTTCACACACACACACACACACACACACACACACACACACAGACATCACTTCAAAAATGTTTGATTCGTGATCAGGGATGCTTGAAACGTGCTCTCCCGTCGAAAACTCGAATTCGAATTTTCGACCCCGTCACAATACTTTCCTTATACATTATGTATATAAGGAAAGTAATAATAACAAAATGATGACTAAACTGAATAAAATTAAAAAATATTTCTACAGTTTTCCAAGCTTGCACTTTTGGATCCTCCCAATAAAGTTGAAGTTGCCCCTTAACTTAAAGAACAGTCTGATTTTCAGTTGATGGTTTACTTAAATAATAATATTTAGTTACTGGGGACTTACAAATCAAATGATCTAATATTTAGGCATAAACAGTTTGGAGTAAATTGAGTAAGTGATAAAAGGCTGCTTTCCGAAAATAAATTAGAAATTTGTCTGAAATTAGAAGAGAGATATCAACAGTAGATAAATAAAATATAACACGAATTGTTTCAAAATTTTCGGAAAAAAATGAATCCAAAAGATCCTACCAACTTTTGATTATAAGATTTTTACAAAAATGTAAAAGATGAATGTAGAATTAAGTACTTTTCCTGCAGTACATGGTAATGTGTAGGGAAAGTATTGGAATCATGTCGAAAATCACAAGTCAAGTTTTCGACGGATTTACATGTTTTGGGTCCTCTGGAACACGAAAAAAATAATTTAACGTGACGTCTGTGAGCCTGTATGTCTATGTGTCTGCCTGTCTGTCTGGGCAATGTATATATTTACGCTAACTCAAAAACTAATGGATCGAATTTCATAAAATTTGGTAGATAAAGTCCTTTGTAGGTGACTCTGGTACTGATTAGATTTTGATAGAATTCGAGATAAGAGAATCTACGTATTTTTACGAAATGATCCGCAAAAATTGACTGTATCCACTCTAACTGAAAAACTAATTGAAAAAATTTCACAAAATTTTGTAGATAAGTCACTTGTGGGTGAGCCTAGTGCTGATTAGATTTTGATACAATTCGAAATAACAGAGTCTACGTATTTTTACGAAATGATTCGCAAAAATTGGCTATATCCACTCTAACTGAAAAACTAATTGAAAAAAATTTCACAAAATTTTGTAGATAAGTCACTTGTGGGTGAGCCTAGTGCTGATTAGATTTTGATACAATTCGAAATAACAGAGTCTACGTATTTTTACGAAATGATTCGCAAAAATTGGCTATATCCACTCTAACTGAAAAACTAATTGAAAAAAATTTCACAAAATTTTGTAGATAAGTCACTTGTGGGTGAGCCTGGTGCTGATTAGATTTTGATGCGATTCGGGAAAAAAGAACCTGTTTTTTTTTCTGTTTTTTTTTTTTTTTTTTTTTTTTTTTTTTTGTTTTTTTTGTTTTTGCGAAATGGCCTGCAAAAATCTTTAAAATCCAAAATAAAAGACTATATATTCTCAAATGTTTCAAATAAGTACTTGTTTTATACGTATATTTTGACAAAGAAAAGAATAAGACCAACTCCATTACTCTAGAACTAACCATTCTCGAGATAATTTAGTTTTTTCGAATTTTCGCTATACCTGTTTTGAGAATAAGTCCAGTTACTAAATGGAAATGAAAGGTGAATTAAAAGCATAAATTCAGTGGAATTTCAATTAATTTTGCGTGTTATTTAGTGCAATTGAACTCGATTTAAGGAATTATTAATGAAATAAAGAGAAAATGAATTTGAATCTGCAGGGAAAGTCATGTGCTGCTCACATCAGATTTTTTTGCTTCCGCACAAAAGGCAGGAATTTTAGTGAAATAAAAAGCTGTTTTGTTATCCAGTTTTGTTTGTTTACTGGATGGGTCTTGACTGACGCAAGTCCAACAATATCCCTGTTTTTTAAAAACAGAACTTTTGATCTTCTTTTATTTTCCCTGCAATACATGGTTATGTATAGGGAAAGTATTGGAATCATGTCGAAAATCGCAACTCGAGTTTTCGACGGATCTACACGTTTTGATACCTCTAGAATACGAAAAAACCATTTTTAACGTGACGTCTGTGTGTGTGTCTGTCTGCCTGTGCAGATTATGTATCCACTCTAACTAAAAAACTAATGAACCGAATTTCATAAAATTTGGTAGATAAGTCACTTGTGGGCGAATCTGGTACTGATTAGTTTTGGGTACAACTCGGAATAAAAGAGCCCGCCTTTCTTTGCGAAATGGCCCGCAATGGCCCGCAATAGCACAAAATTCGGTAGATAAGTCACTTGTGGGTCGTCACCCTGGTGCTGATTAGATTTTGATAATTTTCGAAAAAAAATAACCTGCCTCTTTTTGCAAAATGGCCCGCAAAAATCGCCAAAATATAAAATAAAAGCTACGTATGCTCAAATATATCCATTAAATGCATGTTCAATACGTAATTTTTAAAGAAGAAATGATTAAGACCAACCCCATTACACTAGGACTAGCCGTTCTCGAGATATTTTAGTTTTCCCATATTTTCTCTACGCCACCTTTGGAAATAAGTCCAGTTACCAAATGAGAAGTAAAAATTGAATTAAAAGTGAATTAAATTTAATTAAAATAAAGAGAACGTGGATATAAATAACTCTGCAGGGAAAGTCATGTGCTGTCCACATCAGATTTTTTTAGCTTGGCTTATTATCTATGGTATTTCGTCCAAAAATGGAAGATAAGCTATCAGATAAATATTCGAAGTTGTATAATTTTTAAAGGCCCAATTTATTGCATATTTAATAACTAAGACTTCCGATTAAAAGACAATGTTGTAAAAGTTTAGTTTGTAGCAAAATGTAGTTTTTAAAAAGTTATTTAAACAAATGCAAATTGTAAATCCTACTTGATCATCTAAATTCATTTGTAAAAATATTACATAATTGGTTTCCTACTATTAGAGAAAATAATGGAATTATTTTGAGATGGAATAATACATATTGGACTATAATGAGTTTGGGGAAGGATAATTGTAGTTTAAAAGGTTATTAATTCTTCTTTCTTAAAACATATATTTTTGTATAGAACGTGGAGGACTATAATAAGAGCAATGCTTGAAAAGGTCCTATAACCTGGTGATATTTTTAATAAAAAGAGTCTTTGAATATAATTAATTTTTTAATTTGTTCTTTAGTTAAATTACCAGCCCATACTCCCACGCAATAGGTTATAATTTTTATTATAACTTCGGTATACAATGTTCTAAGGAATTTTTTGTTTACTCACTAATTGATACCTGATAATCTTTCGAAAGTTGAAGCTGAAATTGTAACATTTTAGGTTAAAGAATATGTGCACTAAATAATAATGTGTTGTCAGTAATTAAACCTAAATATTTTAAGTCTGTTATCTAAATTGTTTTATTATTCAATTTGAAAATACATTTCATTTTAAGTTTCTTCTTTTTTTTTTCAATTTGCCTAAAATTATTGCACTACGTTTTTTAATGGAAATATCAAATTAAAGAGAATAAAGAGTGTCAGAAATCATATTAAGCAGGCCACACATTAGTATTACCTTCTAGTATTCTGAGGGTATTTCCAAACGTGACCACCGTGAGGTCGTTCGCAAAAGATTGAAGGAGTCATTATTTAGTAAGAGGTATTTATTGAAATTGATGTTCCAAAGCATTTGTGGGATAATTTTACTTATAAATTAATCCATTTTAATATTTTTATCGATAAAAATGTTCCAAAGCATTTGAGAAATCACTTATAAATTAATTAATTTTAATATTTTTATCGATATAACTAATGGAACGATTAGCTAGGTAAAATAAATAAAACTTTTGAGGGAAGACGAAAAATTTGGACTACATAAAATTCCAAGTAATACTCTTCCAGTTGAAATTAGCGAATACTCCTTTAATATCTATGGTAATTAATGATACATGATTTTTGAAGTTAAAGTTTTTTATAGTATTTACAAGTTTATAGGCAGCACTTTTTGTTCACTGAATACAAATTGATTGATGTATAAAGTGTTGTTTATATTTCCATCTAATAAATTAATCCATTAGTAAGCACTCTTTCTATAAACTCCCCAACAATTAAAAAAGATAAGTTGCTCGATATAAAGAGCAATCTGCTGCTAAATATATATTAATTTAACAACAAAACCATTGCACCGTGGCTCTTATACAGAATTATTTTGAAGGAAAGGCATAGTATTATGTAGGGCATGTCATATTCACTTCAAATTTTAATATGCACTTTTACTCACCTAATTGAGTACAAATAGCTTTATTAAATTTTGGTGTTCATTTTTGCCAAATTAATAAATAATCATACATTTTATTTTATAAATAAAAAAATATAGTTAATCTCTTCAAAATTTTTAATTTTTTTTTATTTGTGACAATTAAATTATTTTGAAAATTTTAATTAAATTTTTTGACAATTAAATAAGATACGAGTATTATGTTTGAATCGTATAATAATACTAAAAATAATTTTCTTTTGTTTCTAGAATGGTAGATAGTTTTGATTTATTTTTATATATTTCAGTGATTTTTACGCAAACCAAAATTGCAGATGGAATTGAAGGTCTAAAAGACAACATAACGAAGTAAGAAACATGTAGAAATATATACGTCTATTATGGTTTCAAATAAAATATTTTAATAATTTAAGCATTTGTCCGTGATCATCAACACCTCAGTAGCGAAAAATTTAGTGTTAGTTTCTAATTAAGAATCTAAAGAATTTTCTTTTTCGTAATCCATTAAATTGAGTTTAACTAGCAGTAAAACTCATTAGAAATTATATCCAATTTGCAATAATAAAACTTTTTTTTTTCGTTTTCATTTGGCAACTTTACGAATTTTAAAATGTCACCAGCTCCTTAAAATTCCAGATAACTTAAACTTCTTGACATCAATATATCCTAGAGTAATGGGGTTAAAAACAAACATTTAATTAATATATTTCTGCATAATTAGTCTTTTCTTTCTAATTCTTATTTTGACGATTTTTGCGGGTCATTTTGCAATTAAAAAAATGCGGATTCCATTTTTTCGAATCATACCAAAAAGCTAATTACTACCAGGGTAACGTCTACCAATTTTTATTTTCCTCATATACATATAATGTATATAAGGAAAATATTGTGAAGGGATCGAAAATTCGAATTCGGGTTTTCGACGGGAGAGCACGTTCCAAGCATCCCTGAACACGAATCAGATGTTTTTGAGATGATGCCTGTGCATGTGTGTGTGTATGTGTGTGAAAGTATGTGTGTGTGTATGTGTGTGAAAATATGTGTGTGTGTGTCAGTGAGACTGTGGAGACGATAACTGACGAGCGAATGGAGCGGTTTGAACGAAATTTGGTACAAAAATTACAATCTATGAATACTGGAAGCTTGTTGTTCTTATAAGCAATCGAATGTTCAGAACCCTCCTAAATTTTCGAGTAAAATTTTGAAAACATCATCAAAAATTTAAAACCTTTATTAAAATTACATAAATAGTCATTTTATGTGTAATTTTTTATTAGAAAACGATTGACATAAATTTTAGAACACTAGCATGAACAGTTCTCATGATATTGCACATTTTTCAAAAAAATATCAAAAAATCATATAAAATAAAAGAAAAATTTACCTTTTGTAAAATATGCTCACTTTTCATAAGTAATATCGTGCGAGAAATTTGATGACAGCATTCTAGTGTATCTAGCTAGTACCATTCATGCGAAAAAATACTTTGAGTAATACTTTTGTATTTGAACGCCAATAGTCATTTATCTGCTATAAGAATAACTTATTTCTTCGTCCATAACGTTTGGCGAGATTTTAGCGACGAATTTGGCGGAATGTCGCCAACTTAGCGACTTTTTTAAATGTTGCCAAATTAAAGAAAATCTCGCCAAATGGATAAAAATGATGCTAAATCAATGAAAATGACGACGAATTGACGAAAATTTAATATCTTGGAAAGAATATAAGTATCTACTATAAGAATAACCTATTTTTTTTTTCTACTGTAAAAGTAGTGAATTCATTACGTTATATAAGGAAATTCATGTGCTGCCCACATCAGATTTTTATAACATTTTCTAGAATAATAGTTTAGGAGCTAGAGTAAATGCATACATTCTACAAACACACAGACAGACACGCACACAGCGTCACATAAAAAGTAGTGGATTCGTGTTCTAAAGTGCCCGAAGCGTGTAGAGATCTGTCGAAAACTCGAATTCCAATTTTCGACACGATTCTAACACTCTTCTTGTACATTACCAAGTATTGTAAGGAAAGTAAAAATATGATTTATAATAAACAACAAAGAAAATGGCTGTAAATTAAGATTTTAAGTACATAAAATTTCACTCATACAGATAAAAATAATTTTCTACATTTTTTATGAAACAGTCGACTCAATTTTCTGAGGTAATAATTTACTCGCTAAACACAAAAAAAACACGATAAAATACACTCTAAGACAAAAAACGACGCACCAAGAAAGAATTATCCAAATGAGACAAAATTTGGTACGTGTAATGTGAATGTACAAAATAAGAAATGTTTAGAATTTCAGAACAATTGAATGATTTATTGCACTGAAAGATATACACAAAGTGAGCGCGTCAGTATTGAGTTGGTCCACATTTGGCCTTGATACAAGCTGTTACCCGACGTGGCATTGATGCATAAAGTTACCGGATGGTGTTCTGAGGGATGTCGTTCCAAATGGCTTCCAATTGGCAAGCTAATTCTTCTACATTCTGGGATGGTCACAGGCGACGACCCATCTCAGCTGAAATGTGCTCAATATGCGAAAGCTCTGGGGATCTGGCTGGCCATGGAAGTCTGTCGTAAACATGCAGACTATCGGTAGAGATGCGCGCCTTGTGTGGCCTGGCATTACCTTGCTGAAAAGTTAGCCCGGGATGTCGCAAAAGGAATGGCAATGCAACGGGTCGTAGAATGTCGGCAAAGTACCGCTGTGCTGTGATGGGGCTACGGAGGACTATCAAAGGGTTACGGCTATCAAACGAAATGCCACCCCAGACCATAACTCCCTGTTGTCGGACCGTGTGGCGTGTGACAGTAAGAGCAGAATCCTGACGATGGACAGGCTGTCTCCAGACACGTCTGCGCTGGTCGTCGGGACTCAGTTCGAAACGGGACTCATCACTGAAGACAATTGGTTCCCAATCTGAACAATTCCATGTTGATCAGACCCGGCACCATTGCAACAGCTGTTGACGGTGCATACTGGTCAGTGGTAGGCGACGTAACGGGCGCCGCGAGTTATAGATTCCGCTCCCGTAGTCTTTTATTAATAGTCCAGGTGGTCACTTCTGGGTTTGTCGCACGTTGGATGGTTGAACGACGAAACTCGTGCTGTCACAGCTGCTCTGACAATCGTCCTATCTTCCCGCTCTGTCGTCGTTCTAGCCCATCTGCTGCCTCTTGCCGCTAAAATCTGCCATTCCGGACCCATTACTGTCAACATCGTCTAATTTCTGCATCGCTCCTACCCAAGCGATTCGTCGGTGTGCCCGTCCAGCCTCATGCAGTCCGACCTCATGCCCTCTTTTAAATTCCTTCATATGATCGTAGTGGTCGCGAATTCGCTGGCGAGGCATTGTTACAATCAAGGTACGTCAACGCAATCGAAATCTACTGCACGTGTTGTTCCTGAAAGCGGGGCTCGAACCTTAGATACACCACCATGGTGCTCGGTTTCAATGCGTTGTAGTTCCGACTATTCATTCATTGGCTGCGAATTTTGTATCATTTGCATATTAGGTCGCCAGGTGTTTGCATGTGCAGTTTCATTACTATTGGATTATTTTTCGGGGAGCGTCGATTTTTTTTTTCTTAGAGTATACATTATTTTACATTAAAATTCAAATTTTAACTATATAATGATTATTTGTATATCACGAAAAATTTCGTCTAAATTATATTTATATACTCCATTTACAGAACAGATTGCTTCTTAGGCTGTAAAAATTTAAGTAAAAAGAAAGGGAAAGGAAACAAACTTCCAACAGCTTCAAAACCTCTTCGTCCCAAGGAAACACTTTTCACCCTGGGATCTCTTTAAAATGATAATTTTATGGAAATTGTTTTCTTAAACAGACATCTAAACTCTTGCTCATCAGTCTTCTGCGTTCGTTTTTCTTTTCTATAAACTACTGCCAAATTTAAGAATGTTAATTTAGCTATTAAGTTATTATAAAAGTTTAGAAGTCAAATTAAGGGATCTCGTAAAATCAACAGTTCCTAGTTCTTCCATTTGTTATCTTACCGTAGAATCATGATGTCTTAACATAAATTAGTGTCAAAGATTTCAATTCCGTGGCGAAGAATATCCATACTATATAATAAAAGTCCGCCTCACTGTCTATCTGTTTGTCTTTTCCACTTAGCTACATAACTTTCTATTTTATTATATTGACTTATTTAGCTTCCTTCATCAGCAAAGCATTGTATTAGTTGTAATGTAATGTAATTGTTACCGTTTTATTTTTCCTTTAGATTTATTTATAATGCTGTTTTTTAGCCATGAATATTTTTACCATGAGCATATTTTGGCAGTAAGTACGTTGGAAAATGTATGATGCTATGAATGATAAAACGTGCTTCCCTATAACATTTCTATACATCTTGCAGCTTAAAAAAAGCCTTATTTCTCAATAAGATAACGATGACGGTCATTATATTTTTATGGTTTAAATAACACAACAAATGACAAATGACTTAATAAATACAAGATTTATTTTTCATTACAAATGGTAAAAAACGATGAGTGAAATATTTACTAATTTAATTATTAATAGCAAATCACAAGGCAATGTCTTTTAAATTATATTCGTATACTATATTTACAGAAAGTAATGCTTTTCAAACTACCAGCAAAAACCTCATACTAAGAAAAAAGAAACACTAAGAAAGTAAACTATAAACAGCATCAAAATCTCTCTTAAGAGAAGCACATTTTTCTCATTGGGATCTCATCAAAATGGTAATTTTATGGAAATTAGAGTCGTAAAATATTATCTAATCTCCTCATTAATTTCTCTTCTAAGATCTTTCTGCTTTATATTTTATTATATTCTATTTAGACTAAAGCCGAATTTAAGGATATTAATTAAGCTATATAAAAGAACTATAACCATTTCACCCGCGCCGAGCTTCGTACGTTCTTAACGGCTGTTGGTCATTAAATGTGACATCTACAAAATCAAAATTGTTAATAACCCATTTTAATCATTTAAATTTTTTGATATCAAATTGTGTATTTATTGCTTTTGAGAGTCAAAATGATCTAAATTTCTTTAAAATCCCTTTGGGATGCAACACTCCCCCCCGCCCCTCCATTCGAAGTTTAGCATTTTTTTTTCTTCGTTGATCTGAAGGCTGAGACGGACGGAATGAGACAAAAACGGGATTCTGATTTAAGCGAAAATGCTCGATCATTTAGAAAAGTGGTTTTGATTTCTTTTTAATTATGCCTTTGCACCATTCATCCCCAAATTCGAATTTTTGACAGTTTTGAGATTTCCTTAATCTCGAAGCTGAGACAGATCGAATCACACCAAAACCATGATTCTAGGTACAATGAAAATACTCTATAATTTTGATACATCACCCCTTCCCCTCACTCACTCAATCACTTAACCAGTCAGTTTAGTGCTTATTATATATATTTTAAGGGCATAGAAGATAGAAGTAAGATTAAAAATCTGATGTGGGCAGCACATGACTCTCCCTGCAGACTCATATATTCACGTTCTCTTTATTTTAATTACATTTAATTCACTTTTAATTCAATTTTCGTTCTCATTTGATAACTGGACTTATTTTCAAAGGTGGCGTAGAGAAAATACGAAAAAACTAAAATATCTCGAGAACGGCTCCTCCTAATGTAAT
This sequence comes from Amaurobius ferox, assembly GCA_951213105.1. NCBI lineage: Eukaryota > Metazoa > Arthropoda > Arachnida > Araneae > Amaurobiidae > Amaurobius > Amaurobius ferox. The sequence goes on from OX578136.1 coordinate 107,874,171, forward strand.
GGGGTTGGCCTTATTTTTTTCTTCGTTAAGAATTACGTATTAAACAAGCATTTAATGGATATATTTGAGCATACGTAGTTTTTATTTTAGATTTTGGCAATTTTTGCGGACCATTTTGCAAAAAACGGAAGGTTATTTTTTTTCGAATCATATCAAAATCTAATCAGTACCAAAGTATCCCACAAGTGACTTATCTACCGAATTTTGTAAAATTCGGTCCATTCATTTTTCAGCTAGAGTGGATATAAGCTTTTGCGGCCATTTCGCAAAAAAGGCAGGTTCTTTTATCCCGAATCGTACCCAAAACTAATCAGCAGTAGATTCGCTCACAAGTGACTTACCTATCAAATTTTATGAAATTCGGTCCATGAGTTTTTGAGTTAGAGTGGATACATTGTACAGACAGACACACACTGACATACACACTGACAGACAGACACACACAGAGACGTCACGCTAAAAATAGTTTTTCGTATTCTAGAGGTCTCGAAACGTGTAGATCCGTCGAAAACTAGAGTTGCGATTTTCGACATGATTCCAATACTTTCCCTATACATTACCATGTATTGCAGGGAAAGTAAAAATGGAAAATAAGCTGTGCACTTGGCTTTTACAAATTCTTTCGTTTGTTGTACTAATGTGAAAGCTCACATTATATCAACATAAATTATGAACTAGATATCAAAATTCCATATCCAACAATTTCTAATTTTTACTTTCCCTACATAATACTATCGGCTGAAAGAAAAAACACACCAAACATCGCTCGTTATTCCAGCTCCTCTGATCGTAGTGTCAAACCAAAAGCATCATTAGAGTCGGAATAATATCTACTACAAATAAATGTGCATCTTATTTACATAAGGGATCGCCCTTATTCAGTTCCTGAATATTTCCGAAAACAACACCAGTATGTTATACCATCATAAGATTTCTTGTGCCAACGGCATGCTATATATATATTTGTATGCGATTCCGAACACAAATATGGGCAATAGACATAGGGTCCGTCTCCATATTTAAGATAGTAAAATAAAGGTCACACATACTCCTGTTATACCTCTTCTATTTTGTTGAAATGCCACATTCTTTACAGAAATACCTTAACAAAAGGCTTTTCTTCTTCTTCGACCCAGACAGTCCGATCTACCAGAAAATGTAAGGTATCAGTTTGGACGACCGGGACTTGACACCCAATTTAGACCGGAATCCAGTTAGGGAGGCATCCACAGTGTCCGTACCCTCCTTCTTCTACCACGAACCTCTCGAAAAGACTTGTGGACCCAAATGTTTAACGTGATCGTACTCTGCGTGAACACGGTGACAATTTGGGTAGAGGTGGGAATCAAACTCCAGTCGTTCGAATGCAATCCCCACACGTTAACCACTGGGCTGTCGCGCCCATACAAATGGTTTGTGGAGTTCAGTACCCTTTAATTTAAGGGCAGTGTAAATGACATTTTTAACCTTCAATATGTTAATATTAAATGAGATTTATTAAAGTCACAAAATTTAGTGCCCTCGAATACGTTAATTAATTGTGTTTAGTTCTACTTTTATGACAATCGTTATTGTAATGAAAGGAAAAAAGATGTGCGTCATTCATATTTCTTACCAGTCATATTTCTTACCATTCATATTTCTTACCTTCTAGTTGTCTACAAATTGTCTATGTTGTCTACAAATTACCATGTCTATGAAGAGCTCATTTTTATACATATGCAAACAATCTACGTAGCAAATGTGTGGTTGTCAGTCATCCTTTTTAAATTTCAAACATTTTACCAAGCAAAGCTATATAAAATGTAAAATCAACCCAATTTTTAGTGTTAGAATAATATTTTTATATTTTCACATACTAGTTTTGCAAGTATTATATTTCGAAATTTTGTTAAATAGATTTTTTTCACGGTTGTAAAACCTGTTCATATATGGATACAGTATCTCGAGAACGAATGCATGTTCTATTCCTATACTCAAGTGCTTGATCCGCACTCCATATAATTCTATATGCAAGGAGTTGAAGTTTAGAAAGCACTACAGTTGTATGTAAATTGCTCCGGACCCTGATGAGAAACAATTTGCATACAAAGCAATTATCTTTTTTTTTTCAATATTTTTCTTGTAATTTTTCGCGTTCATCTTCAAATTCTTAGTACAGTGACCGCCGCTTATAAGAAACACGTTCGTTTCGCTCGTTTTGTTTCTTATAAGCAGTTGTTTCTTAAATCCGGAAATTTTTTAAATATCGTTCTTCCATTGTAAATACTAACTATTGAACACAGTTTTACAGAATTTAAAAGATAAATGTATATAAGTAAAATATTAGTACGTACATAATACATTTGTAAATTAAGTTTTGCATTCAAAAATATTTCTCATTTTACAAATTAAGCCTTACAACTTAAATTATTATCTATATGCATATAGTATGCAGTTAAATAAGAATAAAAAATAAAACTCATAGGTCGTTCATTTATGTATAAGAGCATAGTACATTTTCATACATACCGTAATCTATTACTGAAGAATAGCAAAAAACTTATCCAGTATTGTTTGTGCTAACGAGTCTGTGATTAGTTTACGTACATCCATTTCTAAATCATAAAACAGTCCATAAACTTTTTCTGATGCCCCTCTGTGTTCAAGAGTTTTTCTAATTATAGTTAGGGCTTCTCGCGACTGTTTGGCTGTAGGAAAATTTTCTTCTTGTGGAACGTCGTCTTCATTTTCTTCTTCATTGCAAATATTCTGAATTTCCACACTATGTCATCATCATTGTTTTCTTCAGATGTTTGTAAATTTTCGTCGATGTGAATCCATTCTTCGAAAGGTGCTTCAAATTCTTCTTCATCTTCTGCTGGTATGGCAACATTATTTTTCAAAAATCCTGCTTTACGGAAGCAATTAAAAATGCATATGTCAGAAACTTTTTTCCATGCGCCTGCGATCATATGGATAGCATCAAGCAAGGTTGTTTTCTTGCTTATTGACTACACGGAGGTGGAGAATCATACTTTTTAAGTAAACTTTGCTTTTCAAGCAAAGTAAGGTTTTGCGACATGCTTCACTAGCAAAACATAAAATGACTAACTAAAGCTGTACGAATCTTATTTGAGTGCATAAGCAAAGATGCCTTTCCTTATCAGTACGTTTCCTTAACTGCCAAAAGATTAAAGCTCGTTTCTTACTGGTTTGGGGTTGTACTCCCCAAGTCTTTCTGCGGAGAAATCCTCTGTCATCCTTTGTTACATAGCAAACTCCCACCCCCTCCCCGTACGCCCAGAGACAAGAGATAACAACTCGTCCTTCAGTTAACCTTAAACAAATCGATTTTTTTTTTTTTACACCAGCGTCGCAAGGAAATCAACAAATTTTCTGTAGAAAACTGTTTCTTATAAGCGGAATCGTGTTTCTTATAAGCGACACAATTTTAATGTTAAAACGAAGTTTGTATTTGTTTCTGTCGTTTTGAGTCTTATAAACGGCTGTTTCTTATAACCACTGAATCTTATAACCGGCGGTCACATATTCGGGTGAGACCAAGTTATATGTGTTATGTACTTTTTCTCAATCTGATGCCATGTTAATTATATAATTATATATGTTTAAATCAATAAGATAATTAGAATTTACTTGTTATTTTTATCAAATAAAATCATTTAACACTCTTTTGTATGAAGTAAAAAAAATAACGCCTTTTATTCCCAGAAGCATTTAATATTTTTAATCGCCCTAAGTAACACCACATTATTCAAAACCCAGGATCAATTCCATCTACAATTGCTTTTCTTTTACCTGCCAGTGTCACGTGACAACAGAGCCCTTTGACGTCATTACCTGGGATTAAAATCCATTCTTCCGGCGTCAGGCAATTCCTTTTAACGAATACGAAATTTTGCCTTTGTAAATACTTTTGGGGCATTTTATACATACGCTGGCTCTGAGGTGTCACGAAAATGGAGAATCAATAAAACCCAATTGTATTTTAAGTATTCGTCTATTATATGTTGAATATGAACTTGAAAAATAATTTAAGAGGGTGTGGGGGGGGGGGGGTATTGCGTGGCGTGTCCAAAGCAGTGTAGCTAGTAACATAACAAGGAGCAATACAGGAGGATTGAATTCGATTCTCGGTTCAGGTTGATTGAATTTTTGAGATAAAAATGAATTTGATGTTCTATGTGTCATAAATAAACCATCTTTTTACAAATTTTTAATAGCAAAACCAACATTTTTATGTGAATATAAGCGACCAGCATTAACTCAAATTTACTACAATTCAAAATTAATAATTAAAATTCAAGTTGATTGAAATTCTGAGATGAAAATAAATTTAATGTTCTACCAGCATGCAAAACCATCATTTTTATGGGAATATAAGTGGCCAGCATCAACTCGAAATTAATGCAATTCAAAATTAATAATCAAAATTCAAGCAGAATGAATGAAATACAATAAAATTTAGTAATAGCAGAAATTAAACTGGAAAGTAGTACATAAAAATACCATTCTTAAAAGAATGTACATAAATTTGATTGAAAAAGTATATGAATCCCCCTCCTTCCAAAGAAATATTACATCTATTCTTTAGGTCTCCCGTCTGTTATCATCTGCAAAAGGATAAATTAAGAAATATTAATTTCTGCCGATGTTTTAATAAATTTAACTAAATATGCTATCGGTTCTAACTCAGTTCTATCTGTTAATGCTCCAACGTGGTGCTTAAGAATTTTATTTTGACTAACTTTAAAATCACCTATTTTCCTATCTTCATTTCTTAGACGTTAAAAATTGATAATCTAATCATTTAAAATTGATAATTGAAACAACAAGCATATAGGGGGGCAAAATTGTACTTGGAACACATTTGCAAACAAAGGGTATACAACTGCCCTATCATGCAAAATCACTGGGCATTTATGTACTACATCATAGGACAAACAAAATAATCAAAACAATTGTAATTACAGAAGATAAGCATCAAAACCACTATACATAACTGTAAGGAATGTATAAATACTAACGTACATAAGAAAATAGGGTCAAGTCTTCAAAAATGCAACCAACGCGTACTCATGATGAAAGTAAAACATACTACTTTCAAGGCAACCCTAATTTGTAATTAAAAACATAGAAATGAAACATAAATTGGAAGAAAAAAATTGTTTTCTTTGGATGCGAGGGGGGAGGATAATACCATTTTGAAGATTTCGAAAAGGATTATATTCATCAGCAAATTTAAGACTGTCACATGCACGGTACACATGTACAAGATCAATATGTCACATATGTATGTATATTAGTGTAAATAATCCATTATCCACGATTTCAAAATGTTCATATTATATTCTTACAATGATGTTAACTAAAACAACTCAAATAAATATAAATTCGGATAAATAGACTCATGATTTAAACAAAATTAAGACCAAATTATGATCATTTAAAGGTATAAGAGGCTACTTACTCATTTCTGCATATACATTACACAGTTTTGTGAATGGTTTGCATTTTAAAACTATTAGATAGAGAGAGTTAATGAAATCATCCTTTCTTTTCATACTCAGTTTTATTGATTTTCCAACACCGTCCTCTAATAATAATTTACTTCCTCTTCCACTATACAATCTCATCCAAATCTTTGTTTTCTCTTTTAATAAAAGAACGATTCTCCTTCACTTTCCCGGTATCGCTTGAATGACCCGAAAAATACCCTACTCCATTGAAGTCTGAGTTCTAACTTCTCTGCACTTTGGGACTTAATTCGTAAGTTAAGTCCTCATTGTATGCCATACATGTATTGTATCAATCATGTATTTCCTGACCTCTCTCCTCCTCCCACTTCCTATCTCTTGTTCTAAACATTTCCCAGTCAAAATGCAATATTAACACATTCACGTCAGAGAAGTTTCTTTTGTTTGATCATTCAGTTTACCAGAACATTATTTCCCTGTGCAGATTTCTAAACTTTAGGGGAGGGGGGGAGGGAATGAGAAGTGTTTGAACTAAGGCTACTAAATATCCAAGGAACCAAGACGTTTACATTTCAAGGCGCCTAAGTGAGAACCCTCGCATCCCCACATCGAATAACATCGTTGTTCTTTTAGCACGTGAAAAAATAGCAATGCTATGTTTGAGCATTCCATTCCACCGATGCTTGTAGTTGATTAGTTGAGCCTAAGGCTCCTCTATATAGGAGAGGAGCTCTGTATAGGAGAGTAGAAAAGCTCTAGTTGAGCCTATGGCTCGTAGGCGTGGTCGGCATTACTTTGAACAATGAACGTCGACTGAATTACTATTAAAAATAGTCAAAGTTAAAGTAGAAAATGAAGAGAGAAAAAGAAAGTTTACTGGATAGTAGAGCACCCGAGAGGTTCTCTAATATCTAGGAATCATGATTCTAGTGCAAGTACGCGTAGCTCATCGTAGCTTTATTCCCATTCAGTGGTGCCAGGGATAGCTTGCGGTACTGCCAAAGCTGCACTGTGGAAGTCATCTCTAGTTCGAACTTTGTGTTAAACCGGCGAAGGCAGATCGGGTAAGAGAATTTTCAATGCACGTGGCTAGAAAGTTCGCCTTGGGGGAGAAATAATATGTTGCGGTCGACTCCTAAATATGCAGGCGGACGCAACCGATATTTTGACTCTGACCGGTCCAGTCAGCTATCGTCTGCCTGTACACTCAATGATATTTCAATGGCGCACATGTTACATGACTGATATTTGATAAGCAATTTAGCTGTAAAATGGGTGCTTCTGCTTTCAAAACATTGCACCCATCATTCAAGAAAACAGTCTAGAATGTTTTGATTTTCTTGAGATCCCGAGAAAAGGACGAGAAAGCAACCTTCTTTTTGCTATGGCACTGCCATCGCTTCAACTGAGAGTCAAGATGGCTGCTGTTGCGCCAGCCTGTATATATAGGAGCTTTAGCTTACACTATTAAACAACTTGAATAACCAAAACTCAGATAATCGGTACTCTACTGTAAATTTCGATATTTCGTTTAAAATCCAAATCTGCGCATCGATCACAATTTCATTAAACTAAAATGCTCCAAATATCACAATAATGTAAATTGTTTTATATCATATTTAGCTCACAAGCAATCAATTTTTAATTTTGTCATTAATGCGTTTCGTTTAAACACAATATCATTAGTTTTATTCTTATTTCTGCCAGGATTCTAAGTTAAGCTTTTTTTAAATTGGCTCCTAATTTTATCCCATCTTATATGTCTTAAACACATTCTCCGTCGTATTTTTTTTGTATCGTTTTAAAATTGAAAAACCAAAAACTTTTGCCATGTTTTCTCTATTGTCTCTGTTGTTCTTTATTGTCTCTATAAATATAACACAATATTAAACATGTTCATTGGTTAATCCAAAAGACATAAGTCACTTGCACTTATCTGTCTCATACGGTGTGGCTGCTATGTCGCAGTTTGTAATAATGAACTCAATCTAGCGTCAGCAACTCAATCTACATCAGTGAGTAAGAAGCTCGAACTTCATCTTTCTGCTCATAGCTCGTACTTGACGCAAAGAGATGAAGGAGTATTTTCAGTCAGGCCGCACAAGACAAAAGAACAAAAGTGACTTACGTCCTTTTGGAAATAAACTCTTAAATTTTCCTTATCACTTAACGTTAATACCCCATTAAACTCAAACATCACGATCAATGCCTTCTACAGTGGTTTTCTTCTTACCTGTTCGTAGCACGTGACATTAAAGCCTTTGACGTCATAAGATTAAAATCCATTCTTCCGGCATCAGGCGATTTCTTTTAATGAATACTAAATTTTGTCTTTTGTAAACACTTTAAGCGAATTCATACATGATCTTTATTGTCTCTAAAACCACCACAAAAACAGCAAATCAATAAACTTCTGTGAAACCACAAAGAACTGCGAAGTGAATATAAATATTCTACTATTTCATATTCTACTCTGCTATGAAGAAAATACGCTGGAAGACAAAAATCGATGCAAAAATATTTAGAGTGTAAATTTCCACTCAACTCTGTCATTCATTCATTCATAATTTTAATGGCACCAAGACTGCAAAATCTGAAATACCTTGAGAACGGTTTATCCTAATGTAATGAGATTACTTTTACTCTTTTAGTCATCAACAGTTACAAACAAACCAAACATATTTAAGCATATTTAATCTTGTATTTCGTATTTTGTCGATATTTGTGGGCCATTATTAAAAAAAAAACTTGTTCTTGTCTGGTCTAACTTGTTCTAGAAAATCAAATTAGCATCAGGTAACTTATAAATAGCTCAACTACTAAAGTTAATAAATTTCCTAGAAGTTTTTAAGCTTCAAATATCTAATTTAAATCTTCAAATTTCTTTGTCAACAGCAACTGTTTCACAGTTGCGAAGTATCGGATGATGCTTTGAAAAGAAAAATGAAGACGGTACAAACATAAAAATTCAGGACAGTCAATCATTTTAAATAGTAAATCATTTTTATTTCTCGTAATTTATAAGAAAACAGCTAGCCTTTTTTTATAACCTTGACATGAACCTTTCTCGAGACATTACACGATTTTGGAATAAATTTATCAAAATCACTGTCTATAATTGTCTAACGTTTGTAACGTGTTGTTGTCTTTCCAGATCCTCCATAAGCCTCCCGGTGATATAAAAAGATTAATATTTGCACACTTATAGTATCGAATACGGTTCAGAACTCAATGGAGCCGAATTTTCAATTTATACTCCGGAGACTGAGAGAATAAGAGGTTTTTGAGACGTTTTTTCAGGCACTCCACGGGCCTCCTGGTGACCTAAAAGGCTAACCTTTCCACATTTATAGTATTGAGCATTGAGCGTAGCCGCATTTTTGATCGGAGAAATTTTATCGGTCTTTCGATAAGTCGTTTCAGACTCTACAGAAGTCTCCACCCCCTTTTAATCAAAAAGGCTTAATATTTGCATACTTATACCATCAATTATCGGATAGAACCTAACGTAATTGGATTTTCAATTACTTCGCCCATAGAGCGTATATTATAAGTGTTTCCAGACCCTTAAACAGCCCTCCCGTGGCTTAGAAGGCTGAATCTTCGTGCACTTATAGTATTCATTACAGAACTGAACTTACGTGGTCGAATTTTCAAATACTCCCCGGCAAGGCGGAAATTATGGGATTGTTTTAAGTGTTTCCAGACCTTCAAGCAGCCCTTCGGTTATTTAAGAAGCTCAATCTTTGCACACTAATCGTATCGATCACTTGATTAAACCTAACGGAGTCGTATTTTCGTTTTTCCTTCCGGAGTGGGCAAAAAAACCGGGCAGCAAAGTCTCACTTTCGTTAAACATATGAATTAATATGCTCATCAAAGTCACTTAAAGCTCTTAATTTCAATTTTGTATTACGTGTTCTTTAACGTGGGTATAAATGGGATAGAAACTAAATAATGTTTTCTAATAACATCAAAAGAATTCATAACGGTGTGTAGGAAAAGTTATGTGCTGCGCTTATCAAATTTTCTATATTTTATTTTTGAAATAGGGAAGTAGCACATTTTATTGCAGTGCATAATATAAAAATTTACATAAGGAAGATATTAATCTTTGTACGTCACTTAAATTTTAGACTCACATGAATGTAAAACAATATTTATAACTATGTAAATCTGTTTTTATTTACTCACAGAATATGGAAAAGCATATATTAATTCTAAAATCTTGATAACACTCAATTTTCCTTTCGCAGATGCCTTTTAAAGTAAAATTATTCAATTATCCATTCAAAGGTTAGCATCTAAGCCACTCGTCTATAGACTGGCGCCTGTCTTCAGACGATTTTTTATCAATCTTGGAGATTTTTCAAAACAATATTTAAATACAATATTTTATTTTCGTAATTTTATTTTTAATTAAAAAAAAAAATAAGTTTATATCTCGCCATTATTACGTTTACATAATAATTCATCTCAAGTTTCATATTAAATTTAAATATAATAGGAATCAATGTTAGTCTATTTAAGCTTGTTTAATTTTCTATTGTGAATGAATGTTTACAAAAACTAAAATGTAACGTATATTTTCGTTAACAACTGTATAAGGAAACAATTATATTAACACAAAATCATTACAAAATGCGTACACAATGTCTGTGTGTAACCAGTAATCTGGAAAAAAAGTTAAAATGTTTGTCATTTTTATTGACAGTAATCCATAAATACAAAATAAGCAATAATACTCTTGTAATATTTTATTCAAAAGTATTAGTTAATTATCACTTATTAACTGCTTTACACGTAAATTTAGTAATTGACCCCTGTAGCACCTAATATGTATCAGCCAGATAAGGATTACGACAGATTTTATGTAATGTTTCAAGGATTCTCTCTAAACAGAAATGCTTGGGAATCACTGACATATTCATTTTGATATCATTCTTATTTCCACTTTAAGATACTGTTCCTTCGAATATAAACCATTATCGTATCGACAATATAAAATACCTTCACTGCTTAAACATACCCTCAAAAAATTAATTACGACAGTTTTAAAATTGTTTATTAAAGTTATTTAATCATAGCGAAACACCCAAAACATTTGCAAACCTACCATGACATCTAAGTACTAAAAACAACATATTGAAAATAAAGGACACTTTACTTTCGCTAAATATTTAGAATGCTCTTAGTTAAATAAATGGATTTTTCTCCCTAGAAAATGAGGTTGTTGTAAGATGGTATTTGTAAAGTAAATAAAAGAATTGCACGGAAGTCTAGCAAACTTTTCAAAAACTGTCTGTTTCCTTTATTAAGTAAAGTGATTACTAAAATTACTTCCAAAGCAATTGTCATCATTTCAAACAATTGTCATTAGTTCAATTAATCATTTAGTACTAGGGATATAGATTACTATGGAGATAAAGATACTTCGTTTTCAAAGATTTGATATAAAGATCAATAAAAGTTTTATATTTTTACTCGCCTTGTCATTTATATCCAGAAACTAGCATCAAGTGAAAATCAATTTTTTTAAGTAGCAGGAATTCTCGGCGTTACCGGGATGGATATAGTTTATAAATTCGTAAAAATTTTCAAATAAATGTAATTTTATTACAAGAAATTATTACCAAATTTAAGTGAATAACATTTTCATGTTAGTTCAAAATTTCAAATCTCAGAGTTCACTACGCTTTGTTTTCACTCTTAGAGGAACACACACTCATATACACGCACATTAATTTTTTTAAATATGTATAGATAATACCTTTAGTCCATCAAACCTAACATGTTTTATAATTTAACCTTGAATTACTCTAACCTATAAATGCTTTTGCCAAAAAACCAAAGTATTCTCATCTTTCTATCGGCTGTTATAAGCAGAGTCCATAAATTCTGTTATCTATAATGGGAACTCGAACCTAACTTTGAAAACGCCACCTACTGGTAGTTTCTGTGAGTATGATTTTGCATTTAATTTTGAGTATTGAAATATTTTTTATATATATGCCAATAAGTTAGCATTTATATAAATCATCGGCTTGATTGACACTTTGCCAATTTGGAAAAAGAAACATTTAAAGTTACTTTAAAAATGAATTACTTGAGATCAGAAATCTCCAAAATTTTGGGGGTTTTACTTTCCCTGCAATACATGGTAATGTATAGGGAAAGTATTAGAATCATGCCGAAAATCGCAACTCGAGTTTTCGACGGTTCTACACGTTTCGAGACCTCTGGAATACGAAAAAACTATTTTTAGCGTGACGTCTGTATATGTATCTGTGTGTCTGTCTGTCTGTGCAAATTTTGTATCCACTCTAACTAAAAAACTCATGGACCTAATATCATAAAATTTTGTCACTTGTGGGCGAATCTGGTGCTGATTAGTTTTGGGTATGATTCTGGATAAATAACCCGCCTTTCTTTGCGAAATAGCCCTCAAAAGTTTGTATACACTCTAGCTCAAAAACTAATAAACCGAGTTTCACAAAATTCGGTAGATAAGTCACTTATGGGTCACCTTAGTGCTGATTAGATTTTGGTACGATTCGAAAAAAAATAATCTGCCTTTTTTTTTTTGCAAAATGACCCGCAAAAATCCAAAATAAAAAACTAATAATTCATTAAATGTTAAATATATTCATTAAATGTTTGTTTAATACGTAATTTTTAACGACGAATAGAATAAGACCAACCCGATTACACTAGGACTAGCCGTTCTCGAGATATTTTAGTTTTTCGTATTTTCTCTACGCCACCTTTAAAAATAAGTCCAGTTATCAGATGAGAACGAAAATTGAATTAAAAGGGAATTAAATTTAATTAAAATAAAGAGAACGTGAATATAAGTCTGCAGGGAAAGTCATGTGCTGTCCACATCAGATATTTTTATTCTTCTTAGGATACAAGCGAACCCGCACAATATTGTTACGATCGTAATCGGAATTGCTTCGTAATCGTAAGGTATATTCAGAGGATATAAGAATAAGTTCGAATTTTTGGATATTTAAAATTTTAATTAAAGTACCACTGAGTGTAAACTGGAAAAATATGTAGCTAGTTAGCCTTTCTTGCTATCTTACAAAGTCACACAACAACTATCAGGTACAATAAAAAAGTCATATATTCAACTAATTCACAAAACAAACAATCGATTGAATATATTCTCAAAACACTGACGTTTTCACATTTCGCCTTGACTAGTATCATGCCAATTTATTCCAACTGAACAATGACCCCCTCATATACCCTTTGTGTGAAAATTCACGTGAAACTACGCAATTTTGAAAATTCCTAATCAATCTTCAAAATTTTAGAAGCTTTAAAAATTCTCCAAGTTGGCAATATTTCATCAAATTTACCGCCAGGATCCAGCAACCAGGACCTTCAAATGATGACAATGGTTGCCTGTAGATGTTTTTCCTTGGGGCTGGCAACATCCTGTGAAGACATTGTAGGTATTGGTAACAATATATATTACATGCAAATATCTGAGAAAATCGGTAGGAGCCATTCACTTCGGATATATTCAGAATAGGTGGACGTAAGAGCTAACTAACAATCGAATCTCTTTCAAAATCCTCGCATGCATCCATTTAAGACTCGCTGATAGCATACACCTAATGCATACGTAACGTATTTTCAAATATTCATTCCATTAACAGATATCTGTCACGTAAATGCAACTCAGGAAAATGGTTTCTTGTTCTATATTCAATAGAATTCTTCACCGTCAGGGGAAGTAAGACAATACTGAATGGAAAAACGGATTGGAACGTATCACATTAAATGTATCTGAAAACGTTAATGGAGCTAAACAATATGGTGTAATGGGGCAGAACAATATAGTGGATTTTTTGTATTTTTCTAATTTAATCGATTTTAGTGAAGAGCAAAATGGTAAATTCTGTAGGGTGGCAAAATAAAAGTATTTTCTTTCAAATTCATGTATAGAAAAAAGAAAACATTACTCGCAGTCGCCCTTCGCTAATTAATGCAATATTATCCAAAACATAACGCGACCTCCAATTCAACTCAGCTCATTAATTTTTACTTTCTCATGCATTTGTATAGAGAAAGTATTGTTTTCCCGGTTTGGTTCTGTTTTTTTATTTTCTAAAGGTAGGTACCTTTTTTTGTTTCAGTAACCGTTTGTTTCCTGTATCATTTTTGATGAAGTTAGCTCATTCAGCTTCCGAAACCGTTTTCCTTTATCTTTGTTTTTTACTGCACTACACATTTTGATATTCTTGCTCATCAGTAAGTTTTGTCTTTGAAATTAGTTGAAGATGGCTCATTTAACTTCCGAAATCGCTTGTTTACTTTCATTTTTTTGTTATATTCCTGTTAATTCTTTTTTTTTTTTTTTTACTAATTCCCCCATGGTGAAGGGGCACCTACGCACCGCGTCCACAAGACCCCCCAGGGTATCCCATGGCAAAGGGGAGGATAATTACAGCTTCACTTTTATAGAAGCACACAGAAGAGCGGAAGTCTGACTTGGCTTCGACATGACAACATCCATGCCCGCTGCCGGGATTCGAACCCGCAACCCGGCAATCCAGCGATCAGACGGAAACGCATGCTTCTGACCGCTCGACCGCCGGATCGGCCTTGTTAATTCTACAGTCATTCACTGGTGTTTCTAAAGTAATTTGATAAAATGATATGTGAATTTAGTCAATGAAGTTAGGTCATGTAGCTTCGAAAACCAGTGACTTCTTACTGTTTTGTTACATTCTTATCTCCGCAGTTTTTTAATTCACTGGTGATTTTAATGTATTCATCGGTTCTTATTTGATTTCAATTAATAAAGTTTAATAAAGCTATAATGCCTATGACTTTTCATTCAGCACAACTGTACATTAAAATGCTACACAAAGAAGAAACTGAGGCAGAATCTCTGGAAGCATCTAAAGGAAAGTCGTGGAGTGTCCTCAGCAGGAACATTTCAGACATTCCAGAGGCTCCTTGACAAGCAGCACACTTACTAATGGCCTAGCGGCCAACATTTTTCGACAACATAAAGCTATAATAAATGTAAATTTATAAAGCTCAAAGCTACCGAAACAGATCATTACCTTCATATTTTATGTCATATTCTTCAGAATTCGGCAGTTTATTCGTTGGTATTTTTAAACTTCAGGATCAAAAATGATTTGAATCTAGTTGATAAAGTAACTCATTACTCCAGTTGATAACTCATGTGATGTTCCAAAAAACTTTTTTTTTTAATTGTTATATTCTTGATTCAGAAGTATTTTACCCACTGCATTTTTTTGCAGTAGCTTATTCTTTTGATGAAGTTATCTCATCTAACTTTAGAAACCAGTTGTTATACCTTTAATTTTTGTCCAAACATATTTTACAAGAATTTTTGTGCATCTATTTAGAAGTTAGATGGTGTATCTTTCGAAACAGGTTGTTTTCTTATTTTTCATCAAATGACAGTTCGTAGTTTTGTTCACAGTATTTTTAACTACTGCTCTTTTTTCTTCCTCTTATGTTTTCCTTTCTTTCTTTCTTTCTTTTTTTCCCAACGATTCTTTTATTAGATCAGCACGTCATATTTTTTTATTGTAATTTTTTTTTACAGACGCGTCTTTGCTTTTGTTAGTAATAGTACTGTGTCTCATATATCCCTACGAAAAAGGCTGCTTATTTGCTATTCCGGTTGATTTTTTTTCAACGTTATATACCATTTTTCAAATCTAAGACATGATTAATCCGAGAGTATTGGAATCAGGTTTATTCAATTTATATTCAAGAATTACGAATAAAACAAGCACTTAATTAATTCATTTAAACACGATTAATCTTTCTCTAGATTTAACAGTTTCATTTATTATTATTTACTATTTCTTTTTATATTTATTTTATATTTTTTATTTTTAGATCATTTATGTGGTCATTTCTAACAAAAAGATCAATTATGATTTTCCCTATCGTCTACAAATCTAACAACCGCAGAAGGGTAACATATGAATTCCCCCTCCAGTTACTTGTTTCATTTTTCCCATGTTAGCCTCTGGAAAAATCCCTAACCTTTAGCTTGTTTAGTTTTTAGTATTTTTCCCGATGTTTTTTTCTAAGGATATGTACTGAAAAGGAGAAAGTATATGTCTTTTAAAAATTGATAAAGTAGTTAGAACTTTTTTTAACGTGTATCGCAAAGTAATGAATTTATTTTACAAAAATATTAGAAATACTTCTAATTATTTTATAGATTTAAAAAAAAACAAGAAAGATCAATCACGCTTAAAGCATTGATTATGAAACACTTTCCATCTTCAATGCAATTTTATTTAAAAAAGTCTAAAATTCAATACATTCCTCGGTAATATTTTAAAACTTATCACAATACTACATTAATTTATTATATTTGAAAACTTAAACCTTCATCGAAAAAAATGAACTTCATTCAAATGACGGCATTGAAATATAAATTGCCTGGTTTAAACATCTCTAAAATGTTATACATTCCTCGGTAATAGTTTTAGAATTATCATAATACTACGATAATTTATTATATTTGAAAACTTCATCGAAAACAACTGAAATTAATTCAAATGACGTCATAGAAAAAATAACACGCCTGGATCTCTCTATAAAAACAGGATTTCGTTCATAACTTTCTCCCACTCATTTCATTCATCACAATACTATAATAATTTATTTTATTTAAAAATTAAGACCATGGAGCTACAAGTAATTAAACTCTATGCTTAAAACTTCATCGAAAAATATCGTCCTTCTCTTTATAAAATCAATTAATATTTCATTCATATCAGCCATGCAGACTCCATGGGCTAAATTATTTTGTGTTAAAGAAATGCAGCAATTTCTATACAACTCATCGTACATATTTTGCTGCTTACATTTTACATAGGTGAAAAATAGGCTTCGTTGTAGAAATAATCAAATTTGGATAATCATTTAAACTCAAATATATTGTATTTGCGTTGTTTCAGTATGTAGATGCACTGAATTTAAGCAAAAATAAAGTTGTTTTAGGACGGATACAACACTCAATATGAATTAAAAAGAACTTAAAAAATCACGATTTTGAAACAAGATAGATGCCATATATCATTTTGAAGTGGGTCATGTGATATTTTCATATCATGGTCATGTGATCATTTCATATAAGAGGTGTAATTATTATTTTAATTGTTATTTAAAAAACTACTGAATATATTTAGCTGAATTTTTTTTATATATTTTATGGAACAATTTGAATATTACCTAAAATTTTCGAAGCAATTTGTGAATTTTAAATCCGCTTAAAAAATGTTGGAAAAATTAGGTCCCACAGGGCTCAATGGATTTCATTTTTTCTACCCAGGTTCAATCCAAAACTAATTGGGTGATATTATTCATTTATATTCCCATAGCTCCTACAGACCGTCTGAACAACATACTAAAATTTCATTTTGATTAAGTCATTTTTACGGCAGTTATCGTGTTAACGGACAGACAGACAGACAGGCACTTGACTTGAATTA
This sequence comes from Amaurobius ferox, assembly GCA_951213105.1. Lineage (NCBI taxonomy): Eukaryota > Metazoa > Arthropoda > Arachnida > Araneae > Amaurobiidae > Amaurobius > Amaurobius ferox. The sequence goes on from OX578136.1 coordinate 107,891,158, forward strand.
CAATTGTTGTTTTATTTGTTTACCCTATTCCGATTCTTTCTCTATACAATGACGTGTGTTTTAGGGAAAGTAAAAAACATAATAATATATCGCGAGTGAAAAGGCATAAATTAAATCATAAGCAACTTTAGCCAATATTGTGCGATTTTAATCTCTTTACATTCTAAACTTATTTCCAGACAGACAACTTTAATGTCTTAAACACGGAAACCACCGACTTAATTCAAAACATTATTCTTCCTTGCTATTTATTGCCCAACTTCTCACTGTGATAGAAATGATCATATATCACTTTTATTTACACCAGGATCTGCTTTTTGCCACTTGCCAAGATATTTATTATAAAGACTGTATTTTGAATTACCGTAAGATTTATAGATTTATTTTTGAAATTCTGCTGTTAAATTGTTCAAAAAAAAAATAAATTATAGAATTTTTTTTTCTAAATTATGCAAATGCGGAACCACTACAAAATGAAAGTCAGCTGCGTAATGTTTTATAAATAAGTTAAATAGTCCTTAAATAACGTGTTTGTCACATTCCACTTCAATATAATATATGGGGCAAAACTATGGGCAATATAATAAATGGGGCTATAGGGCAAAACTAACTTGATAGTTGAAAGGTATAGTAATAAATCTTCACTAAGCTTTACATGTTTATTAAGAAAGTTTTTAGGTACCACAATAACTTTGTAAAGAAAAATCCATAAGTGTACACTTTAGGTTTATCAATAATAAGGTGGCAATGCCAGATTGAATAAAAGCGATTGGACGTCTTCTTCTTCAACCCACACTGTCTGATCTACCCGAAGGTGTAAGGTATCTGTTTGAACGGCCAGGGAGTGCCACCCAATTTAGACCGAAACCCAGTGGGGGGCATTCACAGGGACTGTACCTTCTTTCTCCTACCACCAACCTCGCGAAAGAACTTACGGACCCACATATTTAACGTGCCCGTACTCCGCGTTAACACGGCGACAGTTTGGGCAGAGGAGGAAATCAAACTCGGGTTGTCGGAATGCAATCCCCGCACGCTAACCACTGGGCTATCGCACCCCACGCGATTGGACTTAAACTGTTGAAATTTAGCTTCGGTTGCTAAAAAGTAAATTAGGAAGCCCTTTCTTTGTTATCGCAAATAGATTAACATAGTTACAGCCATTGGACTTAAAGCGTTTATCGTTTGTTAATAATCAAGATTTTAAAAAACACGTAAGCACTGGACTTTAAATGATATATGAAGGAAAATACAGTATCTTCAGTTACTGACTTAAGAGAGAAATTTGCATAGTCGTAATTAAGTCTGCGGGAAATGAAATTTCTATATAAAATAAAAAATAATGTCATTTGCGTAAATTTTTGTTGTTCACTAAATTGAAATTTCTGAATCTGTAGGAAAAGTCTTGTATCGGACACATCAGATCACTTATATGTATAACAAATAACAATACCGTATAAATAGAATATAAATCAGAAATCACTTACACATATTCCTACTTGTAGGTAGCAGTACAAAATCTATGATTAACGTTTTCATAGACAAAAGTAACCATAGATACACAAATAAATCAACAATAATAAGCTCGAAAAAATTGAAATCGAAAAGGCGATTAATAAAGCGATTTGTATCACGTACTATTCAGACAAAGCAATTTGTTCTGAATACTGTGGTTCTTATACCCTAGTTTTATGTGATTGACAATGAAAATGAATATAAATGGGTAATTATTTAACTTGGGGAAATAATAGCTTTCAGATTATTGAAGAGCTGAAAATATTAAAAAACAATATGAAGAGTAGTTCTCTGAGGTTGGAGAGCGTTTGGAGCAGAAACGAATATCCTTGTAGTATAAAATACTAGCAGCATACCCGTTCTTTGTAAGGAATATATAATATAAACTTAAAATTCACAATCATGTGCAAATTCCTATAGTATACTAAATTACAATGTTAATCAAAATAATATGTTGCAATATTTAATTTAATGCTCTCAAAAAGAAGTTTAAGAATCTCTGTTCTCGCTATACAGTGAAATTGAATCAATATATGCAAAATAAAAACGTTAAAATATGGGATCCGTACTACTTATATACACGAATATTAGATGATATACAATGTATTAGTAGATTACATATATAAATTGAAAATATCAATAAACCCGTAATCTTTAAACTTGAAGGCAGTAATTCATTCCAATATATGCCAACATGAAAGTGCTAAAATTATATGGGAATTATACCCGTACTACTTATAATGTGGTAGATTAGAAGATATACTCGTGTCTTAGTAGAAGATTACCCGTATTACAATATGAGTCTCAAAAGTTTTTGCCAAAATAAAACAGATGACGTAATAAATTGAAAATATCAATAATCTTTGAAAATATCAATTTAAATCTTTGAAAACGATAATTTTCATTCTATCAATTTTTTCAAAAAAGACTAAACCCTTCCTTCGGAAGAAAGAAGTAACGTCAACAAAAAGTGCTGTCAAATGATGTGTTGCGAATAACTTTTATTTAAATTGTACACTAACTGCAGGTTATTGAGTTGACCAGAAAACTAAGCCCCGTGTATTTATTTAAAATTAGAAATATATTCTTAACACATATTTATGCACAAATGCGTTTCACAAACAAATCTGAGCCATGAAGATTTGCTGTTAGAATATTTTTTTATAAATAAAATCCACAGATAAATTAATAAACTGTTGAAAAAAAAAAGTATATGCGAACATACAAAATGTGAGCTACAGTCGCCAAACTCGGCATCTAAATGTAGTTTTAAGAATTATGCAAATGATCAAACTATCAGCGCCAATGATGTTATAGAGCTCATGAAGCGCACATGAAAACGATGCATCGTGCATCATTTAAAACGCCCAATTTTCTCTCTGACAGGTAAATAGAACTGGATTTTTTGCTTTGATACTGCAAGTTGTGCACAATATGCCTTTGAGATATACTCGACGGCACTACGAACAATCGTCGAATTTAAACAGAGGTCGCATCATAGACCAAAGTGAAACTGGTTGGTTCAACAGATGTATCAGTCACCATCTTGGTCGCAACGATATGGTAGTTGTTCCGTGTTGGTAATAGTGGATCAAAAAAGCACATGTAACCGTCGCAAAGGCTGAGGATGCCCCAGATAAGCAACTGCTCGAGAGTATTGTGCAGTTAGGAAAGGAACCACGTCCACACCAATGGAATCTCTATCAGACATTCGAAGGCATTTGCGATCCTCCATGTATCTTGTATCAAATAATATTGTACGAAGACGACAGGCAGAAGGTGATATAAGGTGTCTACTTCCATTAAGGCGTCTACCACTGACCCCTCAACATAAGCAGAGCTGTACAGATTGGTCGCGAGCTCCGTCAGCTTAGACAGTGTCCGATTGAAGGCATGTTGTCTTTAGCGACGAATTCTGCTTCACTCTCAGTGCTAATGACCGCTGCATACGTATATGAAGGAGTACTGGCCAACGTTCTAATACCGCATTTGTTCTCGAGCAGCACACGGCCATCACACGTGGTGTGACAGTCAGGGGAGCCATCTAGTAGGACAGCCGATCTCTTCTAGTTAAGGGCGTGACAGCCAAGTAGTTAAAGCACAGAATTACACTCGGAGTGCCCGAGTTCGATTCTTAACTCTGCCAAAACTGTCCCGTGTTCACACAGAGTACAGACACGTTAAATATATTGGTCACAAAGTTCTTTCGAGAGGTTGGTAGTAGGGGAAAGAAGGTACGATCCTGTGGATGTCGTCCCCACTGGGTTCCGGTCTAAATTGAGTGACACTGTCTCGGCCGTTCGAATAAATATCTTACACCTTACGGTAGGTCTGAGTCGAAAGAAAGATTTCCTCCAATTGTACTGCAAGCCAATCTGACGGACGCCGACAATATTCTGCGGCCGATTGCTTTGCCTATGCTGTCGTGCTGCCCAGGTTTCATTTACCAAGAAGACAACACTCGACCACATACTGCACGACTTTCTCAACAATATCTTCAACGGTTTAATACCCTCCCTTGGTCATCCAAGTCCCTCGATCTATCCCCAATAGAACACGTCTGGAACATGCTGGGACAACAATTGCAGCCTTCTCAGAATACCAATGAATTAGCTGCGCAGTTGCAATATTTGTAGCAGAATTTTCCATAGAGAGACATAAGCAACTTAACCCTATGCCGCTCGAATATCGGCTTGTACAGCTTCCAGGGGAGGTATTACCATATACAAAAATGTTATCTTAATAAAACGTTGCTACTGTTGTTGTTTTGTTTCAAATTCTAATCATTTGCATATCTCCTCAAACGATGCATGCATGCATACATACATGCATACATACATACATACATATGATACATACAGTTTCACGGAAACTTTAAAAATGTTTTAAAAATGGTTTTAAATCTATTTATTTCCTTTTAAATAAAAAAAAGCATTTTAATATTCATTTATTATTAAAAATTAATTTGAATCATTAGAAGGACAATCTATGGCATTATAACTATAACACTGAAAGATCCGAAAGCTAATTAATTGCATAAATATATATTTCAAAAGAAAATATAATCCTAAAAACATTTAAAACAACTAGTGAATACGCGTTGAATTCAACGAATCCGATTAAACCCTTTCAAATATGCATGGCATTTAAAAAGACCCTGGAGAATTCGATGAGATTTCGTGCATATTCCATTTTAGGCAAGCATCATTTACTTATTATGCGTCTAGTGAGATTTAGCACGTGAATGTTTTTGTGTGGATGAATGAAAAATGTATTGTATTGATATTTAAAAGAACAATCCCGGCACCGGCACATGTGTTGATATTCAGTAAAAGATGCACTATTTTGTTATGCGTCCTTTTCCCTCATATCTCGCAATTTTTCCATCACAATCCTTTTGACTTCTAATAATTTAAAGAGCTGTAAATAAATGTTATAGGTTTTAAGGAGAAATGCTTGTCCTTTAATTACATTTCCATCAATTAAAAGTCCTTTAATTATATTTTCATCAATTAAAAATCTTCGCAATCAGTCTGTTATCCAGGAACGCTATTTCAAAAATTTCTTGCGGGATAGAAAGTTAACGTTAAAGGACTAATATTATAATGGCACAAATATGATTCGGCAGGGAAAATTATATGAAAAAAACATACCGACTGGAAAATCCTTAAGAGAGGTGGGACATTCACCCCCCCCCCCCCCCCTACAAGGTGCCCCTGCTATTATCAGAGTTATATATAAGTCTGTAAATATAATATTGAAGTATGTCAGCAGGGTTACTGTGCCTTCAACGCCAGGCAGCAAGAAGCACGTCCATCTTCTTCTTTCCATCACAATTTTTCCACGGCTAAGAGAGAAAGACTTCGTGTTGGAGATTTTAAGAAGGTCGCAAAACACGAGATTTCGGTCTCCTGATATCGGCATCCGCAGGAAATAAATGTTATCGGTACAACGCCGTACGCAAGTTTTATAGAAAATAGCGAAAGGTGAATAATACAATTTAAAGACAGTGACCAATTTGGTATTGTTATTATAAAAATTTGCTTGATACAAAAAAATTTACTCGCCAGTTTTGTCGAGAGTTGCTTCATTTTCTTACCAGCCATGTTTGGAAAGTTATTAGCTAGTGGCAAACCCTAATCTACAGCTTTACTGTAAAGTGTATTAAAATAATCGATATTGACTCTAATTAGCTAAATACATGCAATTCATCGACATCACTAACTGTTGCCAACTTAAAAAAAATTTTAAAATATATTTTTTTTTTAATTAAAAGAATAATTTGTGAAATAAGTTCATCATAGAGATAAGTGTTTTTCTCTCAGACTGATACTTATCATTTTAAAAGTAGACTTAAGAAATATACGAGAAATTTATGAAGAAGCCTTCATATAGTGGCAGATAGAGCACACACTTGATCGAATTATAAGGCATTTTTCTCTTTTGCCTACTGATTTCGTATATAGTCATACAAATTCTCGGGAAAAACAGAAGTGGCAAAACCAGTCTTTGGGAAACCTCCCTCTTCCTCCCCCCCCCCCTCCAAATTCATTATTGATTCTATATCAGTCATCAACTAAACTCTGTCTATAGCCAGTGCTGAGAAATAGATAGTGCTAAGAAAATAAATTTTAATCGGAAATGATATCTCTCATCTAAGATTTATCTATAGTCGATTCCGAAAATATTGGTGTTTCAAGTAACTAGAAGCAAACTGTAGCTATCCAAAACTTGTATTCTATAACTTATTTAGATTTTTCTAGTTAACATTATCTTAGCAAATATTGCAATCTTGATTTGATAGATCTCGCTGAAAATCAATAGGCTCCTTGTTATTACCAGAGGAAATAAACTGCAAACAATGGCAAATACTGCAGTCAAGAATCGATCGATCATGCGAAAAATCTATTAGCTTCTTGATATTACCAATTGAAAAAAGTGTTCTAAATTATATCCTAACATCTCGATTGATTCAAGTAAAGAGATATTGTGCGCAAGTTAGGGTTAGTGATAAGTTCAGAGCAATAACATTAATCATCTTCTAGTAAAAAAATATAATGAAAAAAATCTGTGGACAGCACATAACTTTACCTACATAATGTAATTTGCTTCTTCCACAGTAAAATTAGGGTGTATCCCCAACACAATTATTTTGAACTTAAATTAAGACAATGTGAACTGAAATTAGCGAATTTTTGATAAGTTAGTAGTCCAAACAAATAAATTATTCTTAAGAGAAAAATCCTCACCAAACTCCAATGGGCATTTGATTAATATCCAGTGAAATAAACGACTATTGGCAAATCGGAGGCGCCAAAATACATAGCTATTACAGAAAGTATCTTCTCTCGTAAATGGAACGAACTGTAGATCAAAGAAATAATGAACATATTACGATATTTACTGCATTATTTATTAATAATATTTTTGAATTAATATCACGTAGATTGAAATTAGGTGCTTTCGGCAACTTAATTGGTCAAATAGAATTACTTATTCATACTCACGTGCAAAACCTTCATGAAAATGCAATTGACACTAATATCCCGTAAAATAAATTATTGTTAACGAATTCTTTGCCATCTAAACACAAAAATATTACAAAAAATAACTGCTCTCCTGAATGGAACGAACTAGATCCACGAGAATGGTGCTATCAAATTTGTCGCATATAGCATATGGAAAGTGAACATATTTGATGATATTTACTATTCATTTTTAATTTTATGCAATTTTTGTGAAAAATTTAGTGGAAAATTATGCAGTATCTAGAGAAAGGTTCGTTCAACAGTTTATATTTTTGTTTTATTAAACAATTGCGTATGAAATGATTACTTATTTATCATTATTGAAGGTGATGATTTTTTCACAAATTCATTCAAAATTAGGAAGGGGGGATCTTCGAACATTCGATTACATTTAAAATCAATAGGGATCCAGTATTCACTGGTTATAATTATGATACAGTTGCGCAAAAGGTATTTTCATATTTCAGAAATAGCTCTGCTATGGCTCTGTGACAAGGCGGCAATCAGCCGCAAACTCGACGACAACTAATTTTATAATGAGCGAACATTTTTATTTACGAGCAATAAATGAAGAATGACAGCATGAGAAATACAACTATGGACGCAAGCGAGTCCGTGGGCATCATGAAATAACCAATAAAAGCCAATATAGACCACGCCCAGATGACTGGAGCAAATTGACACACAGATACGGTAGAGCCAATGAGGGCCGGGAGGGGGGAATCAAAGTTACCCCTGTGCTTCAAGTCCAGGTTAAGAAATATTCTCGAAATTTTGGTTGTGGACTAGCACATCAAAATATGTGCCCAAGAATCTTTATTTTTTATTCGTAAACTAGGCACATAAAACTGTGCTATGAAGACACGCTGCAAGTTTGCCGCTGAATAATCACGTAAAACACGCTCATGTAATCTATCCTAAAAGTTGTTGTCTTTCAGTAAACACGTAATACTGTGATTCCAACCTTCGCTAAAGTAGCGTTCCCAGATAAATACGTAAAAAAGGTGCTTTTCACGAAGGAGGTCCAAAGATGATCTACTGTGCTCCAAAGAGCAAAAAGGTGAACTTTTTGTATCATAATATGAGGAATTGTGTAACCCGACGAGAAGTCAGTAAGAGGTCTCAACCGTATCACTACTGACTCAGTTAAGTTAAGGAAACTTCAATGTTGTACAAATTAGCAAATTATAAAGGTTACTATTGATTTGAAGTTAAGCTATGCTAAAATTTATTATCAATTATAATAATTAGTAACATTTTGTTTGAGCAAATTCATGTCTGTTTATTGGATAAGTAAAATTAATTTTATGATTATTAATCAAATTGCCTTTCAGAAGAAACACTAGTCAACATAGTAAATTAACTATGGTGCATCATTTCGGCATTGTACAGAAATTTACGATTATCGGCCAATTCTACTCCTATAATAAAACCCAAGTAATTCGCTTTTTTGAAATTACGCCACACTAATAATCATACCAAATTTCGTTCCAAACACTCCATTCGTTCATGATATATAGCATCCACAGACTCACGGGCACATACACTAACATACATACATACATACTCGAGACATCACTTCCAAATGTTCGAGTCGAGTTCAAGAATGCTTGAAGCACGTTTTACAGTCAAAAACTCAAATTCGAATGTTTAACCGCGTCACAATACTTTCCTTATATATTATACACTGTAGGGAAAGTAAAATAAAAGTACATCTAAAACAACTATTCTTTCTCCTTTTATTAGTAAAATTATGTATTTTGCTTTACGTTTTAGCTCTAAACAGTACATTTTCTGAAGAACTTTGCATTATAGCATATTTTCCTTTCAAACGTAAGAGATAGTTGAATTGTGTTAAGAATCCCTAAAATGCTTTTACGGTGTGTAGCCTATCCCCGCTGTAAAGACTGTTTTACAGGCAGACATTGTTCATTTGAATCGCTGGGCTTGCCGACTTTTGGCGGGTTTTAGAAACTTCTTGAATTTTAAAGTTTGGTTAAGAATTTCCCTTGTCGTTGCCGAGGTCATTTTTCACTTAGCGACATAGTTGGCTTGATACAAGTGTACTTGAATTCTGAATACATCGGTGTTTTGATAATAAATTTTTTGATTTTGCAAAGGAGTTGAACATTTCATTGTTCTTTTATTGCTGTTGACGTATCGTGACCTTGTCAAATAAAGTTATTACTTGTATATTGTTCCTGTTTACGCTTATATATGCTTTTAATAACGCGCTAGTTATCCATAAATTCTACCCATTCTTTTATCCCGAGAATAACCTACGATTCCATACCTGGTAACAATTTGACGGCCAAAACAAAAAAAATCTGATGTGGGTAGCACATGACTTTCCCAGCAGACTCAAATTCATTTTTTCTTTATTTCTTTAATAATTTATTAAAAACTGCACAAAATAACAGTCATAATTATTTTAAACGGCACTGAGTTTGCACTTTTAATTCAATTTTTGTCTTTATTTGGTAACTGGTCTTATTTTCAAAGGTGGCGTAGCGAAAATGCGAAAAACTAAAATATCTCGAGAACAGCTAGTCCTACTGTAATGGGGTTGGTTTTATTCTCTTTATCGCCAAAAATTATGTATAAAACAAGCATTTAATGGATACATTTGAGCATACGTAGTCTTTTATTTTAGATTTTAATGATTTTTCCGGGCATTTTGTAAAAGAAAGTAGGTTCTATTTTCCCGAATCATACCAAAATCTAATCAACACCAGGGTAACCTGCAAGTGACTTATCTACCAAATTTTATGAAATTTGGTACATTAGTTTTTCAGTTAGAATGGATACATACATTGCATAGACAGACACACACTCACAATCAGACGCCACGCTAAAAATAGTTTTTTCGTATTCTAGAGCTCCCAAAACGTATAGATCCGTTGAAAACTCGACTTGCTATTTTCGACACGATTCCTATACTTTCCCTCTATTTTTCCATGTATTGCAGGGAAAGTAAAGATAAAAAGAATCGGGATCTGGAAAGCAGATATGCGGGAAAATTGAGGTCTGGAAAACGAGGCCCTTAGCCATGATGCGGTGGGGCTCTACATTTTATATAAACTGATAATCAAATTTGTTAAAAAAATTTAAAGACTGAAATTAAGAGCAGCATTACAGAGTATTTGAAGCGTTTCTAAAAGGAATTTATTTATTTGGCATAATGAAATGTCTTATTATATTTTCCAAGTTCTTTCATACCTGGCTGACAAACCCTTTGGTCTATTTTTTTAAAGGGAGAACAACCTATCCTATATTTTTGTTGCCCATCAGGAAATTCGGCCTGGCTATGGGCGTGCGAAAAATGGCAACCTGCATCAAAAACAAAACAAGAAAATTTACCCCAAAGACAAAATTTGTCACGAAGAAAAAAATATTTTCTATGAATCTAAGTATTCTAAAATGATTGTAACAATCTCACAGATGACTTTCTTTACAAACCACCATTTTTTTTTTAAACCTTAAAAAAAATTTTGCAATTGGTTTCACTGTTAAACAATGGGCTTCTATTAATTAACAATTGAATTAGTTTTTATAGAACGCTCTCGGTAGAAAAAGTAAAACTTAATCATGAAAACCACTTGTGATCTAACTCTTTCTTTTTTTGACTCAGACTGTCCGACTTACCCGAACGTCAAAGGTTTGTTTGGACGGCCGAGACAGTGCCATCCATTTAGACCGGAAGCCAGTGGGGGCGACATCCAAAGGGAGCGTACCCTCCTTCCCCTACCACCAACCTCTCGGAAGGACTTTCAGATCCGCATATTTAACGTCCCCGTACTTCGCATGAACACCGAGACAGCTTGGGCAGAGCCGGGAATTGAACTCGAGCTCTTCGAGTGCAATCGCTGTGCTCTAACCACTGGGCTGCTCCGCCGCTTGTGATGCAACTCTGAAGTAATGGGTTCAATAAATTCGGGATAAAAAGTACTTATAAAACATCCACTCATATTTGATAATAGTAAGAATGTTATGGATCGCGCCCCCATTGAAGATAACAGTATCCATAAATTTGTTTCACATTTATTACGAGCGTATGCTCGTCATAGCTGATACTGCAATGGCAACTAAAAACTTATATGCAAACTTTTGATACCCTTTATGGTGGATTTCATAGAGTATGAAGGTGGATTTCATAGAGTAGCATTTCTATGGATGTTCCCCTATAGATATCCACAGAGATTCGTAAAATTGTGACATAGCAAGTTTTCTTTCTGACAAGTTTTCTTTCTGACACCACAGTTAATGGGTATTCTATGCGGGCAATATGCTAGAAACTGGCCCATGGATGGTGATTTCAGCGCGATTCCGACAGAGGGTGTCCATATATAGGCGGGTTCTGTGAGTATAGGAATATTTTGTGTATATGATTCTTACTGCTTCATATAAGAATCCTTCAACAAATCCAAAACATATGTTAATGTCCTACAAATGATACCATCACTTTTTTTAAATAAAAATATCTATAAAATGATCACCCATTTAATAGTTTTTGTATAAAAAAAAGAGTTATGCCGTCTTTAAAGAACAGAGTGTAATTAAATGTTTATAAAAATTAATTTTTTCGACAATTCAGGGGCTTCCCCTCTTCTGGTCCAATATTCTTAAAAATCGGTACAGATTACTGATTAAAATAATCGTACCAAACATCACATGTATACATGTCCTAAGGTAACTTCCTCTTTTAGGATACGCCCGGTAAGAGCGCGAAAAAGAATAAGGCCGTGTTTTTAAATAATAACATTAATTTATTTACAATATTTAAATCTATGTACCAGTAACATAATACACAAAATGCTCCTCTTAACATGAATGGATAGATCACCCATTCTAATAACAATTCAAAAAAATCTGATGTGGGCAACACATGACTTTCCTTATATAATGTAATGAATTTACTACTTTTACAGTAAAAAAAAAAGGTTTTTCTTATAGTAGATACTAATATTATTTCCAAGATATTAAATTTTCCTCCATTAGTCGTCATTTTCATTGATTTAGCGTCATTTTTATCCATTTGGCGAGATTTTCGTTAATTTGGCAACATTTCAAAAAGTCGCCAAGTTGGCGACATTCCGCCAAATTCGTCGCCAAAATAGGTTATTCTTACAGCAGATAAATGACTATTGGCGTTCAAATACAAAAGTATTACATAAAGTATATTTTTTCATGAATGGAACGAGCTAGATCCACGAGAATCATGTCACCCAATTTATCGCATGGTATTACATAAGAAAAGTGAACATGTTTTTCAATAAGAATTTTTTTTTTATTTTATATGATTTTTTGATAATTTTTTTTAAAAGTGTACAATATCTCGAGAACGGTTCATGTTAGCTTTCTAAAATTTATATCAATCGTTTTCTAATGAAAAATTACATAAAAAATGTCTATTTGTGTAACTTTATTAGTGGTTTTGATTTTTTGACGATTTTTTCAAAATTTTATTCAAAAATTTAGAGGGGTTCCGAACATTCGATTACGTATAAAAACAATAGGCTTCCAGTGTTTACGGATTGTGATTTTTGTACCACATTTCGTTCAAATCGGTCCATTCGTTCTTCAGTTATCGTCTCCACACACACACACATACACACACACACATACACACACATACTTTCACACACACACACACACTCACACACACACACACACACACAGACATCACTTCAAAAATGCTTGATTTGTGATCAGGGATGCTTGAAACGTGCTCTCCCGTCGAAAACTCGATTTCGAATTTTCGATCCCGTCACAATACTTTCCTTATACATTATGTATATAAAGAAAGTAAAAATCTGATGTGGGCTGCACATGACTTTCCTTATGTAATGCAATGAATTTACTACTTTTACAGTAAAAAAAAAAGATTATTTTTATAGTTGTTATTTATATTCTTTCCAAGATATTGAATTTTCGTCAATGAGTCGTCATTTTCCATGTCGTCATCATCAATGAGTCATCATTGATTTAGCGTCATTTTTATCCATTTGGCGAGCTTTTTGTTAATTTAGCAGCATTTAAAAAGTCGCCAAGTTGGCTACATTCCACCAAATTCGTCGCCAAACTCTTGCCAAGCGTTATGGACGAAGAAATAAGTTATTCTTACAGCAGATAAATGACTATTTTCATTCAAATGCAAAAGTATTACTCAAAGTATCTTTTTTCATGAATGGAACGAGCTAGATCCACGAAAATGATATCACCCAATTTTTTTCCCATGGTATTACATGTGAAAAGTGAACATGTTTCTCAATAGGAAATATTTTTTTATATGACCTTTTGATAATTTTTTGAAAAATGTGCAATATCTCAAGAACGGTTCATGTTAGTGTTCTAAAATTTATGTTAATCGTTTTCTAATGAAAAATTACATAAGAAATTTCTATTTGCGTAACTTTATTAGCGGTTTTGAATTTTTGGCGATTTTTTCAAAATTTCACTCGAAAATTTAGGGGAGTTCTGAACACGCGATTTCATATAAAAATAGTAGGCTTCCAGTGTTTACAGATTGTGATTTTTGTACCAAATTTCGTTCGAATCGGTCTATTCGTTCGTCAGTTATCGTCTCCATAAACTCACTGACACACACACACACATACTTTCGCACACACACACACACAGAAAGACTTCAAAAAGGTTTGACGTGATCAGGGATGCTTGAAACGTGCTCTCCCGTCGAAAACTCGTATTCAAATTTTCGACCCAGTCACAATACTTTCCTTATACATTAAGTATATAAGGAAAGCAAAAATATAACTCGCTAAAATTCGATAAAGTTGGCGATATTTTACTAAATTTGTCATCAAGGTCAGTCGACCCATACTTTCAATTAATAACAATGTATGTTTGTAGAACTGTCTTTACAGAGGAAAGAAGATATATGCCGTGGAAACATTTTAGACATTCGTAACAAAATCAACCAAAGATTGATTAAATACTCTACCGGATTAACAGGATTAACAAACGCTAAATAGCAAATGCTTATCTTAAGATTGTATGTATGTACTATTTGTATTTGCAAACCTCTGTTTTCAAAAATAGTATCTATTTACGCAATGCAAAAATGCTATGAATGCAAAAGATCCATTATTTGAAATTCTATTTACGTGAAGTATTTCTGTTCTGAAAAATGGCAGCATGATCTCGATTTCCAAATACCTCGAGTACGTCGACACAGGAGTGGCTATAAAGCACATTACTCTTGCATTCAAGATAGCTTCCGGAATACTTTTAAGGAAAAGGCCAAACGCATTTGCGGATTTCTTTGGATAAATGTGTTTCTAAGGGCGCTTGCAGATCTGAGGCTACTCCTTTCACCGAGTTATACACCTTTTAAAGAACTCTGAGAGCTTAGTTTGTTTAGTTACTACGGCTAAACTGTATGTTGAATAAAAAGGCGAAAAAGGATTTGGTGTTGGCAAGAATATACTTTTTAATATTTTTCCACGAATATTTTTCCACAGTAACACTATTTACCGTATCTGTATACCAAAATACTAAAAATCACATGAAATGTAATTATTAGTTTTTATGAGCATAAAATTCTTAGTAAAAGGGGCATACTCAAATTATAGACCTGCACTGGCCCCTAACTGGCCTGAAGAACAAGTTCAGTTCGTCGAACGGGTTTGGCCATACAAAATATTTTGAGTTGGCCGGTCTTTTGCGATCAACGTTTTACAAATTTTAAGCGCGGCGAGCTTATGTTAAATACTGTGGAAAAATAATGACTTAAACTGTTATTTTTCTATGTGAGAAATAATCCCAATTCAATCCAATCAACGGGACCAAATGTAAACCAAAGAAAGTTTTCCTGTTGAATACTTTATGTAATAAAAAAGAGTCCTGCTTCATACCGTACAGCAGGATTTCTGATTACTACAGGGCAGTTGGTTGCATATTTTTTTAAAGTATATAGTTTTATTACCACAGTTTTATTACCACTTTTACAGTATATGGTTTTATTATCACAAAATACTAACCAGAGGACTTCATTTTTCCTTCTGTTTTCATTCTTTTCATTCTTCTTTATTAAAATATTTCTTCATAAAAACTCCAAGACTATTGCAGGACAAAGTTCTACCACTTTATGATTTACATTTTCCTTCATCTCGCGCTGTTTCCGAGTTCGGATTCTTAATTTCTTTAATTCTCCGCTAAAGGCACTACAATCACTTTTATTCGATCGGACATAGTCACTTTACAATAGACACTTAACATGTACGCCTAGGGATATTTCATTCCGCAGTTATTCGAATACTTAACCTTTTGCTTATGGTTGGGACAGCTACAATCCGAAACGCAGAACCTCTCAAAAAGACAGGTATTTGACATACCCTATCCCAAACAGTTCGATCCCCCTTTGCAGACATTGGCGTCCATGAACGCCAATGGGACGCCAATGTCTGCAAAAGGGAATCGAACTGTTTGGGATAGGGTATGTCAAATACCTGTCTTTTTGAGAAGTTCTGAGTTTGGGATTGAAGCTGCCCCACCCGTAAACAAAAGGTTAATATCGGTATCAATTCTATATAAAAACTTCTTGCATAATTCCTCCATATTTACATTTTTTAAATGAATCAAAACTTGCATTTTTTGCGTGATTTGATATATATATATCGTCGCATCCGAAATCCTAACATTAGCATAATTCTAAAATTTTGCTAAAGCATCACCATATATATGAGCGTTCTAATATATATATTTTTTAATTTAATCGGTAATTTTAAGTTTAATTCTTTTAAGTGATCGCATTCAGCCATCGCAATGAACCGCCTGCGCTTCAACGGAGACCAATTTTCCCCCTCTGGATCAGATCCATTTTAAAGAGGGGTAAGCGGTCCTACATAATGGGTGAGATTTTAGCATCCATGAAGAATTTCCAGAGAGAGGATTTTAATCATTAATCTATTTATTTTATTTTTTCTGTTTTGCGAAAGTAGGAAGCGTCCTCATCTGTGATCATAGATGGATGCCATTTATTCCCTTTCACGTTTTTATAAGCGGTCAAAATGGAATATTAGAAATATAACAAGAAAGATCAATCATGCTTAAAGCATTGATTATGAAACACTTTCCAACAACAATGCAATTTTATTTAAACATGTCTAAAATGCAATACATTCCTTGGTAAAATTTTAAAACTTCTCACAATACTACATTGATTTATTATATTTGAAAACTTAAACCTTCATCGAAAAAAATGAACTTCATTCAAATAACGGCATTGAAATATAAATTGCCTGGTTTAAACATCTCTAAAATGTGATATATTACTCGATAATAATTTTAGAATTATCATAATACCACGATAATTTATTATATTTAAAAACTTCATCGAAAACAACTGAAATTCATTCAAATGACGTCATAGAAAAAATAACACGCCTGGCTCTCTCTAAAAAAGCAGCATTTCATTCATAAATAATTTCCCATTCATGTCATTCATCACAATACTATAATCATTTATTTTATTTAAAAATTTAGACCATGGAGCTACAAGTAATTTAACTCTTTGCTTAAAACTTCATCGCAAAAAATCGCCCTTCTCTCGGTAAAGTCAATGAATATTTCTTTTATATCAGTTATGCAGACTCCATGAGCTAAATTCTTTTGCGTTAAAAAAATACAGCAATTTCTATACAACTCATCCTACATATTTTGCTGTTTGCATTTTACATAAGTGAAAAATAGGCTTCGTTGTAGAAATAATCAAATTTGGATGAACATTTAAACTCATATATATTGTAATTGCGTTGATTTAGTATGTAGATGCACAGAATTTAAACCAAAATAAAGTGGTTTTAGGACGGATACAACACTCAATATGGAATAAAAAGAACTTTAAAAATCACGATTTTGAGACAAGATGGATGCCATATATCATTTTGAAGTGGATCACGCGATACTTTCATATCATGGTCACGTGATCGTTTCATATAAGAGGTGTTATTATTATTTTAATTTTTATTTTAAAAACTACTGAATATATTTCGCTGAATTTTTTTTTATATATATATTATTTATATATATATATTATTATATATATTATTTCATATATATTATTTATATGGAACATATTGAATATTATCTAAAAATTTCGAAGCAATTCGTGAATTTTAAATCCGCTTAAAAAATGTTTGAAAAATTAGGTCCCATAGGGCTCAATGTATTTCATTTTTTCAACCCGGGTTCAATCCAAAACTAATTGGGTGATAGTATTCATTTATATTCCCATGGGTCCTACAGACCGTCTGAACAACATACTAAAATTTCATTTTGATTAAGTCATTTTTACGGCAGTTATCGTGCTAACGGACAGACAGAATGAACAAAGTCATAAACACTTTTCAACTTTGTTGTAAAGTGTTAAAAATTAAGATTTTTTGCAAATCATATGGGTAATTGGATTCTCATTTTGTGATTTGGAGATTTTATTTGCATTGCGAGAACAGTTTGGAAATTAAATATGATGTTACCTATGGCTGTATTAGTACAGAGCACTTATTTAAAACCCGGGCACGTATGGATGACCCTTTTTCTAGTAACTAGCACTCTACCCAGTCTATATACTTTATGTATGCATATTCGACCAAAAAAAAAATCCTATGTGAGCAACACATGACTACCCCTTCGTAATGCAATGACTTTACTTCTTTGACAGTAAAATAATGGCATGCAAGATGCACAGCACAATGACTTTGGCTTTGAATTAACACCACATAAATTGAAATTGAGAGCTTTGGGCAACTTACTAGTCCAAACGCGTGAGTTATTCTCACGTGCAAAATCCTCATCAAAATGCAATTAACATTTAATTAATAGCATTTGCTTGAAATAAACGACTGTTGGTGAATTCTTGGACGTCAAAATACAAAACTATTACAAAAAGTGGGTATTATCTCATCAATGAAACTATCTAGATTCACAAAAATCATGCTGAATAATATTGCATGTATGAACCTATTTGGCGATACTTATTATTTTTTCAATTTTATATATACTCCTATATATTTCATTTTTAAATTGGTTTGGAAAACGTGCAATATCTCGAGAACAGTTCGTGCTAGCGTTCTAAAATTTACATCGTTCATTTTCTAATGAAAAATTGCGTATAGAATGATCATTTATTTAAAAGTAATAAATGCCCTTATTTACTTCTTCTTTTATCATTATTGAACGTGCTGGTTTTTAAATGATTTTTTTAAGAAATTCGGTCGAAAATTGGGAGATATTCCAAACATTCGATTGCGTTTAAACTCTATAGAATTCCAGTATTCAGTAGTTGCAATAATCGTACTAAATTATATTCGAAACGCTTCATTCGCTCGTGAGATGTCGCGTCCACACATACACGCACCCATACACACACTAACATTCACACTAGCATACATACACATACTAGCATACATACACATACTAACATACATACACATACTAACATACACATATACTCTAACATACATACAGACACACATACTTACATGAACACGCACACACGCAGGCATCACTTCCAGAACGTTCGATTCGAGTTCAGAGATGTTTAAAACGTGCTCTTCCGTCGAAAATCCGAATTCGAATTTTCGACCCCGTCACAATACTTTCCCTTTACATTATACCATGTATATAGGGAAAATAGAAACAGCTCCAGTATGTGTTCTTCTGCACTCCATATTATATCACTCCTAATTTTTACCCTTAACGCATCCTTGTTGAAAATGATACAATAAGCAAAATCGTCAATGGGTAATAAAAATTCCATTCATCTTTGCGAGAACAAAGGCTGGAGAAACAAAGAGGTGTCGAGAATAGCAATTTGTTTTCCTCTCTTTATTTCCGTTTCTTTTGGTGAGAATAATTAATTATACAGAGTAATTAAAGAAAAGAGTAATTAAATGCAGGTTTGAAATATTTTCAATAATACATTTAAAGTTCACAAGGATCCTTTTTGTTTATTATGAGCACTTTTACACAGATATAAGAGTTTATACTAACAGCAACGTGCATATTTTAAAGCAATTGGAATGCCCAACAAAGGACTTTTCTTACGGACTGACAAATTTTGATTGGATTTGCCTACGCTTTCTGACCATTTTAGCTCTCTTCAGCAAGGAATAACTGAGCCCCCATTGGATTCCGTTCTCAAATGGGCCAGTGGCGTTTTTTGAATTTCAATTTGGGGGGAGGGGGTAGTTTGTTTTAAATATCAATCGCAAGTGGTTTAAGTTAGGGGTCTGCACGGGCTCAAGCCTGGCCCATGGGCTTGGGACAATCCTGAGCCAGTGCAGACCTCCAAATTAGACCCTCTTGTGATTGATATTTAAAACTGAACCTCCTCCCCTCAAACTGAATTTCCACTGACTCGGACCGAGCTCGTATGCTTAGGCCCAACCTGCCCCACGGGCAGGGCTCGGGCCATGTTTTATTAAATTCGGATTGGACTGGGCCGGCTCAAAATAAATGAAGAAGCCAAAAATAGATCAAAATTGAGACAGACAAATTTGAAATTACATATGAAACAAAATTTTCAGTTAGTGGATAACAGCTTCCTTGTCCCATATTAAGTAATAAAAGTCCGTTCTGTAGGGAGAACAGAAATGGGTAAATTAGAACCGAAATCAGAAAAATTATAATTTCAGATAAAAAAAAATTGAAAACTTATTTATTCAATGACATTCCGAAATCAAAATGAAACATTGCTCTTCGCATTTGAATTGCTTAAAGCTACAGTAACAGAAAATATGCTCTGGCCTGGATGCAGCAAAATAAATATACGACATCTATGTACCAGATGCCATGTTTCGAAACACACATGTGATCTATAAATTTGATAAGGAAGGAATACATTCCAAATTCACTTTTTAGGGAAATGATCACTCGGTTATTAGCATTGGTCAAGTGCGAGCTGCAGTGTGTTATATTTTTAAATTTATCGCAAAAAGTTTAATCGCTTTTGTACTGTGATTACTTGACTGCTGGTGAAAATATGAAATCCAATAGGTACTGGTTTCTAAAATTGAACACTGATATTTTACTTTCAATTTCTTCTGTGATTTTAATTTCAATTATTAAATTCCAAATGTTTTTAAATTATCAAAATTAAATAAATCCTATTCTTAAATTAAAACACAGTAAAATCGATTTCTTTCCGATAACAAATATTGAATTTATTTGAACAAACTGTTGTAATTTAAAATTAATATATGTATAAAACGAGTTATTGTCCTTGAATTTATTTATATTTGTATTTTAAACATCTTACATTTTTAAAATTATTAAATTTTATTTGCTCATTTATTCTCTGATATTAACAAACCAAAATGATTAATAAAAGCTCACTTTATAGTAATGCTCATTCTTGAATTGTACAATTTTTTTAAATTTGGGTTCTTTTTGATTTGTTACTATATGAAGGGCTGTCCTATAAGGTAAGCTCTGTATGCGCCGCGTACTCTCAAGAAAATTTGAAAAATACCGAGTATGCGCCGCGTACTCTCAAGGTCTCAAGAAAGTTTTTGTATTTGCTGGTTTGGGGTAACTTTCAACAAAGTTCAGCCTTTTTTGTTTGTTTGTTTTTTGAAAGTCATTTACAAACTTGAATGGAAACAAATGAGGAAATGAGGAAAAACCCCTGAACTCCCCACCCCCGCCCCCAAGCCTCAAAATAATATCCTGCTTATGACCAGGAGAGGAATGAAAAACTGATGATAGTTTGGGCTTAGATAGACGATAGACGACCAGTGTTAGATTTATGTATGTAGATAATATTAAAGTAAGTGAGTGAGTGCAAAGTTACAAGAAAACAAGAAAGATCAATCATGCATAAGCATTGATTATGAAACACTTTCCAACTGAAATGTAATTTCATTTAAAAATTTCTAAAATGTGATACATTCAGTGGTGATATCTTTTACATTATCACAGTACTACAGTAATTTATTATACTTAAATATTTAAAACTGTATCGAAATATAAATCATCTGATTCTTTATGCAAAATCAATGAATATTTCATTCACATAACTTGTATTCCAGACTCCAGAGCAGTTCTGCATATGTTAAAATTCTGCATATGTTAAAATTAGGTTTCGTTGAAGAAATAATAAAAGTTTAGGGATCATTTAAAATCACAACTATTGTTATTGCATAGGCACGGAATTTAGATACACAGATAATACACAGATACACAGATAATACATGTGTGTGTGTGTATGTACTCAAAGTATTGGAATCGTGCCGAAGATCGGAACTCGAATTTTCAAAGGATCTACACGTTTTGGGACTTCTAGAACACGAAAAAACTATTTTTAGGAAGACGTCTGTATGTGTAAGGGTGTATCTGTGTATGTTTCTGTGTGTATATTACATCCACTCTAATTGAAAAACTAATGGACCGAATTTCATACAATTTGGTAGGTATGTTTTTTGTGGGAAATCCTGATGTTCATTAGATTATAGTACGATTCGTAATAAAAGAATCTGCCTTCTTTGCGAAATGGCCGCAGAAATTGTCTTTATCCACTCTAGCTAAAAACTAATGCAACAAATTTAACAACATTTGGTGTATAATGTTTCAATAACCTACAAGTGATTTATATACCAAATTTAACAAAATTTTGTATATAAATCATTTGTAGGTTATTCTAGTACGATTCGGGAAAAAGGAACGGGCTATTTTTGCGAAATGACCCGCAAAAATCGTTATATATAAAAATAAAAGACTACGTGTGCTCAATTATATCAATTAAATTCCTATTTTATACGTGATTTTTGACAAGAAGAAGAATGAGACTAACCCCATTACTCTAGGACTAGCCGTTCTTGAGATATTCTAGTTTTTTCCCGTTTTCGCTACGCCACCTTTGAAAATAAGTCCAGCTATCAAATGAGAACCAAATTTAAGTTTAACGTGTAAATTCAATGTCATTTAAAATACTTATGGTTGTTATTTTGTGCAGATAAACTCAAATTATTATTGAAGAAATAAAGAGAACGAATATGAGTCTGCAAGGAAAGACATGTGCTGTCCACATCAGAATTTTTAACAATATTACAACAATGATTTATAGAAGTGAACGGGGATTATTTTCAGGCCATTTCGAAAACAATGTATGATCTATATTTAAAGATCCATCAAATTTTTGTCAAATAAAATGTTCAACAAATTTAAGCTGTGTACCAAATTTTAACTCTCTAGGACGTAGGAAAGTGCATTAAAAATGCCATCAAATAAGTATATCATGAAGAGTTATATAAAATTAAAACAAGAAAGATCAATCATGCTTAAAGCATTGATTATGAAACACTTTCCAACTTCAATGCAATTTCATTTAAACATGTCTAAAATGCAATACATTCCTCGGTAATATTTTAAAACTTATCACAATACTACATTAATTTATTATATTTGAAACCTTAAACCTTCATCGAAAAAAATTAACTTCATTCAAATGACGGCATTAAAGTATAAATTGCCTGGTTTAAACATCTCTAAAATGTGATACATTCCTCGGTAATAATTTTAGAATTATCATAATACTACGATAATTTATTATATTTGAAAACTTCATCGAAAACAACTGAAATTCATTCAAATGACGTCATAAAAAAATAACACGCCTGGCTCTCTCTATAAAAGCAACATTTCATTCATAAATAATTCCCCCATTCATGTCATTCATCACAATACTATAATAATTTATTTTATTTAAAAATCAAGACCATTGAGCTACAAGTAAGTAAACTCTATGCGTAAAACTTCATCGAAAAATATCGTCCGTCTCTTTCTAAAATCAATGAATATTTCATTCACATCAGCTAAGCAGACTCCATGGACTAAATGATTTTGTGTTAAAGAATTACAGCGATTCTAATACAACTCATTCTACATATTTTGCTGTTTACATTTTACATAGGTGAAAAATAGGCTTAATAGTAGAAATAATCAAATTTGGAAGAGCATTTAAACTGAAATATATTGTCATTGCGTTGTTTCAGTATGTAGATGCACAGAATTTAGGCAAAAATAAAGTAGTTTTAGGACGGATACAACATTCAATATGAATTAAAAAGAACTTTAAAAATCACGATTTTGACACAAGATGGATGCCATATATCATTTTGAAGTGGGTCATGTGATCGTTTCATATCATGGTCACGTGATCGTTTCATATAAGATGTGTAATTATTATTCTAATTTTTATTTAAAAAACTACTGAATATATTTCGCTATTTTTTTTTTTTATATATTTATGGAACAATTTGACTATTACCTAAAATTTTCGAAGCAATTTGTGAATTTTAAATCCGCTTAAAAAATGTTTGAAAAATTAGGTCACATAGGGCTCAATGTATTTCATTTTTTCAACCCGGGTTCAATCCAAAACTAATTGGGTGATATTATTCATTTATATTCCCATAGGTCCTACAGACCGTCTGAACAACATACTAAATTTTCATTTTGATTAAGTCATTTTTACGGCAGTTATCGTGCTAACGGACAGAAAGACAGACAGACAGACAGACAGAATCAACTTTGTTGTAAAGTGTTAATGAACAAAGTCATAAACACCTTTCAACTTTGTTGTTAAGTGTTAAAAAATGACTGAGTCAAATCTTAATATTTTCAGGCTGAGTAAAAGTTTTAAATCAGACCCGTGCGGTCTTCTAGTCTCTAAATAACTGGATTTTGATCTTAGTTTCTTCGGCCGGATTCAGAAACTAAAACTTTTCAGAATTTGGAGACTTCGGGTTAGGAGAAATAGGAGAATGCATTAGGAGAATTTTCCCTACAGTGGAGCAGTATCCACTCAACTTTCTTTTGAATTCTTAGCTTTTAAAAACTTATTTTAATTTTTTATTATTATTATTCATTTATATCATTTATTGGAGGTTAAAATGAGGTGTGTGTTTTTTTTTGTTTGTTTTTTTTTTTTTTTGTAGTTCAAGGACTTCAGATCGATAAACGGAATGGGGATTCAGTAGCTTACTTTTTTATCACATGGACGTGTGTTTAGGAAGAATTTCGAAACTTTTCAATTTCCAATTTCGGGGGGCGAAGAAGGGTAAACCCCTAAACCACCCCCTTTAAATAAGCCCTAGAATTGGGTGGCACTTCCCTGCCGTCCAAATAGATACCTTACACCTTCGAAACGGTCTGCGTCGAAGAAGAAGAAGGAATAACTGATACCTGAATGACAACAAGAAAATTTACTATTGACCAAAATTTTTTAAACTTATGCCAAACGTATACCAAAAAATTCACTTACCCTGCGGAATTGAATTCCATAGCATAGACCATAGCCACCTTGCAATGGCCAACTTCACACTCGCAGAACGTGTCTAATGAGGTCATTCTCAAAACTGCTGGTGTGAGCAATTAGATCGCAATCCTAAATTTGGGAACATTTTTCTATGGGGGTTGGTTCTGTGAAAATGGAAATTATAGGAGTACTCAATAATGATAGTATAATATATTCGAAAAATTTGTTTAAACTCCTATAGATTTAAATTTGATTCAAATAGTATACGGTTCGTCAAGGATTAGGCCAATAACTCGAGAAGTATTAAGGTTATCATATATTTTTATGCAGGTATAAAGGAGACTTCAATGGCGCTACGGGATGAGATAACTTTAGGGGGTTAACAATTTTTAAGGAGATTTTAGATGAGGGAGCAATCACGCTTTCGGTTTGAAATAAGATAAAAGTTATTTACGAAGTTGTAAAGGATTACAGAATTAGTACTAAACATTTTTGTCTCCCCACACCGCAAAAGATATAAGGGAAACCTAAAAACTAGTGCATACAATCTAACTCTCGCCTACTAAACATCCAACATTCAGACAATGCGGCAGAATAAATGTGACTTTATTATACACAAAATACAAAATGTTCACCTTCAGCAATAATGCATGCCTGCACACGTGTAATAAGGTAATTGTACATTTTCCAATGTTATGTTTACACTTTTACATACAAATTAATAAAATTGTTTCCTTTAAAACCGGTATTTAGAGATCCATTTTGCTGCTCCAAGTCTTCGGACGAGTCGGGCGGTCAGGGCTTTCGACACCTTGCGTTGTCGGCCACTCAATTTGTTGCTCATGCCCTACGGCGAGTCAAGTGGTCTGGGTTTTCGATACCTTGTGTTGTGTGAGAAAAATGCTTAGTACTAATTTTGCAACGCTCTACAACTTTGTGATTGACTTTTTTCCTTATCCCTAACAAAAAGCAAGAATTCTCTCATACCCCCTAAAAATGGGAGTTATATCCTCCTAAATGTGTCTCATCGTCCATATAGGTTTTTTATTCACATGCTTAAAAGATACGTTGGTCCTAATACTTCTAGAGTTATTGACACGGTCCTTTATTTTCCTTTGACACCCTGTATACATATTGACACGAAACAGCATATGCACCTAATTCATTCATGAAATAACAACTGTTGCCAACTTGAAAAAAATAATTATTTAAAAAAAAATTACAAAAATTTTAAAAAAAACTACTTGCAAACGATAACTTACAAAAAGATAAAGCATCTTATATTGGGCTGCCGATTAATACAATCGGAACAAATCAATATGCATTATGAATATACGAAAACATCGCATGGAACCAACACCCTCTATACTCTTCCATCGGGTTCTATATTCTTCTTCGGGTTCCATCAACACCCTCTATGAATATAGAGGGTGTTGATGGAACCCGATACTCCAGATATTTTAGAAACTTGTATCCAACTTGTATCCAACTTGAATCCAACTTGTATCAAACTTGTATCCAACTCTAAATAAATATGTCTTGTCAAACCAACTGAGAACTGATAAATCTTGATGTCCTCTATTCCATCATTTCGGCGAATTTTTCCATTAAACAAGGTCAAACACGAGTAAGAATGCCATCTTCAATCATAAAACCCATATCCTATCTTGACATTTGAAATATATTTGCTCATTCTTCTCAGTTTTTTTCTTTCAGTAGATTCTATTTTAAACATTTCTTCAAAGTTTCAGATCATACCTTTATTAAAACAGTTATTCATAAATTCATAATAAATATTTAAGCCTGTGATTAAAGAAAAATATTGTTATAAATACCATATCTTATATCTATTTTCCACTGCTAAAAGTATTTTTCTGGAAAAGAACATTTACAGTTTTCAATTGTCATTCAAAAAGATACGAATTGCTTAAACTGCGCGATAAATTTGGTGAAATGTTGCCAACTTGACGGCTTTTGGCGAGTTTGGGAAGTACGAGAATTTAGTGGATTGGTCAAAATTTTTTCGAGTTACGTAGGTATTTCAGAAATCTTCCACTGAGAGTATATATTGCTCATTGTTCAGAAAGCGATGTTAAGTAATACGTGTAAAAGTAATGACTTTTTAAAGAAAATATTCAAGCAAGACAACAGTCAATTTAAAATCTATTGAGCATAATCACGTCATATTTAAAGTGTTTGTTTAGGGTAGTATATCGAGTATTGTGTAATATTTTAAAAAAGATAATTGAAATAGTTATAAAAATAAAATTATAAAAAACGGAAAATACTACTATAGATATTTTTCTTAGTAACGGGGTTTTCGAAAATCTTCTGCCAGTCGTTATCATTTAGCCATCAATCAGATTTCTTTTCAGCTTTAACTAAATAATTGTCAAAATATATAAGAGGTAATTATAACAATATTTGTTTCCTTCTAGTATAGTCCAAAACATTATCAAACTTACCAAAAAAATACATCAAATAGTTAAGGAGCTATAACAGATATTATAAATTAACCCCCAAACAGACGAACAGACGGACACACGCAGATGGCTTGCTATAATATTGATCCGTGCTCTTGAGCAGTGGTCTCCAAAGTGGAATGCACGTACTCCAGATAGATGTTAAGCATACGCGAGTCGATATGTGAAGGTACGCCATGGCAATTCAATTTTGTATTCTTATTCCTAAGACAAGTTTTACGTTGACAGAAAATGAAAAAATCACTTAAAGAATAACACAATATTATTAACATAATATTATTATGATTATATAAATATTACTTTACTAGAAAGCCCGCTTAGAGCAAAAAACATTAATGAGCTAATCTAATACAGAGCCTCTATTAAAACAACCACCCATTTAGAACAAAAAAACATATCCCGCACCTGTATTTACAATAGAAATACGCGAACAGATTTTAGGAGGACGCGAATAGATTTTAGGAGTACGCAAATAGATTATAGGAGTAAGCGATGAAAGACATTTGGAAACTGCTGCTCTAAAGCGCCAAAAACATATAAATTCATCAAAAACTAGAATTCGGATTTCAAAATCCATTGCAATGTTTTCATTTCGTCTTAAGAAAATTACCTTTCTTAAGACAAAGATTTTTCTTTAGAAAAATTTTAATTATCAAGATCAAAAGTTTTGCTTGAAAAATAAAAAGTCGTGAAATATGTTGAAAAAAAATAGTTAAATTGAAATGATAGTAGGTGAAAAAAATAATTAAGATGATAAAAATAAGTGAATGCAAATGACGATTATAAGATAATGTAAATTAAGATGAAAATTATAAAATAATACAAATTAAAGTCGTAATTTTAAAATAATACAAATTAAATTGATATTTATAAAATAATGCCAGTTAAAATGAAAAATATAAGATAATGCAAATTAAAATGATATGGTAAAATAATGGAATGTTTAAAACCAGGTTACATTTAACACTCTAAAGAAAAACTTCCCTATTGTTACGACGTATATTTTAGAATCATAGGTGTAGTCTTAGAATACATATATATGAGTTCGAAAATCTTGGTAAATAAAACTTTTCTCAAAGCAATAATAAGCGTAAACAAATGCAAGATACAGTTAATAACCTTGTAGAAGTCAATAAAACCAGCAAAAAAAAATCTGATGTGGGCAGCACATGACTTTCCCTGCAGACTTATATCCACGTTCTCTTTATTTTAATTAAATTTAATTCACTTTTAATTCAATTTTCGTTCTCATTCGGTAACTGGACTTATTTTCGAAGGTGCCGTAGAGAAAATACGAAAAAACTAAAATATCTCGAGAACGGCTAGTCCTAGTGTAATGGGGTTGGTTTTATTATTTTCTTCGTTTTTAACATTACGTATAAAACAAGCATTTAATGGATGTATTTGAGCACACGTAGTTTTTAAATTTAGATTTTGACGATTTTTGCGGGCCATTTTGCAAAAAAAGACAGGTTGTTCTTTTCTGAATCATACCAAAATCTAATCAGCACCAGAGTATTCCACAAGTAACTTATCTACCAAATTTTGTGAGATTTGGTCAATTAGTATTTTAGCTAGAGTGGATACATTAAATTTTTACGGACCATTCCGCAAAAAAAGACGGGTTCTGTTTCAACGAATCCTACCAAAAACTAATCAGCCCCAGGGTCTCACCCAAGTGACTTACATACCAAATTTTATGAAATTCGGTCCATTAGTTTTTGAGTTAGAGTGGATACATACATTGCACAGACAGACAGATAGACACACAGACGTCACGCTAAAAATAGTTTCTTCGTATTCTAGAGGTCTCGAAACGTGTAGATCCGTCGAAAACTCGAGTTGCGATTTTCGGCATGATTCCAATACTTTCCCTATACATTACCATGTATTGCAGGGAAAGTAAAAAAAAAAAATGCTTAACTAATTCATAAATAAGAAGATCGTATTCTCAAAGTGTCGTAATCACATTCATTGTTACTCGTACCAGGTAACATCGCTTTCTGAACGATAAACATCCTTATAAACCTTCTGTGAAAAGACCTAGAAAAATCTAAGTAACTTAGGAAATTCTTGGCCAATTGCTTAGTCTCTGGAACTTCTCACATTCGCCTCAAGTCGTTGCCAAAGTCGCCAGATTTGTAGCCATCAAGCCACCCAGACCTTTCTTTAATGACTTTTGGTCACTGTGTATGTTGTTTCCTAGCTAGGAGACTTTCAGGATTAGGAAAGAAGTTTAAGGTAATGGAAACAGCATCATTCTATTATCCTCAAACTTTAAGACACTCAAGATTCCATCTCTATTCAACACTTGGATATATTTATCTTTTCTGCAATTTCCCAGTTTCAAAAGAAAGCTTTATTTTCTGTTCTTTTGAGATGTTTTTATACGTGTTTGACTTCAGAAAATAGAGTGCGTTATGTTTGTCTTCACAAGAAATTTTTTTTTTTAGATTTCATCAGTATTCTGAACTTACTCTGGTATAGAAAAAGCAAATGAAGTCATTCTTGAGTATGTGACGCATTTTATTTCGACAAACCGTACTGTTTTTCTTTTCTTTATTTTCTTTTTAAACAAGGCAGGATTAAACAAAGCACTTTTATAAAAGGGTTTAATATTGTAATGTCGAATTACTTTCACAAGGATTTCCACTTCCGGGTTTAGAGATGTCAGTTACGATTAAAAAATTTACATTTTTCTTGCAACATCTATTTTTAACACTTTACAACGTAGTTGAAAAGTGTTTACGACTTTGTTCATTCTGTCTATCTGTCCGTTAGCACAATAACTGCCGTAAAAATGACTTTATCAAAATGAAATTTTAGTATGTTATTCAGACGGTCTGTGGAACCTATGGAAATATAAATGAATAATATCACCCAATTAGTTTTGGATTGAACCCAGGTTGAAAAAATGAAATACATTAAACCCTATGGGACCTAATTTTTCAAACATTTTTTAGGCGAATTTAAAATTCACAAATTGCTTCGAAAGTTTTAGAAAATATACAAATTATCCCATCAAAAAATAAAAAAAAAATTTCAGCAAAATATATTCGGTAGCTTTTTTAATAAAAATTAAAATAATTATTACACCCATATCATAAAGAGATCAAGTGACCCACTTCAAAATACAATATGGCATCCATCTTGTGTCAAAATCGTAATTTTTATAATTCTTTTTAATTTATATTTAGTGTTGCATCCGTCCTAAAACCGCTTTATTTTTTTTTTTCTGTGCATCTATATACTGCAATAACGCAATTAAAATATATGTGAGTTTAAGTGATCATCAAACTTTGATTATTTCTACAACGAAGCCTAATTTTTGCTTATGGAGAATGTAAACAACATTAAGATGTAGGATGAGTTGTATAAGGCTTGCTGAATTTCTTAAAAGCAAAATTATTTTGTTCTGAAGTCTGTAATATATCTGATATGAATGAAACATTCTTTGATTTTACAGACGATTTTATAGCAGACATTTTCGATGAAGTTTTACGCATAGAGTTAAATTACGTTTTCCTCTATGGTTTTAAGTTTTAAGTAAAATAAATGATTGTAATATACTGTGATGAATGAAATAAAAATGTATGAATGAAATAAAAATGTATGAATGAAATATTTACTGCTTTAACATAGAGACCCCGGTGATTTATATTTCGATGACGCCATTTGAATGAAGTTCATTTTTTTTTTCAATGAAGTTTTAAGTTATCAAATATAATAAATTATTGTAGTATTGTGATAACTTTTAAAATATTCCCGCTGAATGTATCGCATTTTAGAGATGTTTAAATAAAATTGCATTGCAGTTGGAAAGTGTTTCATAATCAATGCTTTATGTATATATTATTATATGACGACCTAATTCATTTTAAATGACGCCCTGCCACTAAAATAGCCAAACACTGAAATATCTCAAAAACTATTTTATCCTAGTATAAAAGGGGTGGTTTTCTTCATTCTTTTATGAAAAGAATTACGTATAAAACAAGCATCAACAAGCATACAATATATAAACAAGAAAGATCAATCATGCTTAAAGCATTGATTATGAAACACTTTCCAACTTCAATGCAATTTTATTTAAACATGTCTAAAATGCAATACATTCCTCGGTAATATTTTGAAACTTATCACAATACTGCATTAATTTATTGTATTTGAAAACTTAAACCTTCATCGAAAAAAATGAACTTCATTCAAATGACGGCATTGAAATATAAATTGCCTGGTTTAAACATCTCTAAAATGTTATACATTCCTCGATAATAGTTTTAGAATTATCATAATACTACGATAATTTATTATATTTGAAAACTTCATCGAAAACAACTGAAATTAATTCGAATGACGTCATAGAAAAAATAACACGCCTGGATCTCTCTATAAAAACAGGATTTCATTCATAACTTTCTCCCATTCATTTCATTCATCACAATACTATAATAATTTATTTTATTTAAACATTTTGTTTAAGACCATGGAGCTACAAAAAATTAAACTCTATGCATGAAACTTCATCGAAAAAAATCGTCCTTCTCTTTATGAAATCAATTAATATTTCATTCATATCAGCCATGCAGACTCCATGGACTAAATTATTTTGTGTTAAAAAAATACAGGAATTCTAATACAACTCATTCTATATATTTTGCTGTTTACATTTTACATAGGTGAAAAATAGGCTTAGTTGTAGAAATAATCAAATTTAGATGAGCATTTAAACTCAAATATATTGTCATTGCGTTGTTTCAGTATGTAGATGCACAGAATTTAAGCAAAAATAAAGTACTTTTAGGACAGATACAACACTCAATATGAATTAAAAAGAACTTTAAAAAATCACGATTTTGAAACAAGATGGATGCCATATATCATTTTGAAGTGGGTCATGTGATCGTTTCATATCATGGTCACGTGATCGTTTCATATAAGAGGTGTAATTATTATTTTAATTTTTATTTAAAAAACTACTGAATATATTTCGCTGAATTTTTTTTTATATACTTTATGGAACAATTTGAATATTACCTAAAATTTTCGAAGCAATTTGTGAATTTTAAATCCGCTTAAAAAATGTTTGAAAAATTAGGTCCCATAGGGCTCAATGTACTTCATTTTTTCGACCCGGGTTCAATCTAAAACTAATTGGGTGATATTATTCATTTATATTCCCATAGGTTCTACAGACCGTCTGAACAACATACTAAAATTTCATTCTGATTAAGTCATTTTTACGGCAGTTATCGTGCTGACGGACAGACAGACAGACAGAATGAACAAAGTCATAAACACTTTTCAACTTTGTTGTAAAGTGTTAAAAAGCATTTATTTATTAATTTCGTAGATGTTACATTTGACTGGATGCATAAAGTTATGTATAGAATTCCTTTCTATCCACCCGCCTGCAGAACTTGTCCTCCTAAATTCACCAAACACACGCAGACAGTGCTATCAATTGCTATATGCTCCTCTAACAAAGCATAATTACTATAAGACATCATCCCTAGATCCCCCCCCCCCCCCAAAAAAAAGTACTTGTCCCTCAAAAAGTGCAACTCACTATATTTTGAATCACAAATATTAAATTAGTAATTTCTACAAACCGACAGATATTATCAAAGAAATGTAATCTAATTTTCAGAGATATTGAAATATTCAAATTATTAGCAACATTTTTCAAAAGTCTTGGTTAAAGAAGCAATATTTTCCATAAGTGGCGATATTGCGCCAAACTTATCATCACC
Source organism: Amaurobius ferox (assembly GCA_951213105.1). NCBI lineage: Eukaryota > Metazoa > Arthropoda > Arachnida > Araneae > Amaurobiidae > Amaurobius > Amaurobius ferox. The sequence continues at coordinate 107,923,715 of OX578136.1, forward strand.
GTCGCCAAATTCGCGCCAAGCGTGACTAACTAACGAACAGGCAGAGAAACGACTTTTCTTATATATATATTTCTCTTATATATTTCAATTTTTTTTAATTTTGCAGGCCATTTCTAAAAAATAGCCGAAACAGTTTTTTCCAATTTATATCAAAATATTATCAACACCAGGGTACCATAGGAAAATTACATGAAAATTGAAGTGAAAAGTGAATTTGAGTTACAGTGTTGAGTTACAGTGAATTCAAAACTTTATACGGAAAGGTCCATGAGTGTACACGTTATTAGGTCTATCTACAGTAAACTGTCCTGCGCTATCAAATTAAAGGGATTTATGCGCCTCTAACGGAGAATCTTGGTAGCAAAGCAAGATAGACGAAAAATCCCCACTCTTAAGTATTTTTAGGGCTCCCACAAGGACCTCAAGGGTAAGCTTCTTGGAGCACTTTAACATAAAAATAAGATTCCGGAAAGCCCTCCGAACATAAAAATAAGATTTGGGAAAGCATAGAAAAGTGAAGTTGACATAATAAGGATCCAATGGAATCGTAGCAGAGCACTTTAGACAGAATTAGGACAAGTCCCAATTAAGTCGTAACGTGTCGCATAATTTGGAATAAGGAGAAGAAAAAAATTCTCCTAGAAAATAAAGGAATAATTTTCAATAAGGGTGTGTTCCGTGGAACACTGCCTTGAGACGAGAGTAGACACTTTAACGAGAGTATGAGTTTGGCGAGAAAAGGGGGAGGAGCCAACGTGGGAAAGGAAAAGAAAAAAGCCTAGCACTTCAAGTTGAAATGCTCAGCGGATATCGGACCGGCCCTTTAGGTTGAATATTTATTCGATAGGCTTTTTGGCTAGTTCACTAATACACGTATAGTATATATGGAAATCCTGTCAATAATTGTTTTTGATTCCCTGAGCTCAGGGCTTCCACAAGGACTTGTTAAATAGGGGGAAAGATGAACAGGACTAGTGAAAAGCAAAATTTGCAAAATAGTAAAATTTTAATTTTCAATCTTTAATAACAATTAATGCAATCTTTCAACCTGGATAACTTTGTAAGCAAAGGACAATGAGTGCACAATTTAGGTCTATCTATAGTAAAGTGACTATGCCCTATCAAATAAAAAGGATTTTAGCACCCTAGCGGAGAATTTATGAAGTGAGGGTAACGAACTCGATAATAAAGCGTGAGAGACGAAAAAAGACAATTACAAGTTGTAGAGCATTGTTTAATGTTTAGAACTCAATATAAGGAACAAACGAAACGCGTATATAAAAGGCAATAAATATCTATTAGAAAGTCGTATCGTTAGAACCTGTAACACGGTGACTGAAATGCTTGTTAAGTACGAGCAAAAAACATTAGTATTCGAGAAATTCTTTCTCGAATACTAATGTTTTTTATTTCAAAAGAGCATTTTGAACAAGCTGTAGATTACATTCCTGTGCATGTAAGTGTTGTTTATTTTAGCGTTCCTGAATAGGACAGCATTTCACCAATAACCAATAGACGTGTACCCTCATTGTCCTTTCCTTACAAAGTTATTAGGGTGCTTAAGGCCTTGCCTAGGAACCATGTATACTTCGCACACACATACATAGACGTCGTAACAAAAATAGTTTATTCCTCTCTTAGGCACCCAAAATGTGTAAATTCATTGAAAACTCGAATTCCAATATTTAACTCTATTTCAACAGTTTCCTTGTACACCACACTACATATAGTATAGGTAAATAAAAAATATGATGTGGACAGCACATGACTTTCCCTGCAGACTTATATACACATTCTCCTTAATTTAATTAAATTCAATTCACTATTAATTCAATTTTCGTTCTCATTTGGTAACTGGACTCATTTTCGAAAGTGGCGTAGAGAAAAATCGAAGAAACTGAAATATCTCGAGAACGGCTAGTCCTAGTGTAATGGGGTTGGTCTTATTCTTTTCTTCGTTAAAAATTACGTATAAAACAATCATTTAATGGATATATTTCAGCATACGTAGTCTTTTATTTTAGATTTTGTCGATTTTTGCGGGCCATTTTGGAAAAAAAGGCAGGTTATTTTTTTTCGAATCATACCAAAATCTAATCAGCACCAGGGTGACCCACAAGCGACTTATCTACCAAATTTTGTGAAATTCGGTCCATTAGATTTTCAGCTAGAGTGGATACACGAGTTTGCAGGCCATTTCGCAAAAAATGGCGAGTTCTTTTATCCCGAATCGTACCCAAAACTAATCAGCACCAGATTCGCCCACAAGAGTGACTTATCTACCAAATTTTATGAAATTCGGTCATTTAGTTTTTTGGTTAGTGGATACAAAATCTGCACAGACAGACAGACACACACACAGACGTCACGCTAAAAATAGTTTTGAGAATATAGTTTATAATAGTTTAATAATAGTTTTCATTGTTTTATTAATAGTTTTGAAAACTCGAGTTGCGATTTTCAACATGATTCCAATACTCCCCTATACATTACCATGTATTGCAAGGAAAGTAAAAGTAATAATATAAAATAATAGAATCCATATAACCAGCATATACAAACATATAATCAAAAATGCCTATGCATACTATTATCCCCAAACATAGCGCAATGCATATTCTATATTTGATGTTTATGTTTAATGTTATTTCTCAGTTTTTCAATAAAATTTTTATCAGTTATTTTATGCTGTTACGCGTTTGTCTCCGAAAGATAATGTTATGTTTGACTTGGCAAGACAATTCTCGTTTTAAGATTTTATCGACGTTCTGAACATACTTAAATTCGTACAGAGCACGTAAAAGAAGCTATTCTCGAGTGTGTGACGCACTTTACTTCGATAAATGGGACTGGTTTTATTTTATTTATTCTTTTTAAAAAGAAATGGGGTATTTTTAAATTCCCTTTTACAAAACGTTACAGCTTTGTATAGGTCGATTAAATCCCAATACACGTAAATACGTTACATTATAATCACCGAGAATTTCAGTTTTTACTAATAGTATTTATGTTTTATAACTCCAATGAGGATATTGCTTAAACTTGCTTGCTGCCTGTGTGGATATTGCTTAAACTTTTCGCGAAGATTTTGAATTATGGATATTATATGTATATTCCATATGTATATCCCATATATGTATATTCCAATGTGGATATTGCTTAAAATTGCTTGCTGCCTGTGGGGATATTGCTTAAACTTTTCGCGAAGTTTTTGAATTGATTAAAATCATTCCTTTAACCCACGAATACCCCCAAAATCTAATTTAAAAATCAGTCAGTTTAACTCAGTTTTGGGTTTTAAATTAATTTTTAGAAAATGTGGATTAATAGCAAATCCACTATAATATTAAAATGCTGTTTACACACGTGATTCCTTTTACTTTCCCTGCAATACATGATAATGTATAGGGAAAGTATTGTATGTGTAGGGAATCATACCGAAAATCACAACTCGAGTTTTCGACGGATCTACACGTTTCGAGACCTCTAGAATACGAAAAAACTATTTTTAGCGTGACGTCTGTGTGTGTGTCTGTCTGTGCAATGTATGTGTCCACTCTCTAAAAAACTACTGGACAGAATTTCATAGAATTTGGTAGGTAAGTCACTTGGGTGAGACTCTGGTGCTGATTAGTTTGGGGTAGGATTTGTAAAAACAGAACCCGACTTTTTTTGCGGAATGCTTCGTAAAAATTTCATATATCCACTCCTGCTAAAATACTAATTGATTAAATTTCATAAAATTTGGTAGATAAGTTACTTGTAGGATACTCTGGTGCTGATTAGATTTTGGTATGATTCAGAAAAGAACAACCTGCCTTTCTCTACAAAATGACCCGCAAAAATTTGATGTATCCACCCTAGATAAATCACTAATTGACCAAATTTCACAAAATTTGGTGGATAAGTTACTTGTGGGATACTCTAGTGTTGATTAGATTTTGGTACGATTCGGAAAATAAGAACCCGCATTTTCTTACGAAATGGCCTGCAAAAATTTCATGTATCCATCCTAGCTAAAATACTAATTGGCCAAATTTCACAAAATTTGGTAGATAAGTTACTTGTGGGATACTATGGTGCTGATTCGATTTTGGTACAATTCGGAAAAGAACAACCAGCCTTTTTTTACGAAATGGCCCGCAAAAATCTAAAAAAAAAAGACTACATATGCTCAAATATGTCAATTAAATTCTTGTTTTATATGCAATTTTTGACTTGGAAAAGAATATAACACACTACATTATGCTTTAGGACTAACCGTTCTCAAGATATTTGAGATTTCTTGCATTTTTGTTATGCCGATTTCGGAAAAATGTCCAATTACCAAATAAAAACAAAAATTAAATTAAAAATGCAAATTTAGTGTTATTTGGTGCAATTAGACTCAATCTAACGAATTATTAAAGAAATAAGGAAAATATGAATTTGAGTCTGCAGGGAAAGTCATGTGCTGCCCACATCAGATTTTTTTTTATTATTATTACTTCACGGAACCCTTAAAATATTTCGTAAAATCTCGTGAACTCCCCCAATTGGCTAGCATATTTAGTTCGACAAGGGCAAATCTATATAAATAAAATTGAAAATATGTGTGTGTGTATCATCATCACAGGAGAACGGCTGACCACAATTTCATAAAATTTTGTGAGTAGTCTTGGAATATCCCCATGTAAAATTCAGTCCATGTTTCGAGTTTCTGGAACCAGGGGTTGTCGGTATTAATAAAAGCAAACCTTCCATAGAATATATCAGTTACGGCCTTTGGGTTTAAACATTACAGGAATTATTGATATTTACAATTTCTTGCATCATCTGTTTTCTTTTGGAAAAGATTTTTTATACTCATATATTGTGGCTAGTCGATTGTTGACACAGATTAAAGTGATACGAGTCCATTTCAATACCATTTTAGCATATATTGTTCCAATTTCATATTTTTGTAAATTTGTTTAAAAACGGGAATAGGATGTTTTATACTTCAGATCTGCCTATGAAGATAATTAACTAAAATTGTAATTTTTGCTTCTATCTCTCTGCTTATTATATCAGCACAAAAATAACTCCCCTTTCCTTTTTGTTAGAATTATTATAAAATTTCTAAAAGAACGACTCCAAATATTAAACGCTCATCGCGAATTTTTTTATATTATATATTTGCCGAAGCGATGGTTGAGCGGTCGAGGCAAGCATTTTCTCATGCTCACTTGGCTGCCGGGATGTGGGATCGAGATCCACCTAAGGGCATGGATGTTGAGTTGTTGGACGCAGTGTGTTCTGTCCCCACTCATGTGCCGGGGCAACGTCATGCGACGGCTAAATAGTTCACAGTGCAAGCCTATGTATAGGTGAATGATGATGTATCTCAAGTGCTTAGCCATTTGTAATAAATAAATATTATATATTCTGTACAAAGAGTAGTTACAAAATACAAATTGCTGCTAGTTACAAAATATATGTCTAAAGCACAGTGAAATTCATACTGAACTCATGCTTTTAAACAATACTATAAAAGTACATATTTGTTTATTTCTATTTATTAACTACTTTTGATAAAAAATCAAAACATTTTTACTTTACATCTTGCTTATGTGGTTGCAAACGCAAACTAACATTATATGTGCATTTTATAATGAGTTCGTACTAATATAACTGTTTTTTCCTAAAATTGTTAAAAAAAAACATGTTACATTTTATTGCTTCATATAAAATTCACATTGTGTAATTCACATCATGTAATTCACATTTTCATATGATGTGAAATGAAACCCCTAATTAAAAAAAATGAATATTATTAACTAAATAAAAATCATGTGTTATTATTAAAATTAAATATTGCAATTATTAAATTTTCTATTATTGTTTGGCTGTTTTTAAAATTTTTATCGGACAGCCCTATGAGCAGACAATTGCAATCTTGCCGCTACAAAAATCCCCTGCTTCGATAAAATTTCTCTTCCCAAGTAAAACTCTTGTTGCTTAAATTTTAACTGGTGTGCAAATATCTAACCAAGTTCAACTTTTAAAATACTTCATTGTTTTATTAATAGATCTTGTAAAACCGTTAATAATTTTAATTTTTTGCAAACTACAATTAAAAAAAAAGGTGGAGAAAAATTTTTTTTTTTTTGCAAGCTTTTGTAGTTTATCGTGGAACACCTGTCATAGGCTCGCAGAGCCCCAGAGTACCGCAAAACCCTAGTTGGGAATCACTGGTTTACACTATTTAAATGCACTAAACCATATCGGTATATATGTTAATGGCATGTGGGTGGGTACCACGATTTCAAACACAAATTTTTATGTATAAATGTTTTTAATGTGAAGAAAAAATCTGGATATGTGCCCCCCCAAAAAAAATTAAAAAATAAAATAAATGAAAAATTAATAATTATTATTATTTTTATTTATATACAAAAGAACAGTCATATTTTAAGCTATTTTTTCTTTAAATATATCCATGTGTGTGAACAGCTGTTTAAAATTGGACATGGAATTATTTTCAAGAAATCAAAATTAGCATTTTTGAAATTAAAATTCCGAAAATTAAAGTTTGAATATATTTCATTTCAATTACACGGTGAAAGAATTGTTTTAAAAGTGTTCACACGTTTTCATAGACTTGTACGGGTTGATTTAAGGAGAAATAGTAAATGCATACCATACCATATTTCCACAGACTAAACATTTTGTACAGATTTTGGTCGAATCTTTCCCTTTATTTAGTAAGGAATAGGGAGAACGATACCATCAAAACATAATAAAGATGGTACAAAAACACCAAGAATGATGTAAAGCCAAGATAATAAAAGATTTCTCATGCTGCACAAAGACCCGCAAGCTATGTATAGAAAAAAAAAATTCCAAACAAAATTTTTGAAGGCAAAAGAATACTCCATTATAGCCAGTGCTAGTTCAAGAGTTTTTAAAAATCTGCACTCTTTGCTTAAAGTATAAATAAGTCATCAATTTTAACACATGTACATGGCAAAAAATATGTACATAACTCTCCTGTTATATTAAGAATCCAGCTGCCCAGCAAAAAGCAAGAAATTTTCTTGTTAAATAAATTTATCATGCAAGCTTTTTTGATCAACGTTTGTTCTGTCAAATTGGACTGGATTTGATTAGTTTGATGCTCTGCCCTTTTTGTGTGCATATGTGTGTGTGTTTGTGTATGAAAATAGACTGAAATGTCTATTTCATCCTTCTCCGTTAGTACTTGTTGCCTTCCTGGGTCATCTCTATGATGAAACAAACCTATTAATTGCAGTAGACATACCAGCCGCAAAATACTCATACAAACTCTAGGAGTATGCCGACTGTACAAGAAATGATGGCAGTATTCCCTCACTGTATCACTAGATCAGTTACCTTCGCCATAAGTCAAAATCACCTCACAGAGTTCGGCATTACTGAACAGCGCAATCATTCATTGTGCTGTCCACATCAAATTACAGCACAATAGAATAGCAAGATACCTTTAATCAACTGCTTATGTTGTTCCTAGTAAAGTATTTTTACTTTCTGATTATTTTAAATAGAAGTTCAATTTTTTTTAATTTTTATAATTTAAATACAATGATGAAATATCCTGTATAAAATAGAGCACTAATAATCCAAAATAAATACCCAAAATAATAATTCAAAATAAAAATTGACAAAACAAAGCACTTTATATTTTTATTGAAAACTTCAGTCTTAAATGCACTTTTGATATAATATTGCAATAACTTCACTTGTGCGATAAGCATCCAAATATTAAAATATACATAAGAACAAATCAGTGTCAAACCCTTTTCCTAAAGTATAATATAGCATTCACTAATCAGACTTACATTAAGTCAGCTTAAATTATCGCTGCCCGACATATCTATTTAAAACAATTTAATGTCATCAGAATACTTCACTGAATTTAACAGAAGTTAAACAATACATGTTTGAGTAAAGGTAATTGAATTTATTAACACATTTATAATAAAAAGAATAGTAATCCCCAGCACTATAAAATGTAGATTTACAAACATTGTAATATCATACACATAGCATTTCCAAATATTAATAATTTTGCAAATAATAGAAAGAAAACTACAAATCTAGTTTATTCATCATATATGCAGTCTTTTTTTTTTTTTTATCTTTAGTATTTAAGTTATTAATTTGACTTTTTTATTATGATGCTTTGCCCAAATTTTGTTTTGACTCTTATACATAGATACATTGTTTTAATTTTTATAGAACTCTCTCTTTGTTTTATGCAAATTCACATAAATGTGTTTATTCTCATTTGGTAATCACAGATTCTCAGCATCAAGGAATTCTTTAGATCTACAAATGTACAAGCATAACATTTTATAAAATTACAGAGGTGTAAAGACAAATAGTTATTATTTTTGTTAGTGATATACTGTACAGGACAGGACAAATTGATATGATTTTATAAGATGATGTATAAAATAAAGGGCAAGAATAGAACAAAGTTTAAAAAATAAATTAAACATTTTCTGTAAAACAGTATTTTATAACAACAAGTATACTTAATAGTATTTTCTCAAAAGTAATACCTTTTCTGTAAAACTTAATTCAAACTTAAATAAATAAAAATTAAATAAATAAAACATTTTCTGGGAAAGAGGAACTGGTAAAATTGGAGACTAGAAAATGTAGCAAGGGGAGCCCAGCTTATGCTAAGATTTAAGTAAAAATATATGATACATATTTATTAATTTCTTTTTTTATGCACTTTTCATTTACAAGCTGATTTATAAGAAACGGTTTGTTGTAAAAATACAATTTATAATAAATTATTTTGCAATATACTATTTTCTGAATAATAAAGAAAATCAAAAACAATTTTAAAAAATGATAATTAATCATTTTAGATATAAAATTAAGCATACCCCTTGGTACTTTTCGAAATACCCCTTGTTATGAATCGCTGTACTATATTATAAAATATTATTTTCCAAAAAAAAAAGTTACTTAAAATAAAAGTATGGAAAAAGTGAGTATAGCTTCTCAAGCCATTTGAAATGGAATTTTCATGTCATGTAACAAGATCAACACCAATGATCAGGCTTGAACAAAGGCCCAAATGAGAAATACTCATAGTGCAATGAGAAATTAAATTGCATTTTTTCTTGGTGTGTAAAAACCAGTTTGATATACAAAGATCTTATGAGACAGATTTACATAGCAAACAGTATAACACCTTAATCTAATTACAATAAACTACCAAAAATACGAATTAAACAAACAGATCATTTATTAAATAACACAATATATAAACAGCATTAAATCTGTTTTTATAACAAATTGTAAATAAATACTGAAACACAAAAGGAAAGATTTTATTGAGGTTGAAAAATGGCAAGTAAGAAAATCGCTGTTTCATTCTAACTTTTCCTAAGCGCAATAAAGTATATTAAGTGGTAACACACCATACCAAGTAAATAATCATCTTATAGTATTGTGATATTTGATGAACTTGTAAACTCACACCTTATATGGGCCCCCTAAAAAAAATTATTGTTTATAAAATATATTTTACATAGCCCAATTGAACACACAAAAAATGTTCCATCATCATACGATCAAAATTACCAGAGATACTATCAATTAATGTTTCTGATTGATAAGACAGTGTAAAAGATAGGTATGCATGCAATTAGACATAATTGCTAAATATAGATGTACACATGTCTGATTGAAATTTTTATCTAACAAAATTAAATTTTTGTATGACCCCTGAAATCTATATTTTCACGATTTCTTTTGATCGGGTGAAAAGATATTAAGTCCAATAAATTTAACAATTTTTTCATAGCCAATTTTGATTACTACAGAAGTAGGATTTTTTTCAAAATATCTTTACGTAAATGTGGATTAATTTGGTAATTTGAACATTTTTGTAAAGGGCTCGTATAAACAGTTAAATTTTGTACTTTTTTACTAAAACATGTCATGTAACCAATACTATTGGAATCCGAAATTCTATCATATTTGAAGCATTTCTAAAATGGGAACGATCAGTCTGCCATCAGTCTGTCATCATTCAAGAAATATTTAGTTGTCCAATCTTTTTTAAAAACTCTGGTATTTCCCTTTATAAATTAGTAGAAAATTTTTACAAAACATATTCATTATTATATATTTCCATTAAAATTTGAAATAGGCAATATTTCTAAAAGCAATATTTTTATTCATAGCATGAAAAAGTTATCTATCTCTTACAATGGCACAATCTGAGGGACTAAAATGCATATGCAACATCGCACTGATGAATTATGAATAGAACACTGCAGCAGGGTAGTGACAAATACAAATGCAAGATCACACTAATGTAAAAATGTTAATAATCACAAGAGAGATAATATACAATGCAGCATTTGTACCAAGTATGTGGACAAAAACTAAAATACAAAATGTATTTTACAAAAGTCTAAAGCAAATATTGAAAAACAGTTCTTGTTGTGGACTAGATTTGTCTCATTAGTGAATTAGGGAGCTTTACACAAATTTAATTATTTATTTATTCTTTTCAAACATCAATAGGCACTGACTGGTAGGACAGGTAAAGTGTTGTTCGAAAAAAGTCATCTGTTACATAACAGTATGATCATGCATAAACTTGATAATTTCAGAAGTCAGTATTTCAGTGACTTTCAGCATGTTTTGTTAGAATTTAAACTAAGAATTGGCTGTTCAAATAGGTGAAAAGCAAGCAAACTTAGAAAATTTATGTACCCTGAGGACATGATATAATTATAGGTTGTTATCAGAAATGTATTTACAATTAGTCACTTCTGAACAGAAAATCTTAAAGGTTTGAACTTGCTGAATCCTCTTTATCCATAGAAAATAATAAAATATTTCAAAGAAAATACATATTTTACAAAAAAGGAAAAATGTTCAAAAATGTCTAATTTTTTTAGCGAAATATAATATTAATCTCTATTAAACATATAAATTGACAGTGAAAATAATGAAATGTTATATTTTTATTTCAACATTTATGCAAAATAAACTTTTGTCGCTATAATACATAAAAGAAAATTCTACTTATATCTATCTATAACTAATTTTCTAAGGAAGACACTCCCATTACAGATGACAGTATCCATCAACCGGTTTCACGCTTATTATATGTTCAACAGCATGGAATAACCGTTAACTGCAATGGCAGCAAAAAACTTGGTATTTGCGACAAATAGCAAGTTTTCTTGCTGTCATTGCAGTTAACGGTTATTCCATGCTGATGAGCACATAATAAACATGAAACAGGTCCATGGATACTGTTATCTGCAATGGGAGTGTCTTTCTTATTTTGGGGAATGCCCCTTTCAGCGGGTTCTTATGATTTTGAACTAATTTCCTATTCAAATCAGCACATTTTGCTTAAATTTTGAACAGGATTAATTAAGAGTTTTTAAGTAGCTGAAAACAGAATTTTTGTACTTTGTTTAGTGCATTTTATTTAAGAAGCAGTATTCAACTCCTCCTCCATAGTATGGATGTATTATAGTGACACTTTTATTTCGCTTCCTGAAAATCCATCCAAGAACATTTTTCAATAAAATTAACATGGCCTTTATAATAATTTCAATTAAAATGAAAAATTGAATCTGAAAATGGATCATTAAAATAAGAATGAACTAATGCATTTATAGCTAAGTTCAGAGTCAAATTATTTAAATTGAAATGAAAACAGAAGAAACACGAAAGATCAAAATCATGCATAAAGCATTGATTATGAAACACTTTCCAACTGAAAGCAATTTTATTTAAACATCTCTAATATGTGATACATTCAGCAGTCATATTTTTTAAACTATCACAGTACTACAGTAATTTATTATACTTGAAAACTTAAAACTTCATCGAAATATAAATCATCTGCCTCTCTATGTAAAATCAATGAATATTTCATTCATATCACTTATGTTCCAGACCGCAGAGCTAAATTTTGCATGAAAAAAATTCAACAATTCTTATACAACTCACCTAACAATTGCTTGATTTGTTTACATTCTATATAAATTAAAATTAGGCTTCATTGTAGAAATAATCGAAGTTTAGTGATCATTTAAAATCAAAAATATTGTAATTGCATTGGTATAAAATTTAGATACATAGATAATACACAAAAATAAAGTGGTTTTATGACAGATGCAACACTAAATATAAATTTGAACAATCTTTATCATGATCTTTACACAGTGCATAAAAAATGGATGCCATATTTTATTTTGCAATGAGTCATGTGATCTCTTCAGATATCATAGGTGTAATTATTTCAATTTTTATTTAAAAAACTACCTAACATATTTTGCTGAAAACTTTTTTACACATTTTATGTGATAGTTTAAATATTTTCTAAGATTTTCGAAGCAATTTGATAATTTTATCTTCATTTAAGAAATGTTTGAAAAATTAGGTCCCATAGGGTTCAATCTATTTCATTTTTTCAACCTGGGTTAAATCCGAAACTAATTGGGTGATATTATTCATTTTCATTCTCGTATGTACCACAGACAGTCTCAACAACATACAAAAATTTCATTTTGATACAGTCATTTTTACGGTAGTTATCGTGCGAACAGACAGACAGACAGACAGAATGAGCAATGTCATAAACACTTTAACTATGTTGGAAAGTGTTAAAAATGGAATGAAATGAATTGCTACCTTTAGATTAAATATACTTGATTAAATGAAAAATAATGTATAAATTCTAAAGAAAGACTTTGGAAAATTAAAAACAAACTGAAAATTACAAAAGAGTAGGAGAACATCATACAATAGTTCATCTAAAGAAATTAAGGTAACTGTTGTGTCCTTGCAAGTACCTGTGGTACTCTGATACAAATTGAAGCCCTTTATAGATACAAAAGCTGTAAAAGCAAATTTGCTAATTTTTTTAATGTAATTCTGGATGAGAAAAAGTTCATTTAATGCAATTCTGGGTGAGAAAAAGTTAAAAAAAGATAACTTTATTTCTTAAATTATTGATCTCCATTAGTCAATTTATGTATTTAATACTTATTTTCTATTCTATTCAAATTACTTTTAAATAAATATCATGTTCACATTGTAAAACAATCAATTGCTATTTAATTATCACAAAATCCAGTCTAAAAAATTGTTATTTGGGAAATTTGCTAAATAAAGATATATGTTTAAAGTCATTCGTTTTAAACTATTATTACAATAAACTGAAATTACAGTATTAGTCACATAAGACATAGTAATTCTATTAAAATTAAATTGACTAAATTTTATTTATGATTGAATTATATAAATTGGAACTTAACTACTGACTTATAATAAGAAAAGAAGATGTCTGTTTGTCTATTTGAATCGTCTGTAACAGAAAATAGAAGCAACATATAGCTATGAAATTTGAAACAAGGGTGACTAAGACTCCTAAAACTCCCAAGGGATAACACCTCGTTAGGATTTTTTTCTAATCAAATTGTTTTAGTTAAAGTTGAAGTGTAATTTTGAATCATTTTCAAACAAATTGGTTCTTTAGTAATCAAAAATATTAGAGAGTTTCCATTTTGACACCATCAGAAAGATCAAAGAACAATTCTTTCAATGGACTTTACATCGAATCTATAGAACAAGTTCTTCATGTTTTAAAAAAAAAAATGAAAATACAATGTAATAAACATAATTTATGAAATTTCCTTTTTTATATTGTTAACACTTTACAACATAGTTGAAAAGTGTTTATGACTTTGTTCATTCATTCTGTCTGTCTGTCTGTCCATTCGCACGATAACTGCCGTAAAAATGACTATATCAAAATGAAATTTTAGCATGTTGTTCAGACTGTCTGTGGGACCTGTGGGAATATAAATTAATAATAACACCCAATTAGTTTTAGAGTGAACCTGAGTTGAAAAAATGAAATACATTGAACCCTATGGGACCTAATTTTTCAAACATTTTTTAAGCGAATTTAAAATTCACAAATTGCTCTGAAAGTTTTAGGAAATATTCAAATTATCCCATAAAAAATATGCAATACCAAAAATTTCAGCAAAATATATTTGGTAGTTTTTAAAATAAAAATTAAAATAATAATTACACCTATATTATATGAAGAGATCGCGTGACCCACTTCAAAATAAAATATGGCATCCATCTTGTGTCAAAATTGTGATTGTTAAAGTTCTTTTTAATTTATATTTATTGTTGTATCCACCCTAAAACCAATTTATTTTTGCTTAATTTCTGTGCATCTCTATTTTGAAACAACACAATTACAATATATTTGAGTTTATGATCAATGCCATCCATCTTGTGTCAAAATCGTGATTTTTAAAGTTCTTTTTAATTTATAATTAGTGTTGTATCCATCCTAAAACCGCTTTATTTTTGCTTAATTTCTGCGCATATATATTCTTTACCAATGCAATTACAATATCTTTGAGTTTAAATGATTATCAAACTATGATTATTTCTACAATGAAGCCTAATTTTCACTTAAGGAGAATGTAAACACATACAGATGTAGGATGAATTGTATAAGAACTGCTGAATTCTTTAACGCAAAATTATTTAGCTCTGCAGTCTGCAATATAGCTGATATGAATAAACATTCATTAATTTTACATAGAGAAGCAGACAATCTTTTCGATGAAGTTTTAAGCAGTTAAAATACTTGCATCTCAATGGTTTAAGTTTTTAAATAAAATAAATTATTGTAGTATTGTGATGAATAAACGGAATGGAATAAAAGTGTATGAATAAAACATTTACAGCTTTTACACACAGAGCCAGGTAGGGTGTGGTAGCCCAGTGGTTAGCACGCTGGAGTTGCACTCGGTAGGCCCGGGTTCGATTTCAGCCACTGCCAAAACTGCCGCCGTGTTCATGCAGAGTACGATCACGTTAAACATGTGGGTCCGTAAGTCCTTCCGAGAGGTTGGTGGTAGGGGAAGGAGGGTACGGTCCCTGTGGATGCCTCTCCCACTGGGTTCCGGTCTAAATTGGGTGGCACTTTCCGACCATCCAAACAGTTACCTTACACCTTTCTGGTAGGTCGGACGGTCTGGGTCTCAACAATAACACAGAGCCAGGTGATTTATATTTCAATGAAATCATTTGAATAAAGTTCATTTTTTTCGATGAAGTTTTAAGTTTTCAAATATAATAAATTATTGTAGTATTGTGATAACTTTAAAAATATTACAGCTGAATGTATCACATTCTAGAGATGTTTAAACCAGGTAATTTATATTTCAATGACATCATTTGAATAAAGTTCATTTTTTTTTTATGAAATTTTAAGTTTTCAACTATAATAAATTAACGTAGTATTGTGATAATTTTTAAAATATTACCACTGAATGTATCGCATTTTAGAGATGTTTAAATAAACTGGCATTGCAGTTGGAAAATGTTTCATAATCAATACTTTATGCATGATTGATCTTTCTTGTTATATCATAAAATTGAAAATTCACACAATTCCAATTTTCGGCATGAATTAATATTGTTGCATTCTAATAAAAAAAAATTTTCAAGAGGCATTATTTGTTCAATATTAATTAAATTCGCAGTGAAACCTCTCATAAATTTTAAAATGTGTCCTAGCAGACAAGCAGAACCACATTTTTCAACCTTGAACTGGAAGTTTTTCTTTGTTCATTTCATTTTCGAGTAAAAGACGTGTCTCTGGCTTTCTTGACATCACAACTGTGGAGTGTATCCATTGCTACAAGTTTCATCAAGAAGTTTCACTCTCAGAAGTCATGATGTCTCAACATAGTTTTTATTTTTTGTTTAAAACAGATGTATAAAGCATTGTTTCTCTTCGGGAATTCACTGTGAATTCTGCTGGGTTACATCTTAAACTCTCGACTGAATACATTTATGAAATTGGGTTTGAAAATTCTTTGCTTATTTTTGTTTGAAATGTAGAATACTTTGTTCTATTTTTTATTTTGTTTTCCACATGTGAGATGTTCTGAAAGCAATGTGATATTATGATATTTAAAATTATAAAAAAGTTTTTAATTTATCTGATTATTGTAAGAAATTGAAATACTTTCTATGAGATCATATTAGCAGGTGAAGGCATGTTTAGGTGCTTATTTATTGCACTTCCCCGCATACTTGCATACTGGGGGAAGGACAGCCACATGCGAGTCCATGCAACAAACAACTACATCTTCTGAAAAATTAAATGAATGAATACAATTAACCCCTACTTTAAATTGAAAAATTGAGATTAATATGTGTATGCATATATACATGTTTGTGTGACTTTAATAGAAAAAATCTTTACTATTGTAAAAAAAAATGTGACAAAATATTCCTTATCATTTTTTTAAATAAAATTATTTGTATAATGGGAAATATAAGAAACAGCAGTAAAGCAAGCAGAAGTCGACTGAAGCTAAGACTGAATCTACAAATACTGATTGGTGACTAGAGTAGTGTCATTTAATTGGACGGCATTTGATTGAAAACTGCTAACTGTAAATCTCTTTTAAATGAATTAATGTCATATTTCTGATTTTTTTATCATTTAACATTAAATTACCACACAAGTGCATATATTAAAAAAGTAGCAGGTGAACAATTCGAGGTTTGATGTTTATAAATCTGTGTAAATTAACAAAATGCAAAACCATAACATACACAAACTTGCAAATAATATTAAAAAATTAAATATTAAGTCAAATGCTTATGAATACTAACTGAATTCACCCAATAACATATAAAACATATATCAGTTTCACAATTAGATAAAAAATAAAATGCTATTTTATACTGTGATTATCAAAAATAAAATGCCATATATAAAGAGTTAAAAGTAACTTTCTTCTTATCACAGTGAAAAATCAAGTAAAATACAGAAGGGTTACAATCAATGTTCCCTCTAAATGACATGGTGATACATCAGGTGAATTGTACAGTCATGCTCCTACTTGGAGGCATGACTATACAGCTAATATGATGCACCTGCATATAAACAATTGACCACCATGCTGGTTCTTTCTCCTCATTATAGTCTAATAATATAAAGCTGCACGATTAAGGCTGTTTGAAGAATGATCACCAAGCAAAATTTGGAAAAATATGATCCAGAGGACTCAATATAACTATCTTAGGTAACAAAAGACAATATCTGTGTGCACTATAATGGTGAATCTAAATGAACTTCAGATTTCAAATGTGATACAACGATACTTCTGGACAAGCCCTAAAACACTTTCAAGCAATTTTTTCTATTAATTTGATTCTATTAATGTAGTGATTGAAAAAGTATAGCAAAGTTTAAATCTTAACACTTTAGAAAGAACATTATTTTCAATAAACTTTGACCAGCATTCAGAATTCATTTTTACAAATTTGATGATTTGTTAAAGAATTTCAACTTATACTTTTTTTTTAGTGTAAAGCTAAAATTTTCATTTCTATATTCAAACACCACCCAAATTAAAAATCCCTCAATCATAACATTTGGCGAGCATCAAAATGAATGGATTTCATCTTCTAATTAAAAGAATTATTTATCTGGCATGATCTGTCAAATTTTACACTTTTATAACTCTATCTAGACATCATCAAATTCGTAACTTCCCAAACAAAGCACTCAAGAAGCTGGGATATTTGCCATTAAAGGAATTGCTAGAAATATATGTTCCCGACATCAGATGCTAAGATAGGAAACCATGGAAAGATGGGAGAAGAGTATCATTACTCCTTCAAGAACAATGAATTTGAATAATATAAGATATTTAATCTCAGACATTTTTAAGCAAGTGGACACATAGACTGAAGATAATTCATCATAGGGAGTTTTTAAATGTAGTTATTTTAATTGAGCCTGACTAAAAGGCTGATTTAAGCAACCATTATGTGTATCGCTAGCTGTCCACATAGTACACTGGCATATGCTGTAGTGCAGTGGAATATGAGCCTGCATAGAAGGTAGGTATGCAGCCTACTGAAGGCATCTAAGAACTTTTCAAAAGGCGAATGACTGGTCATTGCAGGTGATTAGTTGGCTATCAATCAAATTGTAAGCACAATTAATTCTGTGTTTTAACAATGGGATTTGAAGCTTTGAACTCACTGTGCCACCTATGCATATTCATAGAAAAATATAATAAAATATACTACAAAAAACTCTTATTTTACAATAAATAAATGTTTAAAGCCTTCCAATTTTTATTTTAAATAAAATCCAATATAAACATCCATTGCAAATAGAAAAAGTTAATGCAAATTGTGGAAAGTTATTTTTATATCAATATTTATTAAAAATTCATTTTGTGTTGCCAAATCAACTATTTTAGAAAATTCTATCTACATAACATTCTTGTAGATATTTTTCAAATCCTTAATACATTTAATTATCCATTCCAATCCACATATTATTCATAGATTTCAATTATCTGCAACAATTTAAATATTTAAAAATATGATTTCCCTATTTTGCTTGGTACAATCCCAACTCCAATCAAGTAGCCTTAAAAACTTGACAAATTTAAACACTAATGAAAATTTATCATGAGCAAAGAGAACATGAGATTTTTTTTTCTTCCCCACTCTTCCTAAATTTCAAGTGTATGTGTGTGTGTGTGTGGGGGGGGGGGGGATTGGTTACAATAAGAATTTTTGAGGATAAAAGAAGATTTAAAGCATGATAATCTTGAAAAAAAGCAAAAGTAGAATTTTTTGGTGGAAAGTACAACTTATATTTTTGAATAAAAGATTCATTTTAAGGGAAGTGAGAAAATATTAAAGTGCGATAATTAACAAAATATTTCCTTCCACAATTCTCAAAACTGATACCATACAATTTAATCAACAGTAAATAAAAGCATAGAAAAGAGTAATTAATTAACATCAATTAAGTTAACTAATAAAACGCTAAATTTTTAAAGAGTATATTCAGATTGGAGCATTACTTTCAAAATGCTATATCATATTTCTCTAAAAATATTATAAACTTAAGACACTTTTTGCAAATATTAACACATTAAATACAATTTTTTAATACTGCAATCTTTATACCCAGGAATCAAAACCAAGAAAAATTCAGAGATGTGTTTAAAATGACTAGTAACACATTTTATTCAGTTTAAATACTGAAATGACTTGTATCATTGATTCTTTGGTTAAAACAAAAAATGAAGCACAGTATTTTTAAAGATACTAAATTTTAAAGCATATATACAATTTAAAAAATCTTAAAAAAATTGCAAAAGAAACATTACATATTTAATAACTGATCATCTCTTTCATCTTCCATTTTCAAATGATCATCGATACCACGATATGCTTGTGATTCTTGCCGAGGTCCACATCGACAAATATAATCACATCCATCCTGAAACAATACGTAAAAAATATATAAGTCTACATGAAATTAAAATTACACTTGATGAATGAATATGAAATCAAAAATGTTTTGTGTATTATTTTCTCTAAATATTATTTACCGGTGTTTTCTTAAAAGTCCATATTGACAAATATAAATCACATCATTCCATGCATGAAAATTATAAACCCATTTAAAATTAAAACTACACACTATAAATTAACTAAGTCAAAATTGTTTTGTGCAATATTTTTATTAGTTTTTATTTTCTCATACTATTTTTTTAAATAAATAAAAAAAAATGTAAAAAATCTGAGAATTTTAACATGTTAATCGTGGCATCAGTCCGTGGGGACTGACAGTGAACTTTCCTTTTAGGCAGCATCAGTCCGTGGGGACTGACAGTGAACTTTCCTTTTAGGTGGCATCAGTCAGTGGGGGCTGACAGTGAACTTTCCTTTTAGGCGGCAGCAGTTCATGGGAACTGACAGTGAGCTTTTTGTTTGTGTGATGTCGGTCTGTGGAACAGGCAGTATCAAGATTAAAAAATAAATGTTATAATTTTAATGGAGTTTATTAAAATATTCTAAGCAAAAATGATCTAAGTTTTTGACATATTACAAAAAGTGATGACCTGTTTGGTTAACTTCCTGGCTGTATTGCGTCCGAATGTTTTTAAGCCGTTTGCATAGCCGAAACGAACAGTGAAATACAATTGTCACCTCAACGTATGTGCTATCTTCTGTTTATACTCTATGACCAAACACCTCACCAAGCGATTGCCACTGTGTGCCGCCTGAACGATAGGCAGAGCAAGAACAGATCTAACTCAATGTGTTAAAATACTGTTAGAAAAACTTATAACATATATATGCATGAACATGAAAAATCATGTGCAAATACAAATTTTGCTACAAAATTTATGGATGATACAGATTTATAGATGATAATAAATTAAAGACAACCAACATAGGTTTAATAAGTCATTTAATAAAGCTCCTTTCCTCAACGTACATAGATTTATAAAGCCAAAGTGCTTTTGGGCATCACCATGCCCTTCATCAGTGGTGAAATGAAAAATACAGTGCCAACAAATGCATATATATAGGCCAAATCAGCAGGCAAAATTTACATATTATCCATTTAAGTTTTTACAAAATTTACAATATTTCATTTTATATTTTATAGAAAGGCATTTAAGATTTAAATAATAATGAAATACAAATTACAATAAGGAAGAAGGTACGTGACCAAAATGTATGTCATCGAAATATAAATTACACCAAAAGTTAAATTCACAGAAAATTATATAAAGGTTTGACACACATGAAGTCGAGGACGAGTCACCAAGCATAACTCAAGGTCTGAATAGGATCAAAATTACAAAAAGAATCATGGTACAGATAACTAAAAAGGGATTCATAAAGTAAAATATTATGTGGGTTATTTCAACTAATTAAAAAGAAAGTTTTTTCAAACATAGAATGGAAATTATCATTAATAATATACTGGACAAGAGCAGTAGATAGTTTACCATTTTTAACATCACGAGAATGTTCAGCTAAACAGATACTGACAGTATGTTTAGTACTGCCAATATAGAATTTAAAACTATTATCAGGGTATAAAAAGGGGACAATATACACCCTGGCCTGGCTTTTAAAGTTATTTTTATATTTATCTGAATAAATTCTATTAAATATTATAGTAACAGTTGAATGAGCAGGTATAAACTTAAAATTCATGGCAAAAATTAACAAGAGAATGAAAAATCGCCGGGTGATACAGAAGACTAGATTTATATGGCATAAAGTCAGCAACAGAAATAAGGTTAGTATTAGATTGAACAAAATTATGGCGAATATGGGCAAAGATTTTATAAATAAACTAATAAGAATAAGAGGCCTCATGACCAAGGTTAAAGATAACGTTAATTTCAGTAACTAAAACCGAAAAAGAAAAACAAGCATTAAAAGCACAAATAAAATAAGCATTAAAAGAGGCTTTTTTAGAAGAAATAAGATGAGAAGAGTTAGCAGGAATGCAAGAATTAGTGAAAGTAGGTTTACGAAAAATAGAAGTATGAAAACCAAAAGAGTTACGGGAAACAAGAACATCCAGAATATGTAAAGCATTAGACTCATGTTCAACAGTAAAATTAATAGAGGGTAAAATCATTAACTCTATCCAAAAGATCAAGGAGGTCACTTAAATTATGTCTCCAAGTAATAAACACATCATCAATGTAATGACACCAAAGATTAAGTTTAAGGGTTTAAAAAGGCAAAATTTCATTTTCGAGCTCCTGCAAAACAGCTTCAGCAAGAATGCCAGATAAGGGCCTACCCATGGGGGCACCAGAAGTTTGCAAAAATATATTATCACGGAAACTAAAATAATTAGTCTCTGCAACTATGTTCAATGCAGAAGTTATTGCGTCGATAAAGGGAATACTACAACTTTGACTTTGAAGTTTTTTGACAATAATATTAATAGCATTATTAAAGGGAACACTAGGAAACAGAGACACAACATCAAAACTGTGGAAAGTGCAATTTGGAGCAAATTTAGTATTAAAAAAATGTTTAATGAAATTTTCAGTAGAGCTAATAGACTATGATTATTATAAAATGGTTTAAGAAAATTAGCTAATGCTTTCTCTAAAAAATAAGTTGGACCATTACATTTAGACACAATAGGACGCATGAGATGATTAACTTTATGGAGTTTAATTTATCCAAAAATTTGGGGTAGTTGATAATTAGTATGGGAAACAGCAGATTTTATATTAGGAGGAAGATCGAAAGATTTTTTAAGTTTAGCCATCCTAGAGTTAATAACCGCAATCGGGAATTTTTTAACCTGATTACAATCCATCTCGGCAATACACTTTTGCATGGAAATAACATAATCATCACAATTAGCAAGAACAAGTTGTTTAGTCTTATCGGTAGATAAAATAACTAAATCAGAATTAGATTTAAGCTTATTAAGCTCTACGATTTCAATATGAAAAGACACACCTAGACTATTTTTACTTTTAAATTTCTTCTCATTATGAAAATTAGTAATAGATTTATACATTACAAATCTACCTCTAGCCTTGTGGACTTGAGCCATATGAATCAGAGCAGCCTCCACAGGGGGAATTAAATTAACAGAAATAGAATTGCAGGGGGATGGCAAATTTTAGGCCGCTCTCAAGAGCAGCATGCTGAACAGAGGAGTACAATTTACAAACAGAAAAGGTTTAGGAACTTTAAGCTGGGAAAAAGGATTAGGTTTAAGGGCAAGACGAGAATACTTAAAAATAGGGTGCTGAAAAGAAACAGGAACATTATCCACAGCTACAAGAGCAAAATTGGGAGTGCTATCAGAAAAGTGGAAACGCTTGGACATAAACAAATTACGTGGAGCTTTAAACAAATTAGATCGGTTAGTCCAAATGGAGAGTTTTTTAGAATGATGCATCCCTAAATTATTGCGAACATGAATTAGACAAACATGCATATACTCAAAAAATGAATCAGCAATGGTGGGATGGGAACAGGCAACGAATTCACCGTGCCAAAAGTAACAAGATAGATCACAAAAATTGATATTCATATGTAATTCTCGAATAGCATTACAAAAAAGCTGATGAATAATGCGATCATCAGAAGCCTTATTAACATGTTTTTTAATATGGCAAGAGGAGCAGGGATAATATGAAATTGTTTACAGTAAATTAGTAAATTAAGCCGACAAACCAAATTGGTCAGTGTAAGTTTACATTTAAAAAATTTATTGCATGAAAAAGACACATAAGATTGCGTGATATCTAAAAAATTACACTGCAACTAACAAAGGAGGGAAATTACAAAAAAATTGACCCGTAAGCAAATTAAAATTATCACTCAAGATGAAAATACAGCACAAAATGCATACTAACATTAAAAAAAATTTCAAGTACAAATCTGTAAAAAATTTAAAATCAAATCATTTAAAATTGTTTAAAATCCTTAAAACAGGTTAAAATATATAGAATTTCATTAGAAAATGTTAAAATCAAAAGCACATACTTCAATGGCAACAATCGTACTTGAAGAGCCAGCAAAATGTAAAACAAGTACTTTTTGTCCACAACGAATAAATGTCACAAAGATGATGAAGTTTTAGAAAATCGCTTGAAATGATCTCGAGTACGTAGTATAAAAGTCGAAAGGTTTAACGCCAAGGCTTAAGAACCCAGAAAGTTAATTACTATACACACAATGGACCTTTTCCAAACTAGAAGTAAAAAGGCAACGATAGAAAATATCTTGAACCCTTCTTGATCAGAAATATCTCACTCAACGGTCAATCTATATATACTAATTGCCAAGTGTCCGTCTGTCCACCTGTCATGCTTTTTTTAGGCACTTCCCGAATAGATAGAGACTTGTAATTTGGTACACACAGCTCGGTCGCTCGATAAAACCATCTGGAAAAATCGCATTTTTCGAAAATGTTCTCTAGAGAGACTGTTCCACACCAAAACGTTCGAAAAGTGAAATGATATAAAATCGTGCTTTGCGATAAGATAGAGACTTCAAATTTGATATATGGGTACTCATTCGAAAGGAAGAAAGTGTGCAATTTCAGATTTCTAATATTTTCTACTTAAGGGGGTGCCACACACCAAAATGTTTGATTTTCCGAATAAATGAGAAAAGGCTCCTTTAAAATTTGATAGAGGCTTGAAATATATATGGGCTAATCATTTGACGAAAACACCCAAGACGAAAATAGTTTTTCAAAAATGTTCATTTAAGGGGGTGCTGCAAAGAAAACGTTCGAAAGATGTATTGATAGAAAAACATGCTTCAGGATAAGATAGAAATATCAAATTTGGTGTACGGATAGATAGTTTGGAAGGAAGGAAGTGTACAATTTCATTTTACCAATATTTTCTAATGTAGGGGGTGCCACACACCAAAATGTTTGATTTTTGGAATAAAGGAGAAACGTCCCTTTTAAAACGTGATAGAGGCTTGATATTTGGTATATGGGCGAATCATCTGATAGAAAACACAAGAATAGAGTTTTTCAAAAATGTATATTTAAGGCTGTGGGTACTTCACACAAAAAACATTCGAAAGGTAAAATGATAGGAAAAGCATGCTTCGTGATGAGGTAGAGACTTCAAATTTGGTGCACGGGTAAAAAGTTGGACAGGAGGAAAGTGTGCAATTTCAGTTTTCCAACATTTGCTATTGTAGGGAGGGTGCCGCCCGCTAAAATATTTGATTTGAACTAATGAAAAACTCTTCCTTTATAATGTGGTAAAAGCTTGAAATTTAGTATATGGATTAATAATTTGATAAAAAAAAACCAAGATGAATACGGTTTCTCAAAAATGTTCATTTAAGGCGGTGCTACACAAAAAAACGTTCGAAAGGTAAAGCAGGGCTCACATCACAATACATTTTTACTATATTCCTGGGGGGAAAAAAAGAGACCATTTGCAACAATAAACGGACCATTTTTAATTTAAAAAAGGATCCAAAATATGACCATCCGGGGGAGAAAAAAAAGGATTGATGATATCACATACGGATGATTACATCCTAAAAGTTTCAAAAATTAAAAAAAGGCAAAATACTTAAAAAATTGAAGGCATGAAGTTCCCGAGCACTGATAAATGGCATTTTTTTGCTGTAAACAAATTTATCATTGAGAAAAGCTATTTGTATATAACATATTTTTATAGTCTTGAGCAGTTGCGTTCATTAACAATTATAGTTATTGAATTTATATCATTTTAGAATTTATTAAATTTGCAAAGGAGAATATTAAATTGATTTTTAATATTTTCTAATTCGTTAATGAAGTGTGGATGAGCTTTATAGTTATTGAATTTATATTATTTTAGAATTTATTAAATTTGCAAAGGAGAATATTAAATTGCTTTTTAATATTTTCTCATTCATTAATGAAGTGTGGATGAACTCTGACAAGATACATTTAAATGTAATTGGATGAGCTCTGATAAGATACATTTAAATGTAATAATATTTTTCAATTGTTTGTTGTCATATATTAATTATAAAGATATTTTTCTGAACACACACTATAAATATATATATATAATGATTGTTAGAAAATAAATGTTAATTTCAAAGTACTATATACTTGCCAATAAACAGAACAAAAAAATGAAAACTTGATTTAAACAAACAAATAAAATTCCAAAAAGCTCTATAAAATCACATATAATATTTTGAAAAACTGGTGCCCGCACAGTGTCCATATTGTTAGATGCGATCGTGTGGATCGCATGCTCCTGCAGTCCCGTGCAACAGATTTGTGTTAGTCATGAACCAGCACAACGGACAAATCAAGAAATGTTCAAATTAAATTACCTTATAACTAAACAAAACATAATATGAATACATATTCTTCAATACTGGACAAAAAAGAAATTTCAAAATCCTTAAGAAAACAGAATATGCTTAGCTTAAGCTAAATTTAGTTGTTTAGTTCTTTTTAGCCTGCTCTAGCTTAGACTTTACTAATTTCTTCCCAAAACATGAAAGATACAGATGTTCTTCATTTCTTGAAGTAATAAAAAATTAAATAAGTCTGTACTTAAATTTAACTTAAATTCAGCCCCATATTTTTGAACAACAATACAGAATATACATTCTGTCACAGCATTATTATGGGGAATAAGTAATATTGTTTTCATCACCAGATTATATTAAATTCTTCTGGATAAACTGTTAAATTCCTCTAGGCAAATTGAATTGTACAATCACACCATTTATGCAAAAATAAAAGATTAAACATAATAGGTGTTTTCTATAATTTTACAGGTGTTTTCCATAGTCAGTAATTTTGTACAGAAATTCATTATTACAGAAAATCTGTAATGGTTGGTATCTCAGTATTACCGCAAAATTCCATCGATCCACCCCCTTAAATGCTAGGGGGATGCAATTATTGGGAATTTTTTGCTAAAAGAAACATGTAAAATTCTGTCGATCCATACATTCAAATGTTATAAAAACTGCAGTGTGGAGGCTTACTTGGAATTTTCAGCTCAGAAGAAGCAATTTGTATTTTCATCAAATTTGATGACGGATTCTTTTCATTTTTTTCAATACATAGGGGGGATGGTATTTTTCAGAATTTCAAATTGAAATGAAAAAGGGTCACTTTCATAGGGAGGGCGGATTGATGGAATTCTATGATAATTTTGCAAAATGTTGCTAGAAATATACGCAATAGGAGTATAGATATTTTGATATTAAACAGCAATATTAGAAAAAAAAATTGGTAGTTTTTCTGAAAAATGATTAAGACAACTATGTTTTATAAAAATGTATACAGAAACATTACACTTAAAACATCCAGGGTTCTACTGGTAGAATATGAAACTTCAGGACACAAATTTTATAAAATTTCAGGACAAAAAATAAAGTTTTTATTGGGTGAAAATTATCTTATAATGAAAACGAACATATTTATATTTGGTAAAACACAAGTTTTCACTAAAGAGAATAAAAAATATTGATCTTCTTAATTAAAAAAAATATATATATATAGTATAGCAATGAATTATATCCCTGCCAAAATGGTTGTATTTTTGCCTAAATCATTGCTTTAATATCACTTTTTGGAAAATATCCCGTTACAGGGTTCATAATTCAAAATAGAAAAATTTGTATTTTGAAAATATAATTAAAAAATTAACCTTAAAATTTGTCCAGAATATGAAAATATGCTAGTTTAGTCAATCTAATATGCAACATTTAAAAGATGGAGATGAATGGAAAAAGATGCTAATGTACTTACTATCGGCAACTCATGTGATCAAACTGAATTGCACAACTGCACTGTTTATACGAAAATAATTAAGAAATTAACTGTAATAATTAACCAGAATATGAAAATATGCTAGTTCAGTTAATTTAACATGCAATATTAAGAAGATCGAGATGGATGGAAAAAGATACTAATGTACTCACAGCAATTCACGAGAAAAACTGATGAGAAAAACTGAATTGAGGAATCGTACAGTTTATGCGAAAATAATTAAAGAATTAATCTTGATAATTAATCAGAATACGGAAAAATGCTAGTTTAGTCAATCTAATATGCAATATTTAGAAGATTGAGATGGATGGAAAAAGATACAATATTTTCAGCACGAAAACAAACTGAATTGCGCAATCGAAAGTTTATGCGAAATTAATAAAAAACATAACATTTTAGTGATTTATGCTGAATTTGAAGAAGCATATTTATTACTTTCATAAAATATGTGATCTTGACATTACATTACATGCGTGCCATAAATCACCATTAATTACAGTGCATGCGGTCACAAATTTATAGTGGCCCAGACAGAAGGCAATTTTCAGTAGAAAACTATTCAAATTCTGTAATCCATAGTATGAGATCAGGATGTTTCCGATAGAAACTACAGGGAATCCATAGTAATCGGCATGTCTGCTTTTGACATAAGTAAAATTTTAGAAATTTTGGGATGGTACGTAAAAAATAAGGATATTTCAGGACACAAATATTTTTTTCAGGAATTTCAGGCCTCTGAACATCGAAAAGTGCCTCAATTGTAAACATGAACAACATACTTCATTCATGTATCTAGAACTTCATATTAGGACTAGCATTTGAGAAATGAAAACCTCTGTTGTCTCGCGTCTGTTTTTTGGAAGCTGCGTGCGAGGGGTAAAAGAATGAATACAACTTGTCACACAAGAATGCGGACGTTTTCGTGACAAGCTCCATTTATTCTATTATCCCCAGCATGCAGCATCCAAAAAATGGACGGGAGACAATGCTCGTATGCAATTCTACAAGTTGGGCAAACATCTGCATCACAGAAAAGTAAACATGTGCACTCATACGATTGCCATTCATTGGGACATTTCAATGACGCCGGAAATTTCAGAGAATTTTGGCTATACAAAATACATATTTTCCCAGCAGAAAAGGGGGAAAGGGAACCTGATGATGAAAAAAGGGACTTTAAGGGACTAATTACGAAAAAAGGGACCATTTGCGACGCCTGGGTAAAGTGATAGAAAAAACATGCTTCACGATAGAATAGAGGCTTCAATTTTGGTGTACAGGTAGACGGTAATAAAATTTTATGGCTACTCTTGAGATAAGTAGTTCCATTAATGTTACAAGCGAAGAATTTCGAATAGTTCCACGAAACTAAAAGATTCTTTTTATATAGAAATTAAAAACCTAAAAATATATGTATCATATATATAATGAAAAGTCTGTTTGTCTGTCTGTTCCATACATAAATCTAGTTATTGACAGACTTTTTATTTATTTATTTTTATTTATTTATTTTTTTTTTCAAATTTGGTAAGGCACACTACACTACAGGTAACCACATTTATGTTTAGAGTTTGTAGGCTCAAAGGTTGTTAGAATATTAATAAAAAGTACTTCAGTAGCATTATTACAAATTTTAACTGTTTGTAGTTAGAAACTCAAAATAAATTTTCCACACACATTTTTTTTTTTTTTTCATAAAAAGCAGTATAAATAGTTTTCATGTAAAAAGTATGTGAAAATTTTCAAAATCAGCAGAGAATACAAAAGTCAACTTATTTCTACAAAGAAACACATGAAATGAACTCAGTAAAAGTTGCCAATAACTTCTCACTTATTCCTTATCTGTAGTGAGTATATATTTATCAAATTGTGTCAAATAGTATAATAAATAATTATTCTGCATATTAAATATGTTTTAAGTATTTGTACTACAAAATAAGAAAAGAAGATAAAAACGAATTATTTATTACCGCCTGCAAGTTTCCAAAATCTTTCCAAAAAGAATAATTAGGAATTTGTTCAAAGCCTTTAGCACCAGCCACGAGTCTCTTGTACAAAAAGCCAATGATGAAATAAGCAGATACAAAGGTGAAAAACCTGAAAAGAAAATAAAGGTAATGAAGCATTTCAAATTAATGAAGAATTGGAAGACACCGCTTAAGCTACTTTTCCATTCCTAATTCCTCAACTATTAAGAAACACATTAGTTTCGCTGATTTTGTTTCTTATAAGCAGTTGATTCTTAAATCCAGAAATTTTTTAATATCGTTCTACCATTGTAAATACTTCAACTTACAGTTTTACGGACTCTCAAAACTACGGAAAATCCCGTGAAATCCATGCATCCCACCATTCAATTCATATTCCCTGCTTTGCTGAGAGTCCAAAATTATCAGTTTGCATCTATTTTCTTCTTCTAATGATTTCATATCAGAAAAATAGAACCAATTTATTGTTATAGTGTAAGTAAAAATAAAGAAATATTTTACTAAACAAATTATATTTCGCTTAAATTATAAGATTGAGCAATTCAGTCTTTCTTTTCGGGCTTTGCTAAAAGTACACAATTGCCTTTCTTCATCCATCTCCATCCCCATATTATTACACATAAACTTGGCTAAACTAGCTTATTTTCATATTTTGGTTGATTATAAAGGTTAATTTTTTAATTATTTTCATATTATTAGTATGATCGTGAAATTCAGTTTTTTTTGTTTCACCGGTGTTGCCGAGGGTATGCAATTATCCTTTTCCATTGATCTCCATCTCCCTATTGCTGCACATTAACTTGACTAAACTAGCTTATTTACATATTTTGGTTGATTATAAAGGCTAATTTTTTAATTATTTTCACATAAATAGTACGATCGTGAAATTCAGTATTTTGTTTCACGTGCGTTGCCGAAAGTACGCAATTATCCTCTTCCATCAATCTACATCTCCCTATTGTTGCACATTAACTTGACTAAACTATTTACATATTTTGGTTGATTATAAAGGTTAATTTTTTAATTACTTTCACATAAATAGTACGATCATGAAATTCAATTTTTGGGTTTTTTTTTTTTTTTTTTTACAGGCATTGCCATTCTTTACTAATGCTTTCTTATATCTTACCTCATTTGGCTGCTTTATCTAGGGGTTGACAAAAGCCAGATATCGGCTTAACAGAAATAGAACCAATTTTGGAAGCCATAAAACTGACCATTACAGAACTTAAAGAATCTCTTTGGTTGTCACTTTTAAAGCATCTACCACAATCTGACTAGCTTCTGGCCTGATTTTCATGTTAAATTTCCAGATGCTGAAGCAGCTACATTTAAAACTGAAATCTATGATAAATACATAGAGATAGTTGTTGATCACCTGGAAGCCAGACATGCCTATTATTACATCTTTCCCTAGACTTTTTAGTGCAAACACCTCCAGTCATGACGAAAATGAGGCCGCTGAGAGTCTCTTTGATCATTATTCTAAACAAGGGAATCCACCAATATTAAACTATGAAGCTTTTAAATTAGAGTGGGTAGTTGCCTCCAAAATGATCTAAGGGCAATCATATAAAAATATGAGCACAAAGCAAATACTTTTGAAATTGGCTACAACACCTGAGCTCAGAGAATCATTTCCAAATTTATCAAAGCTGGCTACTGTTGCACTCTATACCTGTCAGTACAGCAGAATGTAAAAGAGAATTTTCATACCAAGGTAGAATTTAGACCTGTTTACGAAACCGAATGAAACAGTCAACTCTGAATAATCTCATAGCTATTTCAATAGAGGGGCCAGATCCAGATGATTTTGATTATAACAAGGCAGCTGATGACTTTGCTTCTCAGAAGAAGAGAAAAATTCATGTGTAGAATTATTAGTATTTATTAATACTAATAAGTAATTATATTGTAATATTATATATAATATGTGTTGTAATTATTATTAAATGTAAGTTACATTTACAGTTAAAGACGTTTGCGTTTCTGAGCATCGAAAAAATTTGCAAAACATAATACATCTGTTTTAACCACCCGGCTGGTAAAACTTTCAAGGGAGAACACTGAATGCTATTGTTAAATATCAGTCTTCCCTTTCCCTTTGACTAAATTACGATCCCTAGTAGGAGACTGGACAGCGTCGAGAAAAAAGCGGCATTTTATACACGCCCCCAGTGATAAATCTGCAGGTGGTACACAGACAGTAAAATCTCCCTCTGTCTATTCAGGGAAAGAAACATTGGGATCTTTATTGTACTTCAACTCACCCCCACCCTTCAAGACCTGAAATTGCACTTCTGAAGAATTTATTTGTTTGTATTATCCTCAGACATTCCGATGTCTGAGACTCCGGGTATTTAGCGAGTTTCTATTGCTCCCCTCCCCTTTATTCCTTTGTAGATCTAAGTATCACACTTGAAAGAAAAGAGGGTGATCCTGCAATCTTTACATTCTAATTGCTTACTATTATAGAACATATTGCGTTGCAGATTGAATCGTTCCAGCTTTTTGTAAATTTGGTTAGCTAATATTTTGTTATCAGACATTGAAAATGACATTTTTATAGCTGCCAAGTGTTCAGATTTTTATGTACTTGTTCCGTTTTTTCAGTCTTGTTCCGGGAATCCGATTTGGATCCACGGTAGTCCAATTTTTCTTTTCCATAACATTTATATTTTATTGTATGCAGATCTGCATAAGAGTATCTACAAGTCATGAAATCGGAAGTAGGTCACGAAATGAGAAACAAAGTCTGGAATTTTAAGATGGAGGTTTTCCCGTTTTATCATCTAAAAATTTGTTTCCACGTAATTGCGTCTTTCTAATTAATGTGGGAGAAACACATTTGCATCGACTAAAATTTTTATGATTATTTCTTGTTATATACAAGAAAACTATTTTTCAGACGTATTATTAAAGAAATGAAGAGCTATATTGCACGAGTACCGAGTACTGTGATAAACGGCATTTGTCCGCGATCTTCTTTATATTTCGTTTCATTGTGAAAATACTTTTCCACTTCTGCAATCTGTTTGCATCATCTAAAACGTTTGTAATTATTTCGTATATACTATATTATACAGAAAAACTATTTTTCAAGCGTATTTTTAATGACATGAAAGGCTATTTTGCAGCAGTATCGCAATAAACGGCATTTGTGCGCGATCCTCTATATTTCATTTTATTTTGAAAGTATTTTTCCACTGTTACAATTTGTTTACATCATTTAAAATGTTTGTAATTATTTTGTATATATAATATACAAAATAATTACAAACATAAAAATAGTTTTTCTATATAATAGAAAAACTATTTTTCAAACGTATTATTAATGAAATAGAAGGCTATTTTGCAGCAGTACGGGGGAAAATGGTATTAGTGCGCGATTTTTCCTCATACAATGTGTTCCTATCTTTTTTTCTGGTAGGTTGACATCTATGCATTTTTTATATCAATCCCTAAAATTAATGTCATTCATACTTTTTTTATTATTACCCAGGCTGTCTAGCTCACCCAAAGGGTGCAAATGAGTTTCAAGGATATGATTTATATTTTGTCAAAGCGACAAGAAAAAGAGTAGCAACTATAAAACAAAAACTTATTATTGACTTGCAAATACTGAACCCTAGCTGCCAACTCTGCATTTCTTCGTGAAGCTCCGATATTTGCATTAACTGCCGATCTCCGGACAAATATACAAATTCCCCCCCCCCCCTTTTTTTTTTCTTAAACTTTTATGATGAATATAGTAAACAGATTTTAAAATGAAATTCCATACTTTAGCAAAATTGGCCACAAAAAGTGACTAAATTTCGCTCAAGATTACCTTATAATATTTTAATTTTAAATGTGTTTCATTCTTATATTTGTAAGTAATATGAGAAAGATTATATATGGAAATGTCACTAAAATGTGCATTTATACGTGATTATCGGTTTATCCCGTTTTATTATCCTGTATTTTCCATTCTCGCAATTTGTTTTCATCAACTAAAACTTTTATATTAATTGCTGTTTTAACTCAGGAAAATTAATTTTCAAGCATGAAATAAAGGGGTATTGAGGCAATGACTGTACAAGATAAGATGACCATAATTGAAAATTGTTAAATAGAAGTTTTTTTTTTAATTTGTTGTTTTTTTATGCCCTTTTTGTCAAGTAAAAACAAATTAGCAATTTTTTCTATTTATTTTTTCTTGAGTTTCTTTTTCAATTTATTTTAAATTTTAAGAAAATTTAAAACAATTTTTAATACAAAAATCTGAATCATTCTTTTTTTATATCTTTAACAAAAATGGGCATTTAAAAAATAGTTGTTATTGTTAGAGATGTAAAAATGGCAACTAGCCGTGTCTATTTGGCACCTAGAGTCAGAACCTATAGGCGTCAAATGACGCCTAGTTCAAATTTTTAATTTCTAACACTGGGTGGTAAGCATTGAGTAATCTATGAAGATGCCGACTCGGAGTCCACGTCCTTCTTCTTTCCATAATTCTTTTTGTACACAGTGTTATTTCTTTCTTTCCAGTGGCTTAACCAACCATCAATCGCATGGAACTCTTTTTCTCCTAATTTTTCCACAAAATTTTCTGCTTTTTTTCAGTAAAATTGCCCTACTGATAGGAGCGTTCTTTAATCTGGCATTAGAAAAACATTGTAAGAGTGCTTCCTCTATAGCAGCTGCCTTTCCTTGTCGTTTCTGTTTTCTTTGAAGATTACAATTTGACGTCAAAATTTCATTTCTGCCTTTCAGGATTTTACATAATGTTGAATGCGGAATTTTTAGTGCACAGAAGCAGCTTCTCTTTTAAAGAGAATCATACTTTTTAAGTAAACTTTTCAAACAAAGTAAGGGTTTTTCTGATGGTGGCTGATACTAATTATAATATAAACTGCTATTTCATGCAAAATATACATATGCCATCTTTTATTTAACCATTTATGTTTTTTCACACTTTAAATTTTAATACTGTAAAATAATAAATATTAAAAGTAAATAATAATAATTTAATTTAATGAAGTGGATATGCCTGCCTTTTGTTGCAAAGGCATTGAAAATTTGACATAATTGTTACAATTTTCAAACGCATATCAGGCATTGCATCTCATTTGTTTCTATATTTAAATTTAGTGCAGATATAAATTGAAAAGACTAATTCACAAAACTAAATGGTGCAAAAAATGACATAAATTTCTATAAAAATATCGAGTAACCACTGACAACATGATGCACAACACAGCTGACTGATCCACACTGTTAAAATGCATCCAATCAGTTACTATGTATGCATATGTGTATGTCGTAATTAAAAATGCTAATATTTGACTAAGAAAGTCACAATTTTTTTTTAAATAGAAAATAATATTCTTAGCATAAACATAGAGCATTTAAAAACCTTAAAACAATTAATAGATTTTAAATTATTTACAGGTATCTGACTCAAAATATTATGTGCTTTTTGTGGCAATACTTTCTTGATTAACAAAAATTATTACAGTATAACTAAAATTCGCATAAAACATTTGAACATATTACTAACCAGGAATCAAAACTACATTTTTTGAACTCATAATAAATGTTTGAATCACTAAACTATACTAGTACTAGTCAAATTTTTATATTATTTTCCCTTTTTTTTAAAAGTGTGATGCCTATCTTAACACAAAATGTATTTATTTTTATTTTACAATTTCATCTAGAACAAACAAGAGAGAACTTATAACATAAATATCTTAGGTTTATAATCTTTTTGGAATAAATATTCTATACAATAGGTCAGAATCAAACCCATGCATAACTCCTAAACTCTAGAAATATTTTCTAATAAATCAACAACAAAGCTTGTCAGATCCTTACATCTTACTAATTAACATATAGATTTTATGCAGAAAACTTTTAAAAATAAAAATTAGAAACATTCTTCAGGAATAATGCATGGTATAATGTCAATTAATATTATAGAAATGTCAGTTTTATAAGCCACAAGTTCCAAACTGAAAACTGGAATGTTTATTTGAAAACATTCCAGTGACAACTAATACAAACTAAGCTTTATTCACTTACAAAATGCAAAATACACTTCCAGAACTGTATCCAGATGCTTTTATGGGGTTCAATAAATGTGAACAGGTTACATTACTTCCCAGCTCAAATAAATAAAAACATTTTACGGCACTTGAATTCCTTTCTTCTAATATTTGAAATGTACCCTGTCAAAAGATAGTTTTCCATAATTAAGTTGGTGCATGTGTTTCCAAATATATTTTTTCAAAACTGTATCATAATAAATAAAAATTTAGCAAAACACAACATTTTTAGTAAAAGCATCAGTATTGCAAAAAAAGATAAAAACCAAAATCAAATTTATTAAAATAATTGATCAAATTTATTAAAATAAATATCAAATAAAAACATAAACTAACTGACAAACTATGGTGCTGTTGCACAATTAGAAATCCTAAAATGCAAAAAACTAAATTACTTACAAACAAATTTTCAGGATCACAAATAATCATGATTTTTGTTATTCTTTCAGAATGGTTACAATGGTTATTATAAAAACTTCCTCCATAATACGTCAGCTGCATCCAATTAGCTGTTTACAAAAGAAAAATATATTATATAAAATATTATCACTTTTAATTAACTTTCAATGCCATAACTACACACTCAGCCACTCCCGACCATTCAAATGGTTTCTCTAAGTCCTCGGACGAGACGGATGGTCTGGGTTTTCGACACTCAGCCACTCAATTTGTTGTTCATGCTCTAGGGCAAATTGACTGGTCTGGGTTTCCGACTCTCTTTATTTCAGCATACAACAGAATTTGATTTAGCTAAATTTCAATTAAAGTAACTGTCTCTAATCGTGCCATATAAACAAGCTTTCCATTAAACTCAGGGTATGAGCTTCGATATAAAGAATTTGGATTAGGCGAGATTTTATGGAGCAATACATTGCGAAATGTGGTAGAAATGTTGTGTGAAATGGCATACTGCGACCCTGTTTTTCTGGCAACCCCTTCTAACTTTCTGTTATCTTCAGTAAATTCTATTTTAGTTGTGTTATGGCTTAGTGTGTAAAAATGCATATAAAACATGAATATCATACAAAAACGAAAGATAGCACATGTCAATGGATAAAATAATATAGAAACAGAAAATTCACATAGGAATGATCGTTCTCTGTAGAAGATCGCAATATGGAAACAGCTGTTTGGTCAATCTGAATATTTACACATGTATTGGTTCGAAAAGTTTTGGATTTCATTAAACCAAAAGTCTTCATTAAAGTCTTTTTGATTTTGATTTAAGTATGGCTTCTGCTTTGTTTTAATGAGTAATTTAAAATTTAATTTCTCGAGTGTATTAAATTTTTATAATTTTCATGTTATGTCTGTGCAGTAGACAAAGGCCACAGAACACTAGTTACACAAACAGCCGTTGCTACATGCGATATATAGTTTTTTTTTAAATTTCATTAACATACATTCTTTTTTCTAAGTATCGGGGGTTTTTTGCTAAAAGTACAATATTTTTTAAAGTATCATTTTTTTAACTTCGTTAAAGTATAATCTTTTTTCCTAAGTACCATTTTCTTTAATTTCATTAAAATACAATCTTTCATGGGGGTTTTTTGCTAAAAGTACAATATTTTTTGAAGTGTCATTTTTTTAACTTCGTTAAAGTATAATCTTTTTTCCTAAGTACCATTTTCTTTAATTTCATCAAAATAGAATCTTTCATTTTTTAAATTTCACTAAAGTACAATTTTTTTTTTTTTTTTTTTTTTTTTTTTTGCTACTTGTACATTATTTTATACGTATTTATGTATTGTTTTTTATGCATTTTTGATTTTTACTTATATATTTTTAAATTTGCTATGCACAAGCCTAACATAGCATTCGTTGGGACTTTTCAAACATCATCTTTCTTGGAACCATTTTTCACCAAAAAAATGCAGATTGTGCCAAGATTCTTTATATCGAAGCTATTCCAAACTAAGAATTGGGCCAGTACATAAATAAAACTATGTAATACAAAGTTAAAACCTAATTAATTTGTCTATAAGATCTAATATATGAAAAGGCAAATTAAAAATGAAACTTTTAAGTGAAATAATTCCAGAATTAAGAGACAGATTTCAATAAACCTTTTTTAACACTTTACAACATAGTTGAAAAGTGTTAATGACTTTGTTCATTCTGTCTATCTGTCTGTCTGTCCGTTAGCACGATAACTGCCGCAAAAATGACTTTATCAAAATGAAATTTTAGTATGTTGTTCAGACGATCTGTGGGACCTATGGGAATATAAATGAATGATATCACCAAATTAGTTTTGGATTGAACCCGGGTTGAAAAAATGAAATACATTGAACCCTATGGGACCTAATTTTTCAAACATTTTTTAAGCAGATTTAAAATTCACAAATTGCTTCGAAAGTTTAAGGAAATATTCAAATTATCCCATAAAATATATTAAAAAAAATTCAGCAAAATATATTCAGTAGTTTTTTAAATAAAAATTAAAATAATAATTACATCCTTTATATGTAGAGATCACGTGACCCACTTCAAAATAATATATGGCATCCATCTTGTGTCAAAATCGTGATTTTTAAAATTCTTTTTAATTCATATTTAGTGTTGTATCCGTCCTAAAACCGCTGTATTTTTGCTTAAATTCTGTGCATCTACATCCTGAAACAACTCAATTACAATATATTTGAGTTTAAATTCTTATCCAAATTTGATAATTTCTACAACGATCGAGTTTAAATGATCCTCCAACTTTATGCAATTACAATATAGTTAAGTTTAAATGATCATACAACTACTTTTGACTTATGGAGGATGTAAATACCAAAAGATGTAGAATGAGTTGTATAAGAATTGCTGCATTTCTTTGACACAAAATTATTTAACCCATGGAGTCTGCAATATAGCTGATATGAATGAAACAATCATTGATATTACAGAAAAGCAAACGATTTTTTGATGAAGTTTTGAGTATAGAGTTAAATTACTTGTACAGTGCGTGACCTCTTATCCGGCACCCTAATATCCGGACTCTCCCCAAACCGAAATTCAGCAAAATAATGCCAAATTCTGCACAAACAAGCGATTATTTGCCAAATATTGCGCCAAATAGCAATTTTTTGTTTAAAATCCCACCAAACGCTTTTTTGCAGTAATTAGCATTATCAATTTAAAAAAAAAAAAAATGATGCGTTGAAGCCTACATTTTTCCAGGGTACGCGTGATCCGTGCACAAAATTCAAAAATCCCACGCAGAAAAAAATGCCGCGTGGGAATTTGCGTGCACTCTCCGCCACAGATCCTTCTTAAATTTCGAAAACGAACGCGAGGAATTCTCGCGAGAGCGAATGAAAAGCAGGAATGAAAATATTCCGTGAATCGTGTTTTTTCCGGAAAGTTCCGTATCTCCATAGCGCAACTCCTCTTTTCTGGAAAAGATCTGAAGAAGCACCGTTTTTCCCGAAAATTTCAGAAGCGGCTGCATCCGACACGGGCGAGACGCATGAAGGCTAAAAGGATCTATCTGATGGCAAATTTATAACATAACCTTGCCTGTTGGTATATATTATATTATATAAGTTAAATCAAATATTCGTTGAAAATTTAAGTAGTGTTGCAGCTATAACAACGTCAAAGGGTAGTTGTAGAAATACAAGTAGCTGTAGAGGTGTTAAAGGAGAACAGTTCCAGTTTAGTTCAAAATCACTTTTATTGAAGAGTGAATCCGTTGCATTTGCTTACAAAATATTTCATGAAAAACAGTAAAGCAAAACAAAGCATGCTATGTACAAAAACATGAGCTCTACAGCTCATTTGTAGGTTTTCAGTAAAAGTTCCACGCTTAGACACGTTTCTGGTTTAAGCAGTATTTACACGAGTAAGTAGAATAAAACATTTCAACTTACGTAACCACGTGCAATTTCCGACGCCACCACTAGCTGGGCACACGCTATGGCAAAAACTTTAAACTTCCCGGATCAGCACTAGATAAAGTCCACAACACGGAAAACATGGTCTCCATAACTGAGAACCACAAAAACTACTTAGTTTAATTTAAACATCCGCGTCCACCGATAAACATTTATCGTAACCTTCGACTACGTCGAACATGGCTTTATGTAGATCCGTCTGCCCGATCTAGATCCTTCTAGATCCTTCCGTCGATCAGTATATCGATCCGTCTGGCTGATCTATCAAGCAAGCTATCAAGCGAGCTACCGTGATCTAGCGATCTACCGATCTACCTTAAACCAGAAAAGTGTCTAGCCTTTATATCAGACGATGGGTGCGTTCCGGAACATAACCGTTGCCGGCAACGCCCTCTGGATATGCAAAACAGGATGCAAGAGCGGCGAGAAAGGTGATTTGCATGATAAGCCAAGTTTTGTCCACATCGCGATTCGTTCACGAGAACGGAAAAATCATTTTAATAATGACGTCACGCCCCCGTGAAACGAGAATCGCGACGTAAACAAAACAAAGTTTCCAACACTATCTAGTTAGTTTTCATGGCGAGACGTGTCATTCCATTCTTCACTAGTTACGAATATGGCTCCTGCATATATATAGGAGCCTTAGTTACGGACAAGTCACGGCAAGGTGCTTTTTTTAATGGCGTTTCATTCTTTTCTGGGTATATAGGGCAGAGCACACTAGGCACAAAGGTTTCGATTTTTCTGAATTCGTTACATTTTCTTTTCTGCTCTTTGTTCCAGGACTTTGATTTTCAGTAAAAGTATTCCAACTTTTTCGCTAGAAATATTCCGATATCGCCAAATAAATCTTATTTGCTTTGTCTATGCCCTTCAAACGCGATGTGCCGCACAGAATTCACACTATTTTGCACAAACATTTATTGGAAAAGATTGAAAAAAAAAAAGGTCATCAGCGCATTTCCGAGATGATAGAAAGTACGTTTAAGTAAGGAATTCCCGAAATGAGAGTTAACTTTTGCCGAAATGCGAAGAAGAAAAATATACCAGCTATAAAATGTCATTCAGGGCCTTCTGTTGTCATTTTCTCGGAAAAACCCGATTTTTTTTCATCTCCGTGGAAATATACACATCTTTAATATATTAAAAAACGTTGATGGAATTCCAACATCAAAATCATTTTCAATGAAATCCTATTACTTGGATGAAAATGGCTATTTTGAACCGAAAATTGACCCTATCAAAAAGTTCCATTGCAGTATATTTATGGAGTTTTAACGTGCTACATTTATTAATTAGTATTTTATAAAAGATAGTTTAGCAATATCGCGGAATTTTTTTATGTAAACACGATCGCCGATATATTTCGTTTTATTTTTAAATATTTTCCATTTTTTCAATCTGTTTCCATCCACTAATATTTTTATATTTTTTGGGCTTTTTATGCTGGGATATTATTTTTAAACATATTGTTGATGAAATTGAGATATATGTTTAGGATAACGAAATTAAATTTTTTTATTTATTCAGGCATTTAGAATTATAAGGCTTATTAGAAATATATTTGAAGAGCATAAATTAGAATTTGATATATTTGCACCCATAGTTGAATTTCTCGTTTCAATTAAAAATGAACATCCTTCTCATCTTAATTTTATTAAAAGTACTTTAAAATATTTTGATATGAACAAAGGTGCTTCTGCTAAAATATTAGATGAATATGGTGAGGGCCCACTTTAGTTGAAATGTTCCAAAAAAAAGACTTCTAATAACTACCCAGAATAATCAACTTTTTTCAGACATTTTTTTCTTTCAGGAATTTTCTTAATCCCTAAATTTGATACATACTATAATTATATGTAATTTGCATTTTAGTTAACCAAGTATATCTTTTCATATGGATTGTAAAAAATCTGTATTTAATACATGTTTTTAAAATGAATTATAATTTTCTATAACATTCTAGACCATCCCAGTAAGTTTTAGAGAAGTATCCTGAATGACGTAAAAACCATCTTATCCAGAATGCCTGAAGTCCCAAGCAATCCGGATAATAGATCCTGTACTGTACCTCCATGTTTTTAAGTTTTAAATAAAATTAATGTGATGAATGAATTAATTGTGATGAATGAAATGAATGGAAAAATGTTTATGAATGAAATGCTGCTTTTATTTAAAGAGCCAGCCCATTTATATTTCGATGACGTCATTTAAAAAAGTTCATTTGTTTTCGATGAAGTTTTCAAATATAATAAAATATTGTAGTACAGTCGAACCTCTCATTTACGGTCACTTTCCGGACAGAAAAATTTTCCGTAAACGAGGGGTGAATGTAAAAGGGGATCGTTCTAAATTAGATCAAATATTACACTTTAATCATTTTAAATTCCTCATATTGAAACATACCTATTTTTGAGAACATAAAACAATTTTAAGGTAACGGACAAACCCGAAGCCGAAATTTGATTTCGGGGGGGGGGGGGGGGGGGGGGGGGGTGTTGAACATTGTTTTTGATACTATACCTGATTGGATATTTACCTTGTACCTTTTCAGTGTTAAATTTTTCTTTCATCGGGGGTTAACTCCCCCCCCCCCAGCTGCGATCTTGGTGACGAACGTGCACATTTGTTTCATAAAAACAATTAAATTCACAACATGTAAGTTCATATCCAAAAAACGTACAGTAGTATATATTAAACTTATTTACCTTCGGGGAAAGAACTGATCAAATGATGTTTGGTGGGTTTTAGCCACCAGTCTTTCTCCTTCGAAGTGTATTTTAAGTTGCGAGACTAAATTTAATGCCTTTCCATCATTATGCTTACAGGAAAATGTCTTTAGTCCATCTAACACTTTAAAAACTTCAGAGTAATTTCTGATGCTGGCTCCTTGCTCTTCACACTCGACTTCTTCTTCCTCACTTTCTTCCTCTTCAGATGATTCTGCTGCAAATTCCCTGACGTTATCGGATATTTCCCTGTTGTTATCTTCTATCATCACATCTACATCCATAGGAGCATATTCTGCAGACGACATGCCCACGAATCCGGCCTTTTCCATCAAGCTCTATAAACTTTTAGATTCTTCATCTGAATCAGTCGGAAGTGTTGCAAACTCCCTAAAAGCAGCTTTTTGATAACAATTAGAAATTGTTTCTTCTTTTACACTATTCCATGCAGATTTTATCCATCCAACTGCATCCCAAACGTTGATCGATTCAGATAGTTCTGTGGCTGATTTAGCTTCTTCCATTTTTGCAGATCAAATGCTTTAAAAGTAGCTTGCGGTATTGAACTTTAAAAGATTTGATTACACCGAGATCCAGTGGTTGACACTTTGATGTTGTGTTAGGGGGAAGGAAAATTACCTTTATGTTTTTCAGGCGAACGTCTGTTGGATGGGAATGTGGTATTATCCATAAACAGCAGGACTTTTCTTTTTTCCTTCACGAAGTTCTTGTCTAAGTTTATCAAATATTTCAACATGATATCAAAAGTCATCCATGCTTTCCTATTAGAGTGCATTCGACGGGTAAGCCATGCATATCCAGTCACTTAAAGCAGCAAGGCTTTGCTGCTTTTCCAATCACCAAAGGGGTCAATTTTTTCACCTTGCATGTTTGCTCTCAGCCGTATTGTCAATCGCTCTTTAGAAATTTTTCCTCCACTGCAACGTTCTTTTTTTTTAAGCAAAGCGTTTTATCAAGAAGAGAGCTCGATAGAACAGTCCAGTTTCATCGATGCTATAGATATCCCTTGCTGAATATCCTTCAATAATTTTTGGTATTTTTTTAACTCAATCTTCACACACACATTGTCGCTTGGTGGGTGACCACCTCGGAACGCCGCGTGCTGTTGGCCATCTCGGGTGCGGTATCCCCGTGGTTTGCGCGTTAGATTTGCACGCTGCCACAAATGCCGCCGTGTTCATGCGGAGTACGATCACGTTAAACATGTGGGTCCGTAAGTCCTTCCGAGAGGTTGGTGGTAGGGGAAGGAGGGTACGGTCCCTGTGGATGCCTCCCCCACTGGGTTCCGGTCTAAATTGGGTGGCACTTCCCGGCCGTCCATACAGTTACCTTACACCTTTCTGGTAGGTCGGACGGTCTGGGTCTCAACAACAACAACACACACATTGTCGACATCAGCAGATTCGCCGACAAGTTTCCTGAACGAGATTTCATGTCGAATGCGAAATCGATCCAGCTAACCATTCAAGTCTTTGAAGTCTATGAATCCTAACTCTTCTGCGGCTTCTCTCGCTTTCTCTTGGAGAATTGGCCTGGAAATAGGGAAATTTTTGTTTCTGTTGTTGTTGTTGCTATTGTTTCTGATGACCTCTTATAATCGAATCATAGCCGACACAGGACCAGTGACACAGGAAAGAACGAACAAGACAATACAAGAGAACAAAGTTTTACGGACAAGCATCACTGACGAAGGTCAAAGAGGGTGCAGCTTCACATTGTAGATGAGGACCCAGTAGGTGGAAGACTGACTTTACCTCGATATAGACCATGCCTTACTCGGGATTCGAACCCGAACCCACCAGACAGCAGCCAAAGACGCTATCCATTCACCGCCTGGGCAGCTTTTTGTTTCTTGCAGAAACAAACCAATCGTAAACAACTGTATCTACAGCAAGCCCAGGTGTTTTAGGAAATTTATTTTTTCTTTCTTGATTTCCATTTTTCAACCATTGGTTTTACCAATATTCTATGTTTTTCAAAATACAGCATATTTGGGTTCTTCCTATATTAAATTTAGTTGCAAGGGTACGAACTCCCACTTCATGTTTTTCATTATACTCAATAACATTAATTTTATCTTTCAGAGACAGAGAACGACAATTACTAATGCCAGCCATTTCGAAAGAAGGGTGACTATACATACACGTATGAACTCTACAACCTCAACGCCGATGTGACTTCGAATTCTCGAAAAGCAATGTATTAAATGTTAATTTAACGACCATGCGCACTCCACGTCCGTGCTCGTCGAGTTTTTCCCTTGAAGTGGATCTCACTCCTTTGTGACTGAAGGATGGGGGAGTTCCCGTTACTCCTTATCTCCCTTTTGAATTGCTTGCTCTTAATGTTCCTAGAGAATAACCATTGGTGTAGGCGCAGGTGTTTTTCTTACTCAGGTGAGTTGCAATTTTTTCTGGGAATCTATCTTTGGTATAGAAATTTCAAATTTTGATTGTGTCCGTACAGAGGTTTTAGTCTAATGGAATGAATCATTAAAATAGTGTCCGCGTCCATATCTGAGGGTGACCGCTAATCAGGGGTTCAAAGTGCACGTAGTGAATGAGTTTCCTGCCGGGGAATTTATAACTGACCGTAAAAACGGGGTGACCATATCTCAGGGGTGACCGTTTAGAGGGGTTTGACTGTATTATGATAATATAAAAAATATTACCGAGGAATG
Organism: Amaurobius ferox; assembly: GCA_951213105.1. Classification (NCBI taxonomy): domain Eukaryota; kingdom Metazoa; phylum Arthropoda; class Arachnida; order Araneae; family Amaurobiidae; genus Amaurobius; species Amaurobius ferox. Next base: position 107,968,296 of record OX578136.1, read on the forward strand.
TATCACATTTTAGAGATATTTAAATAAAATTGCATTGAAGTTGGAAAGTGCTTCATAATCAATGCTTTATGTATAATTGATCTTTCTTGTTTTTCATTTAATGAAACTGAATCCAAGAAATAATCTAAGTTTTGTTCCCTACAGCTTCCCTTAGACTATAAATATTCAAAAACCAGTTTACATCTATCATAACCACAAATAACTCACCCAATTAACATACTATTTTCACTAATCTGTTAAGCCTAATTAGGAGCAAGTTTTTAGCTAAAAAAATTTCAGATTTTGTAACTTGTTACATATATTACTTTCTCTACTTAATGTATAGGTAAATTATTATGACATATAGAGCTGAACTAGAGCTCCTCTACTACAGGCTGACTGGGGCGCGGTAGCCCATTGGTTAGCGCGCTGGAGTTGAACTCGGTAGGCCCGGGTTCGATTCCAGCCACTGCCAAAACTGCCGCCGTGTTCATGCGGAGTACGATCACGTTAAACATGTGGGTCCGAAAGTCCTTCCGAGAGGTTGGTGGTAGGGGAAGGAGGGTACGATCCCTGTGGATGCCTCCCCCACTGGGTTCCGGTCTAAATTGGGTGGCACTTCCCGGCCGTCCAAAAACAGTTACCTTACACCTTTCTGGTAGGTCGGACGGTCTGGGTCTCAACAACAACTACAGGCTGACTTATCAAGCATATTGAAGCCCACCATAGCTGGAAATGCAATCCATTAGCATTAGCTCTATTCGCATTTTCACTTATGTTTGCACAATTACTATAACATGGCAAGTTTTCCACTTGGCGACAGTTTGTTGATAGTAGGATTCACCAATTCTGTGATTCATTATGATCTAAAAATACAACAAAGTGCATAAAACTTGAAAGATATTGGTGTAACAGTAATAAATCTTTAATATATATATGTATAATTTGAAGCTATTTACCTCTAGGTTTTGAAGACAGTATAATGCGTTCAAGGTGATGTTTACATTACAAACCAAGTGTCCTAAGATAAGACTATAACAACTAAAAATTATTAATAATCCATATTACAGTTACAGGAATTATAAAATAAGTGTATAAAATAAATACTTTATATAAAAAAGAAGTTTCAATTAGAATATTGTAGAACTTACCTCGCACAAGTATGCTCCAGTACCGGGTATCCAATTATCGCGCCGACTATTTATTAGCCATTGTTTTCTTCTTTCTTCGTTTATATGAAAGCAAAATAGCCAAAAACCCTTTCTAGAATGATTAGAGCAGTTCGGTGCAGAACAACCACCCATAATTATTTCAATAATACTTTCTAAAGTGAAAATGCGAATAGAGTTAATGCTAATGGATTGCGTTTCCCGCTAGAGTGGGCTTCAATATGCTTGATGAGTCAGCTCGTATACAGAGAAGCCTTAAGCTGGACAGGCACCAGTTTGTAGTTGCACCTAAAAAGTTAACGGTAGCAACTGGAAATTTGGCAGATCAGCGAAAGAAAATCATTGACTAATGAGAAATTTAACTATTGAACTGAACGACAAAATGAAGAGTTAAAATTTTAATTTGCTCCTTTCGACTGTTGACCTGCATTTCTAATCAGAATCTTTGTCACATAACTGTTGAATTGGTTCATCTTATTTAATGCAGCAGTTTTGCACATTTGCATTTATATCAACATAATAAATAACATATTACTAGTATACACTTGCTAATAATTTTATGTTTTACTTACATAAAATATTATTTACTTTTTAAAATGGCTTCAAAGTACTATTGAAACTAAAAACTTTGAAATTTTTTTTAAATGGCAAGATAAGAGAAATCACAGAAAACCAATCTTACTGTACTGGCATATCTATTATCATTGCTCAGATGGTTTTAAAAGGGAGTTTTAACATAAATATATAAATAAATTGCAATTTTAAAATTTTGCAGCATTACAACTAATATTAACCTATTTAATATGCAAAATATAAAAGCTTATCTATTAGCACTGCTAATGTATGATGAACTAGATAAACATATCCATAAATACTGATTACAGAAAATTTTACATATCACTTACTTCCACCCATTATTTCAACATCATCATATCGTCCTAATATGTAACTACCATTACTTGTAGTATACTGCATAGCTCCTACTCCATCATCTTGTCCTTTGACTCTGTCACATATGTTAATTTTATAGCTGTAATTAGCAGGGTGAATAAGATCTCGTGTTTCAAACCTGTGTGTAAAAGAAAAGTTTACACTTATAAAAAAAAAAAAGTAATTAAACAATATTCTTTAGAGTTAAAACATTTTTATGACAAGAAATTCAAGAGAGAAAGCATTTGATATACAATTTATATTGCACACATGCAGTAAATATGATAATTGGCAATAAAGGTTATATCAATCAATTACAAAAGTCATTACATTATCTGGTATAATCATCTTCTTTGAAGAACATTAAATATGACTTTAAGAATTTAAAATATAATTTTTTTATTAATAAATACCAAAATAGTAAATATCAAAATTCTAGTTGTGAACATTTAAATTTAAAAAGTGGACAATTATAGAATAAAAAGAAAATAACTCTATTTTAGCATAGGCACTTCACCTGTCTGGTTTGGATGCTTACAGGATTCTCCCCCTCCTCCCCCCACTTCTCTCACCATACAATTTAAGCACTTTTACTTCACCACTGCAAAATGCCTGTTCACTGCACTATACGCTTTTAATCATCAAGCATAATTTTAAACTTATCAATGAGTAGAAAGATATACACATGACATAAAATTGCAGTCATTACCTGCAACTATCATAATGAATTGTGATCAATAAAAGAATTATTCTCAGCCTCAATTGATGAAAAATAGATGTGATCACAGAAATACTAAAGACATTACAATAATTTTAAGCAATAACAAAAAAAAAATACAATTATTTTAAGAACATAAAGCATTACAATACTTTTAAGAGCTCTCAAAACAAATTTAAAACATAAAATAAATTTTAAGAATTGTAGGGAAAACTTTAAAATAATACACATTTAAAATTAACATCAGTGTTTATTTTTAGAGAGTCCTCCACAAAATGTAGTTTCTCCTTACAGAAAAGTCGCCTCTTTTCTTAATTTCTTTTAATAAAAATAATTTTCGCTGAAATATCTAAGGATTTCCTCTAAAGTTCAACCTGTTCGATAAACTTAGATGAGAAATGTTTAATGAAAAAGTAGGCCAATTTCTCAAAATAAAATGAAACTAAAATTAATTTCACAAATTCATCATAAAAGGTGCTCCAAAACGTAAATATGCCCATTACTGGCACACCACTAGCAACCTAGCTGTGGGTCTAATAAATACGTAACATGCTGAAAGTAAAATCAGATATGTATATATAACTCACGTATGTCCATTTAGTGGTTTAATGATATCTAAGAGATCCTGTTCCTTTTTAGAGGGACTAGCAAGTGTACAAACGGCTTCGCAAAGAAAAATATGGTGTTTAAAGTAGACAAACATGAAAAAAAAATTTAATACAGTAGAAAGTCTAGGTGAAAACTGCATTGAAATCATATTTAAATCGGGCAGAAATTGTACGTTAGTTAATAAAAAAAATAGAATATCTAATGGCTTCAAATCCAAATGATCAAGGATCCAAATATTTTAAATGCTTTCATTTGTTTGTTTTTGTCACATTTTATCCACCATCGCTTTGTTCTCTTCTTCTAAATCCTTTATTGTTATCACCACAGAATACTATATTATTTATTAATCTGTGGTTATCACAATACTTTAATTTACGGTTATAAATACATATTTAGAAAAGCAAGGTAATAAAATAAGGGATAACGAATATGTTATTGAATAAAAAATTTTAGCCCATTATCAAGTCTCGTATCTGCAACCTTCAGAAAGTGTGTCATCTTTCTTTACCCCTATGGTTTCATCTCTGCACTTAACAGACCTTTAATATTTTTTGGCAACGTCAAATTATAAACTTTCTGTTTATTGTTACCCGTGGTAAAATTAAATAATTTGTACGTTTACTCCTTTTTAATTTATTTAACAATGCAAGTGAATTTTAACTTTTTTGCTTTTTTCACCCCAATCTATGTCTAGCTTATTGCCTTCATGTAAAATTATGCAATTAACGAATTCTATTTTGTTCATCGAATGCCTGTAACTAGCATTAAACTCTTACCTAACTTTTTTTTAAAAATTTCTGAATCACGCGCTTTTTTTATACAAGACTTTTATATATCGACTTTTATTTATCGTTTTTAAAATAGTTTTTCGCCCATAATTAATTTTTTTATACAAGATTTTTATATATCGACTTTTATTTATCGTTTTTAAAATGGTTTTTCGCCCATAATTAATTTAACGCATCTCCCCACGAAATTTTGAGTTTTGACAGGTTTTAAATAGTTAAAATGTTGTTAAATTTAATGTTTATTACATTTCTTCTTAGTGTCACCGTCTTTGGGTAAATTAAAGTAATAGCCCACCACACGTATTGTTTCTAAGTACAAAGTGCGCCAAGTTGGCGCATTCACCCATGTTTTGAACAAGAGGTTAGCGGATTACAACATAAAGCGTATTTTACATAATATTACAACATATAGCTCTCGCAATCAGAAAACTTGGCGAGCGAGCTAAAAGTGTGGTGTATGTAAAACACGCTTTATTTTGTAATCCACTAAACCAGGGGTGGCCAACCCGCGGCCCGTGGGCCGCATGCGGCCCGTGAGATTCATTACAACTTTACAAAATACGATTATTTTGTGCAATGTTTTTCTTTTAGTGTAGTGTTTTGTAACAGATAAATCCCATAACTGTTTCTATTTTATCACGTTGCTTCTGTTTTTATACTGTATATATACTGTATGTATTTATACTTAGAAAAAGGCAGTATTGCATTGTGATTCATCAACAAAATCTATGTGCCCAAGTATTATCGATGAATCATGTTATGCAAGTAGTCATAAAAATAGTGAATTACATTCGATCACATGCACTCTAGCATCGAAAATTTAAGGAGTTCGTAAAAGAATTAGATTGTGAATTTGGTGACGTTGTATACTTCAGTCACACGACAGATGCTTGAGTCGTGGAAGATGTTTACAGCGATTTTATAAGTTACGTCAAGAAATTGACTTGTTTATGAATGACAAGCAAATACCAGTACCAGAATTAAGAAATGATGAATGGTTATTGGATTTATGCTTTTTAGTAGATATCATCGGAAAACTCAATCAATTAAATACATCATTACAAGGAAAAGATAATTTAATAATCGATGCATTTAATCACATCAAAGCATTTCAGAAGAAACTACTGCTATCTTAATCTCAATTGAAAAATAATAACGTTCAACACTTTCCATTGATGAAAGAATTAAAAAATTCAAAATGTATCAGTTACATCAAATACGCAAAAGAAATAAGCAAACTTGCAGCTACTTTTGAGAGTCGTTTCACTAATTTAGACAAATACAAAAAATTATTTGAAATATATCCATCTCCCTTTCACGTCGATGTCGAGTCGGCCCCAGAATATCTTCAAATGGAACTGATTGACTTACAATGCAATAATGAATTAAAACACATTTTTGAAACATCAGAATCAAAAATAGATTTTTATAACACTTATGTCACAAAAGAAAAATTTTTCAATTTGAGAGATGTGGCACAAAAAGTTGTGAGCGCTTTTGGATCAACTTACACCTGTGAATCGTTTTTTTCAAAAATGAAATTTATCAAGCATAAATCGCGTTCGAACTTAACGGACGAAAACCTGCAACATCAATTACGATGTGCAAATACATGCATTGAGATCGACTTGCAAAAACTAAGTGAAAGAGTTGAGAAACAAATATCTCACTAATTAAATAAATTAAACATTATTCGATCATTGCATTATTATTATTATATTATGTATGTTTGTATACATGAAAAATAATGAAAACAATAATAATAATTCATTCTGTTTTAAATTTTCACTCCAATAAATGTTTGTAATGTGTCCAAATCTAATATAAAGATATATATTTTTATATGCGGCCCTCGGGCCGACGTGGTGGTCGAGTGGTCAAGGCATGCGTTTCCAAAGCAATCGCTCGAGCGCCACATTGTGGGTTCGAGCCCCACGTAAGGCATGGATGTTGTTGTGTTGTGGGCGCAGTGTGTTCCGCTCTCCTCTGGTGCGCCTGGGGCAACGTCCCTAGGACGGCTAAATGGATCATTTAATAAATGCCCGAATTATGAGCGAATGACGATGAGTCAAGTGCCTGGCCATTGGCAATAATATATATATATATATATATATATATGCGGCCCGCGGGATTATAAAGCTTTTCCGAAGTGGCCCGCAGGGTCATTTGGGTTGGCCACCCCTGCACTAAACTGTTGTTCAGAACACGGGACTATGCGCCAACTTGGCATGATTTGTACTTAGAAAAAATATGTGTGGTTGGTTATTATCCGAATTTACCCAAGAAATATGCGTAAAAGGATACAGGTTGCCAGAGTTACTGAAAAGATGCCAAATAGCACTCCACTTATCGCAGTTTTTGCGCGATAAAAAAGAATGACTATACCAGTTACTAGGATTGAACCGATCAATATATATATAATATCTAATATATATATATAAATAAAATGATTTCCCATATTTACAAGCCTATAGGCTGAAAAGATGATAGCTAGATCGTTGGAAGTAAAGTAATTGTAGTGATCATGTGTTACCAGATGAGATTGAGGACAATGTCCCTAGTTTAGTAGCCAAATTTAGAAGTTAGCATTTCTATCCTGGAAATTGAGATATACAGAAAATAGTCAATCAGAAAGTTGTAGTACATCACCAAATTAGTAAGAAACGTAACTTCCTTTAATACAAAAGTGCTATTTACACAACATACAGTTTAATAAAATTCATAGTCAATATGCCTTCCATCTGCCTCAATACATGCATATATGCAGGAAACGAACTTCCTATTGCATGTTCGCCTGCATTACGGATGAATCTGGAACAGTAAGAAATCATAAGACATACTTCCATGCAGCTTCCACAATGTTTCATCTGAATCCACCATGTAGCAGTGCCATCTCGCAATAACCTTCATGTGAATAAAACATTCCACATCACATGACCTTAGCCCTGGCAACTGTGGATATAGGACAGGTAATCTGAGTGTTAACATGGATGCTGCAATGACAAAATGCTGTGAAGCTAAAATTTCTATCATAAGTGATATTGATCCATATATTTTATATTCTAAAACTGTATTAACAAATTCTAAGGATTTTCTTTGATGCAATTTATAGGGTATTAGTAATTATATTGGGTATTAAACTCTGATATCCATCATGAGATTCCATACACCACCAACATGTAATGCCAAGGCAGACAGTTGTCAAGTGTGCTGTAAAAGGTTATTGTAATTCTTCAGGGGGTTGCCAGTGTCATTCAAAATTGCACACTTATCATTTAAAAAGAAAACATGAAAATATTAAAACTGATATTTTAAAGATAAATGGTATTAATATTATAATTTTGCACAGTAATCAATTATTTACTTCAATATAAATTATGGATTCGAAGGATTACCGTTAAATGTACATGAAAAGGTGTTTCATAAATGTCTAAATTTTCACCCTATGTTAATCCCATGGTCAGTGTTCTACAAATGCAGATGATAGAGCACATGTGACGTCGTATTAAAAAGCTCTTTAGCCCATCATGGCTTTTTTCTAAAATGTCATTTCTTACTAATTCGATGATCTATAAATTTGTAATTCCCATTTTTCTCTATCTCTCATAGTTTCCTAGATAAGAGTGCTAACTTTTGCTATTAAGGGTGCTACTGTCAGTCTTATGTGGTAGTAGATAGTCGCTTTGACTTTACTATACCAATACTCCACTTCTATAGTTTTTGTTCACTTTATTTTTACATTCTAGCTTTAACTGCTTTCAGAGTTTTACCTTTACTAGTAGCAAAATGAAATTTACTGAATTATTTTAAAAACATCTGAAATTTTGCACAATTATAAAATGAACAAAATATTAAATTAATGGCTTTAATTACTTGAATATTCTAATTTTTTTAAATGATTACATACTTTAAATATTTAGCTTAAATTGAACACCACTTTAATAAGTTTGGCTGACTTTAGCCCATGGTGTTGACATTCACTGGTTGACATTCACTGTGCACAACAACTATGGTGGTTATTAAATTGGTTCTAAAAACTTTCATGGTATGGGAAAAAACTTCTCAAAATTTCAAAAACTTTATCTTCAACATTTATTGAAGTATATTCATCTTGATAATTTTATGCAAGTTATAAAATATATAAGTTTTGTAAGATGGCTTTAAGTCTCTAATTGTGTGTTTTAATATCAGATTATAAATTATTAAATTTTTATATTTGCATTACAGTTATCCTGCTTCATCATGCTAACTAATCGACAAGCTTTGGGAGACTTTAAAGAAAATATTAAAAGTTCTGCAAAGCAAAGTAAGTCTCTCTCTTGATCACTTGAGCTTGAAAGACTTTTTTATATTAAAATTATGTCTACTTGCACTGTTATTTAAAGAGCAGGACTACCACAGGTGACTAAAAATAATGTTTTATGACTACTACTTGTGCAGAGCAACTGTGGTGACTATTTTAAGCTAAAAAGGGCCAATAAGCAATTAATTTTACACAAGTGGCTATAAGTTTCCTGTTGTTACTTTTTGACAACTATTTTCAGGAAAAATTCAGACATAAATCTTGTTTCTCCATTTGCAGTCCAAGCTTGTTCAACCAATATAAACTAAACTATGTTCACTCCTCTACAGCAGAAAAAGTAGTTCTGTAAAATTACAGGGTTCTTTAAAAGTCATTAAAAGTGCTTAATTTTTTTATGCATATTTTTAAAACCTTAAAAGTGTTTGAAAGTGCTTAATTTTCACCTGCATCAAAAATATAGAATTGTCACCTTCTATTAAAAATTTCTGTAAAGCATTTCAATCCCGGGAAATCAAGCTCTGCTTTGGAATATTTACTGTGATGTTTGGCTGTAAAAGAAAGAGCAAATAAGCTTAAAGAAATTAAAAATAAATGTAAAATCTGATAAATTGTGAAAACATACAAGATGAGGATGGTTATTAGTAGTGTATAAAAAAAATTATTTGTAATTTCCTTAATTTACATTAGGTATTTATTTTTATATTTCATTGAATATTCGTTTCTACATAATTGTTATTTTTATAAATGTTTAATTCAAACTACATAAATGTAATATTGTTATGTTTCCATGTAGTTACTTCACATTTTATGGGCAAAATTCTGTTAACGGTTTGTGGATAAAATATACTTTATTAAAAATTGATGTATGAAATCTTTGCATAGTATCTAAATAAAATATCAAAATGTATGAAAATATCTTAATGCTTTAAACTTTATTTATTTGAATGCATAGCAGTATAGAAAATGTCAATATTTTAAACTTTAAAATAATATTTCCAAGTCCTTAAAAAATAAAATTTTGGTCCTTAAAAGTCATTAATTTTCATTCAATCAAATGGGTGAGTACCCTGCATAAGAAAACTTTAGTAATGGAATCATTTTCATTATTATTTTCTTAATAAAAAAAATTTAAATTTCTAAACATTTGAAAAAGAGTTTGCCAATTTATGATTTTGTTCAACTTTAAATGCAAAATTAGCAAAGATTAGTGCTAGTGTTAAAATTCGTTGATTTTTATGAAATAGCACTAAAATTGCTATTATTCAATTAAAGATTAAATTTTACAATTTTTATAAAAAAATGTTAAATTCGCACTTTTTATTTTAAAAATGTTAAGTTATATAAAACAGCACTAAAATTAAAAATTTTCAGGAAAATGTGTTAACATTCGCAATTTTTATAAAAAATGTTGCTAAAATTTGGAATTTTTATGAAAAATGTAACTAAATGTGAATTTTATAGGAAAAGTGTAAAAATTCACAATTTTTACAATACAATTCTTCAAACATCTTAAAGTGTTAATATTTCAGAATTTTAAAACAGAAACACTTATTTATTTATTTTTTTTTTTTTAAGAAAAACATTTGCAATTTTGAGAATATCGTATAAATTTGCAATTTTTCAGAAAAAGTACTAAATTACAATTTTTAAAATTTCATGATTTTTATAGAACTTGTTTTTCGTGTTTTTATCACTGGTGTTATTTTAATTTATGCTTCTAAAAAGGCAGCTATTTTCTGTTTTTGAGACCAACCACTAAAGCAACTATTTTCATTACATACTTTCTGTGGCAACCTCCTGAAAATGTCAGTAGAATCTTTTTTTCTGGTTAAACTCTACTAAAAGTGACTAAGAATAAGATAAATGAAAATCCAGTTTGTCTATATCAGTGATAGGCAATTTTTGTCACAGGCCAAATGAGTGCAACAAGTTTTGCTATTGGATAGTGAATTAACTCTTTATAGATGGGAGTCGAGATTTGTTATGATGACAGTGTCTTATACTTGGTATTTTATTGGTCATTGCGTGGTTGCACAGATGTGAATTTCTGAAATTTAAAAATAATAACAAGAAATATACTAGATGGTGTAATAGTCTTTTTTTTTTTTTTTTAACTTCAAACTAGTGTAGATTGGCCCCAAAATGAACTCAGACTACTAGTGACATTTGAACAAGTCTAATGGAACCCCTCACTGTCGGTATAGAGAGTTTAAAAAAAAATCCTAAATTCCTTTAATTAGTCAACTAATTATTTTACTGTAACTCATAATAACTATTGAATGTCAGAAACTTTCATGTTCATTAGTTGGTCATTCATTCATACTTTTCATGTTTTATACAGACTTTTGTAAATTATTGCATAAACATACTATTAGTTTGTTTTACAGGCAACCTTGTACTTAAGTCTTTTTCTTGACTTTGATGTTCTTCATAGTTTTACATATATTTTAGAGTATTTAATATGTAATTTGAAAAATAGTTCTAGTTTTCATTTGGGCCGCAGAAACATCAAAACCAATAAAGAAAAAATGTATAATTTTTTTACATCAAATGAAATTGTTATAAGTAATTTCGGTAAATCCGGATAATAGGCCACCTCACATATTTTTTCTAAGTCGGCGCATTCTCCCGTGTTTTGAAATTGGCCCCACCAATCTTAAATGATGTATTCTTTCATGTTTAGAAATAGGCTCCTCCCACCAAAATGGCATTTGCTACTGTGTTCTGAACAAGAGTTTTTAATGTAAATGATAGTGTAATTTAATTTGAATAACAGAGAATAACACTCATAAAAATGTTACAAAATAATACCTTTAAAATTCACAAAGTAATTTTTGTGAATTTTAAAGGATTTGAGCAGGGGTTCAACCTGAAGGTCAAAATCTGTGGAACGAATGTACCAGTATCCGTGTAGGCGCATGGAGTTCGACCTAAAGGTCATTCTACACTTGGACGGGACCCGAGTGGTCTTCGGTTTATTAGGAACTTTCACCTGTGACGCCCAGACACAGAATGTGGTACAATTTTATCTGTGCATGTCACACTTAGCAAGATCACTTTCTCCATGCAACCGAGGATCTGTACAGGGGCAAGGGTTCAACCTGAAGGTCGAAATCTGTGGAACGAATGTACCAGTGGTCCATGTAGAGACAGGGATTCGACCAAAAGGTCATTTTACACCCGGACAAGGCCCCCAGTGGTCTCCTGTTTATTAAAAATGATTGTCTATGGCACCCAGACACAGAATATGCTACAATTTTACCTGTGCATGTTGCACTTAGCAAGATCGCTTTCTCCATGCATTAACCTAAAGGTCGTTCAAATCCAGAGACGAACCCACCGCACATATTTTTTCTAAGTAAAAATCGCGCCAAGTTGGATACTTAGAAATAAAGTTTTTACTCTAACAAATTTAAAAAAAAAAAACTTGGAAAAAAAGTTTGTACTCTAACTGAAAAGATTAAGAACTTTTAAAGGAGGAAGCAATTTTCTAAACACAGAAAAATATAAACCAAGTTTCATAAATTAAACAAAAAACACTAACCTTCAAGACTCGTCTTCATAAAAACGTTACAACTTCATTTTATCTCCATACTTAGGACAAACATACTTATCACTTACTCCCTTTCATAACACACCAATTAATCACTTCTTCCAAACCTTTATTTTCCAGTAAACCACAGAAACATGTTCTTATTGGATGTTACACAATTACCGCCGAGAACCACCAATACAAGAGTTTATTAGATTACAACATAAAGCTCTCGCAATCAGAAGTGCGGTGGATGGCTTGTTCTCCGATGGGTCATTCCATATGAAAACACCCATTTTAAGAAAAACTTGTTGCTCCATAGTCATGGATTTTTTTTTAATTTTTACCATGAATACATATGGTAATAAAACCCCCAAATCTGAATTTGTAATGTATATATCCCAATAATGGCCCAGATACAGGCATTTGAAAAATGATCATTTTTGCAAAATGGCGGCCATCTTGGATTTTGCACTAATGTTTAAAAATGTAACAGCTTGAGAACTAATAGTTCAAATTAAATAATTCTGCTACCAATTTAAAGCTATTTATATCAGGAAGATAGGTGCCACATCAAAACAGTAAAAAAGATATATTTTAATATTGTTATTACATGAAAATTGCAAAAATCACCTTCAGATTGATAGGCAACTTTAACGGGCTATAAAAAAAATGGCCCCTAATATTTTTTTCTGAAACTTGGTACAAATACTAACTAATGTGTGTACTTTAAGTACAAAAAAAATTAGAAAGGTAATATTTCTTATTACAGAGAAAAATAGCTTTTAAAATATATACATTTAGTTAACATTTGACATGCAATGCTTTAATCATTTTTAAAAAATATATTTTTTAAAAACAAATAATGAGCAAAAACAAAACACAGGAATTTTTTACACACTAACTAGTATGTGTGCTTTAAGTACAAAAAGAAATTAGGATGGTAATATTTAATTTAATAACTAAAATACTGTTATATGTATGGGAAATTGGTGTAAAAATTTCTGGCGTACTGAATCATTCTAATAAAAATCTTCTTAAAAGCCATACAGTTATCTCTCTTATATTTTATTTTCTTATTTCAAATTATAAAAAGGTATTTCAGTAGAGCTGAAGATACCCATTTTTTCCTAGTGGCCACTGGCTCCTAAACCAATTTCATCTAATAGCCAGTATTGTAATCTTTGGCACACATCTAGAGGTTTTGGCCATATATATGATGCACTTGGGCCATGAGAATGCATAAACATAACTTATACAAACAAAACACATATTAATTTCTAATTCATTGAGATGCATTCGTACTTTAAGAATTTCTGGAGATGGACAGTTTTCCCACCTGTGTACCATACTTTTCTGATTCAGTTTAATAAACTTTTTTCTTTTAATAATGATGTAGTATAGTCACTGATATGGATGGCATGAGTTTAATATTTTAATGATACAAACACATACAGAATTAATAACTTTGCTTCCAACAATTACATATTCTGTTGGATGTTGTGTACAAAATTTAGATAGTATTTTTACTTCATTTTTATTTTCTTTAAATGCAGGGTATAATTCCTTTAAATTATGCAAAAGTAATCTTTTTTGTTTTAATATTTTCCCATTTTTACTTGGTATAGATATGCAATCTTTTTTTCCTGGACACAAACGACTGTTTTAATAAAAGCTAGTAATTTTTGTATAGTATCAGAATTTAATTTAACACATATTTCACTAGCCATTGATAACATCCCTTCTGTTTCTTTTATTTTTCTTGCTTTTTTTACTAAATTCTCTGTAGTAATATAACAAGCCTTTGTTTGTTGGACTATCCATGAATCTTGGACTAATTTTAAAATTTGCAACTTTTCTTTAAATGATGCATCAAAAGAAAACTTATTCAAAAAAATTTCCATCATAGACGTGCAATTAGAGTAAATAATGTCTTTTGAATTTTGTGGCTTATTAATACTTTCAACACCCAATACTGTATCAGTTTTAGTAGCAACATGGCTACTTAATTTCTTAATTTGCATATAACTGAGTTTCCTCTTAGAGCTAAATCTATTGACCTTTACTGGCGATAAATCCAAAAGTTCACAGCTTTTATTCAATTGTTCCATTATCATTCTGACTTCACTATAATCTGCATCATAGGTCATCTCCATGTCAGCAGTATGAACCTCTGACTCACTAATTGATGAATGCAAGGAAGAATAACAAGAAGTGCAGAGTATTTTTCCTGGAATGAGTAATTCCTGATTTATCATTGAAACTCTGAGAGAAATTGGTATTAGGTGCAGCTCTGATTTTGGTGAGGTGTTTATTAAGTGAATCACAAGTTTTCTGTCTTAAACTGTACCATTTCAGATATTCATCCTTGTGAATCTTGCAGATACTACACTACCACTCAGGACACAAGTACAGGAATAAACTCAGTATTTAATGACACATTGATTTTCTTGCATACAAAACATTCAATTTTTATAGAATAAGACAAGAACTAATCATGGGAGATAAATAAAAGAAATATTCATAGAAGCACATTTCACTGATTTACTTGTTGAACATACTCAGCTCTGAACACTTGAACAAAAATGAGCTCTGAAAGGAATAAGTCACCCAGAAATGTAATATAACATTGTATTTTGAACTCAACCTAAGAGAAAACAGATGATGCAGGTCAAGTAATCATTTCAGGAACAACTAATATACAACTAATATATGTTAATTGCTATTACTTATATAACAGAACTGTGAGAGTATTAGAGTTGAAAATTCTGAGGCTATAGGCAGCTGATGTCTCATGTGACCCAGAAGCAGGTGTTTTTAAATGTTCCAGAAACAATATTGGTGCTATAGGATCACTTCCTTCTTCAACAGCTTGTTTGTTTATGTTTAGATACTTATTTCAACTAGATAGGGATATCACCCAGTGTTTCCTTTGGCGCTGGCAGGGTGATATTTTTAAAGATATTTTTTGGTGATAGACATGCTGTAGTTCTGTGTTTAATTTTTTTTTTTAATTTTAGTGCTGTTCATGAAAATGAGTGCTTTATATTATCTAATTACAAATTATTTTTTGTGAAATTAACTATATGCATGCTGAAAAGCTTTAGCTTTATACGATAGTTGGCATTTATAAATAGACCAAAGGTTATTGCACTGCCTCTTAGATGAAATTGGTTTAGGTGCCAGTGGCCACTAGGAAAAAATTGGTATCTACAGCTTTACTGAATATAGAAAATGCCCATTTTATAATTTGAACTAAGAAAATAAAAATAAGAGTGATAACTGTATGGTTTTAGGAAGATTTTTATTAGAATTTTTCATCATCCCAGAGATTTTTACACTGATTTCCTATACATATAACAGCAAATTTTTTAGTTATTAAATTAAATATTACCATCTTATTTTTTTTTTACTTAAAGCACACATCCGGCCATCCATGTCGTTACTCTATGTCTTCGAATGAGTCGGCTGGCCTGGGCTTTCGACACATACTAGTTAGTGTGTAAAAAATTCCTGTGTTTTGTTTATGCTCATTATTTGTTTTTAAAATATATATATATTTTAAATGATTAAAGCATTGCATGTCAAATGTTAACTAAATGTATATATTTTAAAAGCTATTTTTCTCTGTAATAAGAAATATTACCTTTCTAATTTTTTTTGTACTTAAAGCGCACATATTAGTTAGTATTTGTACCAAGTTTCAGAAAAAAATATTAGGGGCCATTTTTTTTATAGCCCATTAAAGTTACCTATCAATCCAGAGGTGATTTTTGCAATTTTCATGTAATAACAATATTAAAATATATATTTTTCACTGTTTTGATATGGCACCTATATTGCTGATATAAATAGCTTTAAATTGGTAGCAGAATTATTTAATTTGAGCCATTAGTTCTCAAGCTATTACATTTCTAAACATTAGTGCAAAATCCAAGATGGCCGCCATTTTGCAAAAATGACCATTTTTCAAATGCCTGTATCTGGGCCATTATTAGGATATATACATTACAAATTCAGATTTGGAGGTTTTATTACCATATGTATCCATGGTAAAAATTAAAAAAAAATCTGTGACTATAGAGCAACACTCATCGGGTGTCCCCATATGGAATGACCCCGATTTGACCAAAGTGGCCTGTTCTCCGGTTTAAACGTAATTTCATATAAAACACACACACAGTTTGTAAAACTGTCACTTATAATACAATAAACTGTTTACAAGAATTTTCATAAGAAATTCAACTAATTTTTATCCTAAATAATGACAAATTTACCAAAAAATTTTACTATATATAGACACTGCTCCATTTTGCAAAAAAAAAGCAGGTTTTTCTTTTCCGGATCATACCAAAATCTAATCAGCACCAGGGTTACTCACATGGGACTTCACTTACCTACCTAGTTTTATGAATTTCAGTCAATTAGTTTTTCAATTAAAGTGGATACATACACAGAGAGCCACTCACAGACATCATGTTAAAATATTTTTTTCTTGCTCTAAAGGTGTTAAAACGTGCAGATCTGTCGAAAACTCGAATTGTGATTTTTGACATGGTTCTAATACTTTCCCTATACATTACCATGTATTGCAGGGAAAGTAATAATTAGTGGGGTTTTTTTAATAAATTAAATAATTAGTGGCCACCATAATTGGGAATATTGTCTTGGATGATATGGAGTGGTAGTTGATATACTGAGGTAATAATGCTAATGATGAATTTGGGAGGATATACATTATTAGTTTCAGTATCTAATAATTCTATAAAATGTGCTAATTTATATTGGCATTATAAATTTTATTTATTCCTAAACCTTGATTTAATATAATATTTCTGCACACTCATATATGCAAACAAGATTTAAAATGGTGAATTTTAGAAGTAATAAAATTAAAATCTATTCTTTTATCAAATAAGTTTATAGCCAGATTATTATTTTGTATATCTAAATTTAAATCTAAAAAGATAGCAGCATTAAAATCATAATTACTAGCATTTAATTAAATTATTAGGATAAAGTTTAAGACAAAAGGATTATTATTATAGGATACACATAATATATCATCTAAATATCTATACATAAGATATTATTTAAGCCGTGATTGTAGCTTGTTTCTTTTTCATGGAAGTATAAATGTAGATTAGCCAATAATGAAGCACACCCTCCTTGTAGGATACCAAACTCTTGCTTAAAAAAAGAACTACCATGTTGAATATAATTTTCATAGAGTGAAATTAAGTAATTTTTATTTTCCTTATATACTTAGTATAATGTATAAGGAAAGTATTGTGATGGGGTCGAAAATTTGAGTTTTCGATGGGAGAGCAAGCAGCACATTTCAAACATCCCTGAACACGAATCACATTTTTGAGGTGATGTGTGTGTGTGTCAGTGAGTCTGTGGAGACGATATCTCACGAACAAATCAAGCAAGCAGAACAAAATTTAGTACAAAAATAAAAATCACAATCAGTGAATACTGGAAGCCTATTGTTTTTACATGTAATCAAATATTCAAAATCCTCCTAAATTTTGAAATGAAATTTTTAAAAAAATCATCAAAAAATTAAAACATTAAAAAAAGTTACGTAAATAATCATTTCTTATGTAATATTTCTTTAGAAAACGGTTGACATAAACTTTAGAATGCTAGCATGAACCATTCTCGAGATATTCCACATTTTTCAAATAAATTTATCAAAACATCACATAAAATTAAAAAAAATATATTAACTGTTGTGAAATCTATTCACTTTTCATGTGTAATATTATGTAATAAATTTATTATCATCATTCTCGTAGATCTAGCTTGTTCCATTCATGAGGGAAGACACTTTGAGTAATAGCATTGTAATTTGACGCCATTAGTCATTTCTCCATAAACAATGCTTGGTGAAATTTTGGCAGAATATCGACAACTTAGTGAGTTTTTAAATGTCACCAAATTGATCAAAATGACACTAAATCAATGAAAATGAAGACTAATTGATGAAAATCCAATATCTTGGAAATAATAAAAATCTACTATAAGAGAAGATACTTTGGGTAATAGTTTTGTATTTGGACGCCATCAGTCATTTATCTACTGTAAGAATAACCTAGTTCTCAGACCATATTGTTTAACGAAATTTTAGCGACGAATTTGGAGGAATATCACCAACTTGGCGAGTTTTGAAATATCGCCAAATTGATAAGAATGACGCTAAATCAATTAAAATGACAACTAATTGATTAAAATTCAATATTTTGGAAAGAATATAAGACTGTCTATAACTCTTGGCAAAATTCTGGCAA
Organism: Amaurobius ferox; assembly: GCA_951213105.1. Taxonomy (NCBI): domain Eukaryota; kingdom Metazoa; phylum Arthropoda; class Arachnida; order Araneae; family Amaurobiidae; genus Amaurobius; species Amaurobius ferox. Next base: position 107,986,620 of record OX578136.1, read on the forward strand.
CGAATTTTGGCGGCATATCGCCAACTTGGCGACTTTTTTAAATGTTGCCAAATTAACGAAACTGTTCCTAAATTGATTAAAATTATGCCAAATAGGATACTATATCTTGCAAATTTTTAATTCCGTCATATGATGGCTATACCTTTTATTATAGTATAAGAAATGCTCTTCTATATATCGCCAGCTTGGCGATATTTGGCCCCACATTAACGAAAATATCATCAAAATTGCAAAAATGATGCCTAATTGATGAATTTATTATTAAAATATTTAAATATATAAACTATATTGCTTATTGAGAATGCTATCAATATTGATAATTATTAATTTAAAGTTGCTTAAAATATAAGTTAATTGGGTACAAAATAGTTTTAGATGTTGTTATCTGGATGTACAATTTACCACACCAAATGTACAATTTAACATTACAAACACTATGTCGTGAATCTTTTCATCACTTTTTCACCGTTAAAGAAATAAATTCATTGTATTATACTATAAGGAAAGTCATGCTGCCCACATTAGATTTTTTAAAGAGCAATGATGAATATTTGAAGGAGTAATATTGTTCAAAAATTTCTAAAATAATTTTGATAAAGATCATCTATATTATTAAACATTCATATATATATATATTTATTCCAATGTGGTATTTCGCATGGTGAACATTCAGGCTGGTGCACGTGGTGGACTCCCATGTAGTTTATTTACGCTGGCGACCTTCAGACTTGTGAGTTGCAATTCCTTTTTGCATGTTTGTGCATTTGTACGCTATATTTTTTATGATTATGTGGTTTTTTATGTTTTAAGATTGAATTTTGTATTTGGTATTTTTTCTGTTATTCTCGTTTTTTCCGTTGTTGGGCACAGATTGCATAAAATTTTAACCACTTGTTTTTATACAATCATAGAAACAACAGATTTTAGTATATCTGTCTAGAATGTGCCCCTGAAGACGTTTCTGGCAGATATACTATTCTTTAATGTATTTCCCTTGTCTTGTCCTGGTCTCTCCGTGCTCTGCTTTTCCGGCCCTTCCTCATTGCTTTTTGCTATTAAATTCATGCTATTATATTGCCCACGGTTTGATACTGTGTTTACTGATTTCCACTCCTGCACTTTCGTATTTGTTATTTTAATTTTTACATATATATATATATATATATATATTCCTCAAGTACAATCAAAATGAAATATAAAATATAAAATCCAAGGAATAGTAAGGCGCATTTGCTGCTCTATCTAAGCCTCAAAGTACAATAAGAAAAATTGAGATTGAAAATGAATTAATACAATTAGAAATAGTGTGTTTACAGTGTTGTATAAAGGTCAAGTGTGATTGCGACCCCTTTTCCTGGTTTAAGCATGCATTTAATCCCAGGAAACACTCCCAGAAACCACTACACCCCCGAAACAACAATCAACAGTATGCCAAAGGGAAAAAACGGAATCCCGAAATGAAGATCTTAAAGTCACAAGAACATATAAAAGCATATAAAATGAAACAAGTATGAATAAAAATATATTCTAACCATTTATAAAGTTTTAAAAAGGATGTTCGTAGATGCGCTATGTCGTCAGAAGTCCATAGAAGAAACCCATGACAAATTCCAGATGCAAGGAACTCAAATTATTAACGAGATGCCATATTTCCGCTTCGTTGACGATTTTTTAATTGAAATATCTGATAGAACTTTTATATTTGATTTTAGTTTTTATCCATCTAACTTGGAGCTCATAGAATCTGAACATAACAACTTAGAAGAAATAGATTTCTTGGATATCACTAATTTGGCATCTGATTTACATTTACAATATGTCAAAAATAGATTTAAAAACCTTATTAAATTGGTTATATTCGAAAACGTTTTATACAATGGATCTGGATTCTATAAACAAATCAACGGCATACCCATAGGAGGGGGTTGTTCATCTCTACTTGCCGATTTTTATTTATCAAAATATGAACAAGGAACTCAAATTATTAAGGAGATGCCATATTTCTGCTTTGTTGACGATGTTTTAATTGGAATATCTGATAAAACTTTTATATTTGACTTTAGTTTTTATCCATCTAACTTGGAGCTCATAGAATCTGAACATAACAACATAGAAGAAATAGATTTCTTGGATATCACTATATATTATGATCATCAAGAAAAACTGTGTTATAAGATATTTGATAAAAGACGTAATTTTAATTGCACAATCAATTACTTCACTCATTGGAATACTAATATGAGTATCAATGTACAACGTAATGTGATCATTAATCATTTTGCAAGATACAGACGTTTAAATTCAAGTGATAAACAGATTGATATTTGCATTCGATGTCTAATAATGAAACCCTTCAAACATTCATACCCACTTCGTTTTATAAGACATTATTATATGGCATATTGTAAAAAGTACCGTAAAGAAATATATGCTAATTTTGATGATTTGCTGCAACTCAACTCTACCCGTTTGGAATTAGATACACTGTAACCATGAGTTTATCTATCTCTACATCTGGAATTTATCATGGGTTTCTTCTATGGACTTCTGATGACGTAGAGCATCTACGAACATCCTTTTTAAAACTTTATACATGGTTAGAATATATTTTTATTCATACTTGTTTCATTTTATATATTTTTATTCATACTTGTTTCATTTTATATGCTTTTATATGTTCTTGTGACTTTAAGATCTTCATTTCAGGATTCCGTTTTTTCCCCTTGGCATACTGTTGATTGTTGTTTCGGGCGTGTAGTGGTTTCTGGGAGTGTTTCCTGGGATTAAAAGCATGCTTAAACCAGGAAAAGGGGTCGCAATCCCCCTTGACCTCTCTACAACCCCGTAAACACACAACTTCTAATTGTATTAATCCATTTTCAATCTCAATTTTTCTTATTTTATATATATATATTCGAGGTAGGATTTAAAAGTTTCTGAACTGAGTCTATAACTTAAAAAATATTGCAGTAGAGCGACTACGATAACGTTTCTGTGTTACTACGTTCTCCCCCTCTTCTAAAAGTGGTTTAACCCAAATCACGTGGTCGGAGGCTCGCCACGGTGTAGTATTTTGTAGACGGGTGCACTTAGTAACCGTCGATTGAAAGAAATGGCGTTTGTTAGCAGAGAATTAATATCAATATATGTGTTCGCTTGGGAAAGAGTGCTATGGAGGTTTACGAAATGTTGAAGCATGTGTACGGCAGTGATACATTATCGCGAACTCAAGCTTTTGAGTGGCATCGATGTTTCAGAGAAGGCATGGAAAGTACCAAAGACGATGAATGCGTTGGCCGTCCGCCGACTTCCCGCACGTCTGAAAACATCGAAAAAGGTTTCTGCAACGGTACGTGGAAACAGGCAGCAAACAATAGCAGAAATAGCAGAATCAGTTGGGATATCAGTTGGGATATTGAGGCTACATGTCAACAGATACTGACTAAGGATCATGCATAGGGTGTGTCAACATATCGTTCCCCGCATGTTAAACAAAGACCAAAAGGCAATTCGAATGGAAATGGCGGGAGACTTAATTTCGGCTGTTGACAACGATCCTTTCCTACTTGGCAGAATTGTTACTGGAGACGAGAAATAGTGTTTTTTATACGACCCGCAATCCAAGAGAGCATCAGTAACGTGGAAATCACCACAATCTCCATGCAAACAGAAATTCCGCCAAGATCGCTCTAAAAGGAAGGTCATGCTAGTGGTGTTCTTCGATATCCAGGACATTGTGCATCTGGAATTTATCCTTGAAGGACACTGTGAACAAGAAACTCTATGTAGACATCCTACATCCTGTGTTGTTTGTGCGAGTCTATCCAGAAGAAGAGACCAAAATTTTGGGCTGAGCAGTCATGGGTGCTTTTGCATGACAACGCTCCTGCACACTAATCCCTATTGTCAAATATAATAAAAATTTAATTTTTGCATTGCATGCATGGAAAATAGAAAATTCGACTCGAACGAAATAGTTGAGTTTCGCTCAGCCGAGACACGCAGTGAAAACCTCCAGTGAAAAATGTTCATTTGTAAATTGATAACAGATGAAACATGTTAAGCAGAAATTAATTTCACTTTATTTGTGAAATAAAGCATATTTAGACAATTTTACAATACTTTGTAAAAATCCATGCCAAAACGTAAACAAGGCTATATACATGAAGCTAGTAAAGATTGAGTTGGTTCTAGAACTTCCTTGAAGCATTTATTGTAGTATATAACAAAACGTATACTACCATGAAAACGTGCGTATTTCTCCGAAGCCACCCCCGCTGGTATCACACTTGGCAGGAAAGATTCAATTACTTGATGCACCGATACACTATGACTTTATACTATTCACCGTTAATTAACATCATGAACAACTACACGTATCAAAATGCCGTCACAGAGCAGAACTTACAAGTCTCTGTTATAAAAGAACACATCCAACTTAAGCTAACATATCAAACATATCGACTAAGAACAAAGACCATCTTATTGTCGTAGTATGTTAGCGATAGCCTGCTAACATCGTCCTAACAGATCGTCGTAACAGTCCACGCAACTGAACTGCGAACTAAATGAGCGAACAGCTTCAACTAAAGCGGAACAGCGAACTGAACTAAATGCTTCAAGATAGTTCCGTCTTATATACCCGATATTAGGCCATTACGGAAACGCCCCCGGATATGCAAATGAGATGCGTACGCATTGGGAATCCGATTTGCATGACTCCTCATGATGGAAAAATGTCACAGTTCATGCCGGTGAACGGAAAGAGTCGTTCATAAGAAATTTGCATGAATGCCTGTTCACGGGAAACGTAAATCGCGATGTTTACATTCGATTTTTCCAACAATCCCTGCTCACCGCTGACTTTCTTGCGAAAATACAAACAACTGTTTTGCCACTTCCTCCTTACTCCCCTGATCTTGTACCCTGCAACTTCAGCCTATTTCCTGAACTGGCAAGTCGTTTGCAGGGTTGTCGATTTCAATCCGCAGATGAAGTTAAAAGTGCATCGCTGGCTGAATTAAAGGACATGGCTAAAAATGGATTCCAGAAGAGTTTCAATGACCTTTACAAGCAATGGCAAAAGTGTGTTGTTGCGCAAGGGTCTTATTTCGAAGGAGGATGTGTTTCAGCATTTTAATTGATAATATTTTTTGAGTTATAGACTCAGTCCGGGAACTTTTAAATCCTCTCCGTATATATATATATATATATATGAATGAAAGTAGAAAAGAACGGGAGTGACCATATGAATTACATAAGAATGGTAGGGGTGGATTGCGACACCCCTTTCCCGCTGAGGCCAACGGCCGTACCGTGCTGAAAACACCGGTTCTCGTTAGATCACCGAAGTCAAGCAGCATCGGGCGCGGTTAGTACTTGGTGGGTGACCACCTCGGAACACCGCGTGCTGTTGGCCATCTCGGGTGCGGTATCCCCGTGGTTTGCGCGCTAGATTTGCACGCTGCCACATATGCCGCCGTGTTCATGCGGAGTACGATCACGTTAAACATGTGGGTCCGTAAGTCCTTCCGAGAGGTTGGTGGTAGGGGAAGGAGGGTACGGTCCCTGTGGATGCCTCCCCCACTGGGTTCCGGTCTAAATTGGGTGGCACTTCCCGGCCGTCCATACAGTTACCTTACACCTTTCTGGTAGGTCGGACGGTCTGGGTCATCAACATCAACCCCTTTCCCGCTTAAAGCAGCTTTTACAACCCGGGTAACGCTCACGGAACCAACATAATTCCATGGTCAGCCTCCCAAATGTGCGAAAATAAAAGCACCAGAACAGACTCAGAACCAAAAAAGTAAACGAATCCATGAAGAAGAAACATCCGCTAGTCCAACCCGATGGAACGTCTCTTTATATAAGTAAAGTTGCTCATGCGCAGAGAAATATCAGGATAATAGTTACGCAGTCATGAATATTAAATCTCTATATCAACAATCAGATTACAAATTTTCTTTAAAAAACGATTTGTAATAATGTTGTACAAAATTGACTGGATAATTTCTTTTTATAGCTTCATCTGCAAATTTTTTACATTTGCAAATGCAGTCTTTCCTAAAAGTATTATAATTTTGGTTTCTTCTAAAATGTCCAATTATTATATTTCTGAAGACATACTTTGCAAGGTTTGAATTCCAATCGATAATATGATTTACCTTGAACCTGTATGAATCTCTTTTGTCGTGTAACTCTGTGTATATTCCATATTTCTTGTGTTTTTTGATAGCTAAATCCAAGAATTTTACCGATCCGTCCTCACACGCTGGATTTTCAATAAGGTCCAATTCGCTTGGGTAGAATGAAAATTCAAAACATGGGGTGTTTTCATAGCCCCCAATTATCACATCATCGACATAACGGAAGTAGGGCATTTCCGATAGGATATGAGTGCCTCTTTCGTATTTAGATAGATATATATCTGCTAGTATTGACGAGCAACTCCCTCCCATAGGTATGCCCTTGATTTGTTTGTAAAAATTGCTTCCGTCGTGTAGTATGTTTTCCTTCAATACCAATTCCACCAAGTCCATGTATCTTCTATAAGTTATAAATTGCTTTAGATCGTATTCTTCATGTAGATCTTTCAGAATCAATTGTAAATTATCCAAATCAATATTGTTAAAAAGATCTCGAAAGTCGTAACTCCTAAAGTTGATATCGTTATGACAAAACTTTAGTCGGTTTATCAGTTCCTGTCCGTTTTTTATCATAATAGAGTTATGTCTTTTAATATCATGCATAACTATTATGAGTAAATCCAAAAGTTTTTTGTTTGCTATTTCCAAATATGAACCACATCCCACCGTCACAGTTCGAAACTTGACAGGTATTTTGTGTAATTTGGGGATCAGGACCAAATATGGATATTTTATTGTTTTAATATCAATTCCTATTCTTTTGTAAAGTGCCTCTATTCTTTTAGTCAGTATCAATGCGTTACTGGGTATTAAAGCATACATTTCACTGTCCCTGTAACTTTGGTTTAGTGTATCCACGTAGAACTTTTTACAAGTGAAGGCATAATTTGATACTATTTTATCGGTATATGTTAATACATATTCTTCTTTAATTTGCTTGAACGAGGATGGAACTTTAATTTCTCTATTGTTTTTGCAGTGCTGCGGGTAGTAGTGACAAAACGCTTTGTAAAATTTATATTTCCACTCATTAAATGCTTGTATTGGTAAACTATGTTTTACCGCCAATCTATAAATGAAGATGTCGAGATCATTATAAAATTCTTCGTATACATTTTTAAATTCTTGTATACGGTACTTTGTACCGAGTTGAAGCAGGTTTTTAAGTCTTTTGTCTTTGATAAAATCTAGATTTCCGGAGATTATATGCTTATGATGAGTGTCACTATGAATATTCTCATGACAATTACAAGAATCTACATTATTTGATGCAACATCTTGACAAATTTTGTTATAATTGAAAAATTTCCTTCCGTTGGTTTTGACGAATCTATAATTGATCATGATTTTTATATTGGACAAAGGAAGACATACGTTAATATGATTTAAAATAGAATGGAATGGAATGTTCTCATACAGTTTGTTCTTGAAAGTTGTAATAAAAAATTCTTTAGATTGTTTTATAATTTCACTTTTTGTAAGTGTTAAATTAAAAATTCTGGCTCTGAGTTTGATTAAATCCAATAGGATATCAATATTAGTACTTGCTTCTTCATTTTGGCAATTGCGTTCTTTTAAGTTGAAATGTATTATGTAATTCCATATTTTCTGTAGATATTTAAGCTTGATACTAAAGACCAAGTTCTTAATCCATCCAATTTTCATCGTGTTTTCAGTTTTTAAAAATTTCAATATTTTTTCTTCTGTTTTAATATAATTATTGTGTTGTTTTTTACTTCCTCTTTGCCATCGGTGGGATTTTTTATTTATAAGATTTTCAGATAGAGGGTATGAAGAACTATTTCTGCATCTTTCTGTATTAAAGTTTTCGTTAAATATTAATGTATTAAGGCCATATGGATAAGCCGTATTGAATTGTTTAATATGGTTGCTCTCCCACCATAATCTTTCCGATTTATTTGGTACTATATCAATTATAGTTACCATGATGTTTGTGAACCCATGGGCTTGAAAATGTCTCAGTTCCAAATTAGCTGTGGGCATTTCCTGTTGTACCTTTCCTACCTGGCTTCGGTGCAGATTTATTCGAATGTTTAAAGGATTCTGCGTTTGGCCTATATATTTAGCTTGACATTTTAAACATTCAATACAATAAACCACATTATAGCTCTTGCAAAAAAATTTTCTACTTTCGTTGTCTGTAGAAATTTGTTGTGGATTAGCCACTGGACACAGTTTGCATCGTTTAGATTGGCATTTGCGAAATTTAATATTCTTCATATGCTGGTGGTGATAATTATGAATGTTAAAAAAATCATTTGACCCATTTGGGATCTTGTCTGGATATAAATCAATATTTACATTTTTTATTTTTGTCACAGTCTGATCATGGTCAACTGTTACAGATTTGAAATATCTTCTCATCGATATGCTTTACTATTAGAGACTAGGGTAACGGTATGTCGATAACACAAACACCCTACTATTGTGTCACCGGGCATATATTCGTATTTGAATATATTTGCCAGTCTCCAATATTATATACAGACTTCATTCATATTTCAAAAATCAACAGTTTTTTAACTCTTGTTGAGGAGTTGACAAATATGTACGCCTTATCTCCCTGTCTTCCGATTTCTCTGTGGATATCACTTTGAAAATCTAACTAAATTCAATCCAATCCTCGCTGTACAATTGACCATCGCAAACTTTATGGCAAAGTTTTAACACTATTATATACTTTTTTTGTAATTTTGTAAAAACCATCATCTATAAGATTCGTTGATATTAGTAACCTGTGAAGACTACCAGTTTATTACACGTATCTAAAAATACATCATAAAAAGTTAAATACCTATTTAGCATATAAGTACAAAACGAACGATCACAAATCATTTACATCAATATTCCAATTATCACTACAATACCATCATAAAAATAAGTTTACTTCTTACCGTTATAATCAACCCTGCTCCAAAAGTCGTCCAAAGAATCCAATTTTTACAACACACGGAAGACCAAACACTTCATCAAGCTGGTCCGAGAGGTGGCCTTTAAGTAAAAAGCTGATATGAAAAATAAAAGATATGTACTACTTCCGCGCTTTGCTGCTGGATGTAGACATTCCGTATACTATTGCGATAAAGTGAGACAAAATAGGATATATCCCAAATAAGCCTGAAATTAAAGAACTATTCACTACAAAGGAGGAGGCGCAAATGCTGCTCAAATTCCCTAGTAGAATACATGAATGAAAGTAGAAAAGAACGGGAGTGACCATTCACGGGAAACGTGAATCGCGATGTTTACATTCGATTTTTCCAACAATCCCTGCTCACCGCTGACTTTCTTGCGAAAATACAAACAACTGTTTTGCCACTTCCTCCTTACTCCCCTGATCTTGCCCCCTGCAACTTCAGCCTATTTCCTGAACTGGCAAGTCGTTTGCAGGGTTGTCGATTTCAATCCGCAGATGAAGTTAAAAGTGCATCGCTGGCTGAATTAAAGGACATGGCTAAAAATGGATTCCAGAAGAGTTTCAATGACCTTTACAAGCAATGGCAAAAGTGTGTTGTTGCGCAAGGGTCTTATTTCGAAGGAGGATGTGTTTCAGCATTTTAATTGATAATATTTTTTGAGTTATAGACTCAGTCCGGGAACTTTTAAATCCTCTCCGTATATATATATATATATATATCAAAATTTATAGATATGTTGATGATCTTATATGTTTAGTTATAACTGATTATTATACCACAAATATAGATTTCTATCCAGATAATTTGGAAGTATTACCTAATGAACCACCAATTAGTAATGGTGTTTATTTTTTGGACTTAAATCTCAGTATTGAACCATCCAATAAGATTATCACTAATTTATATGACAAAAAAAGATGATTTTAATATAAATAAAATATTACCATTTAATTCTTGTAACTCTATTTAATTGTTTAGAAATATTATTCTTAATCAACTTTTCAAAATGTTTAGATTATCTGATAAAAAATGTCATAATTTCCATATTAATAACCTTAAAAATACTAGTAAATTATATAAATATTCAGTATATTTATTTAATGGTATAATGAAATAGTTTAAATTAGCTGAACATTCTTAAATTCATCCTCCTTATTATCATGTTTTAGCTTAATCTTATATTTCTCTTATTTTTACATATTGCTATATTCACTTCTTATACTTTTAATTTCTTTCCTTTACTTCATATATTAGTTATATTTATAGGAGTATTTCCTACTTTTTCTTCTAGCAACACTGATTTTTATCTCTTACGAGTGGCAGCAGTTGATTTACAATTTTTGCATCAGCATTTCATGCTTATCATCACATGAATTTTGTCCTCTAGTAATTATTTTATTTTTTTATCATTTTTCAATCTTTCTATGCTTGTCAGCCGTGTATATGGAGTTCATAGTTATTAACTATCTCTGTATCCAAAAACAAGCATTTTTCTTGGTTAATGTGGATGCAATGTATCTATTCTAAATTGACCTCCAACTAAGCATAGCATTAAATTCACCTCCAACTAAGCATAGCGTTATTTAACTTTGCATAATTGCTTCATTTTTTTTTTCTATTTTAGAATTCTCATCATTGTTATCTGTTGTTTATTCATTGATTACTAGCTACTAGACATTGCTTAATTTTTATACTCCCCTAAATTGTTGCATCTTTGTTTTTTACAAGTTAAAAAGTCATGGTACTTACTGCCCAGATTTTTTTTCCCCGTAGTAATAGCTAATTAGTAAGTATTTCAATCTAATTTTGTTTGCTACCTTCTTAAATATTTAAGTTTTGGTTTTATCTACTAGATGTTACAATTTATCTCTATTATTTCTTTGGATTATCATTAATTATATATATATATATATATATATATATATATATATATATATATAAACAAGTACAATCATAGTAACTATAACATAATGAAGTGAGTAAAGGGGCAAAATGCAGCACTTAATTCTCATTCACGATATATACCATAAAGGAACAATTATATTTACAATTAAAGTAGGAAAGATCAAAAGAATGAAAGATGTGCAAACGAGGGATCATTAATGTCTAGGGGGATTGTGACCCCTATTCCTGATTAAAAGCATGCTTTTATTCCTAGGAAACACTCTCAGAAACAGTGATCGCTCGAAGCAGTTCCAAAATGTGTATGAGAAAAATCAGATTCCAGAGGAACAAAATCCATAATTCTAAAACCAAGAAAGCCGGAATCGGCATAAAAAGAAGTCACCATCAGGGAACGAAAGTATGAGAATGATGTCGAAGGCTTCTAATAAATGATTCCTTCTATACACCTATAATAGCATTGAAACAGTCACAGTTAATACAAAGTTAATTTTTTAACTTAAGGCAACAGATCGTTAAAATTTGCATAAACGACATTGTTTTTGTCCAATGTTTTACAGAAGTTCATATAGAGTTCATAAAGAATCCAATAGGATAGCCATTCTCCAATGCCACTCTAATCAATTATCGCTCACAATCAATGCGTTTTTCATTGGTTGAATTTAATTTACTATATCTATTAAAATGATTATATATCGTATTTCTCAATATGTTAATACTTATATTGCTATTCCAAGGTGTTTTATATTTTATATTACATTTGTAACTTTTTCGTTTATCGTAAACATTATATCGTAATCAATAAGATCAATTATGCTATAAACTTTACGATAAACGAAAAAGTTACAAATGTAATATAAAATATATAACACCTTGGAATAGCAATATAAGTATTAACGTATTGAGAAATATGATATATAATCATTTTAATAGATATAGTAAATTAAATTCAACCAATGAAAAACGCATTGATTGTGAGCGATAATTGATTAGAGTGGCATTGGAGAACGGCTATCCTATTGGATTCTTAAAAACATGTTATATGAACTTCTGTAAAACATTGGACAAAAACAGCGTCTTTTATGCAAATTTTAATGATCTGTTGCCATAAATTAAAAAAGTAACTTTATATTAACTGTGACTGTTTCAACGCTATTATAGGTGTATAGAAGGAATCATTTATTAGAAGCCTTCGACATCATTCTCATACTTCCGTTCCCTGATGGTGACTTCTTTTCATGCCGATTCCGGCTTTCTTGGTTTCAGAATCATGGATTTTGTTTCCTCTAGGATTCTGATTTTTCCCATACACATTTTGGAACTGCTTCAAGCAATCACTGTTTCTGAGAGTGTTTCCTAGAAATAAAAGCATGCTTTTAATCAGGAATAGGGACACAACCCCCTAGACATTAATGATCCCTCGTTTGCACACCTTTCATTCTTTTGATCTTTCCTACTTTAATTGTAAATATAATTGTTCCTTTATGGTATATATATATATATACATATATTCGATTTAATAATATTCCTATTTAACTTTTGACAAACTTTTAAATTGGTACTTCAAATAATCACTGCAAACATCTTTATTTCATTTTTGCTATACAGAACTTTTCAATAAATGATCAATCTCAGATATATATAATACAAGTAAATTAAAGTTCTTCAATTATATATGTATATATATATATATTAATATATTAAAGAGTAATTAATAACAAATAGCATATGATCAATAAAAGTACACCATAAACAAAATGCCATCCCAAAATAGCACAAATGTGGGTGTTAATTCAGAATAGACTTGTTCTCAAGCTTGTGTGTCTGTTCCAAATTAACCACAATAAATACTTGCTTCTGAATATGGAGACAGTTAGTTACTGTGAACTTCACATGTTCAATTTACTAGCAGAAACAAAGAGAATTATTAAGAAAACAAATAATTACCAGAACCATGTGAGAGTAGACCAGAGACTATATATATGCCTGATATCTATATAAATAAAAATGAAAATCTGTCTGTCTGTCTGTCTGTCTGTTTGTCACACCATCACGTGAGAACGGCTGAACCGAATTTGATGAAATTTTGTGGGTAGCCCAGAAATAGCCCCACTTAAAATTATATCCGTGTTTTGAGTTTCTACGACCAGTGGTTCTCGAGATATTAGTAAAAAACGAAATTTTCGTTTGTCTCATCATCACGGAAAGACGGCTGAACCGAATTTAATGAAATTTGGTGAATAGCCTTGAAATATCCCCCCATAACTTTTGTCCAAGTTTCGAGTTTCTAAGACCTGGGGTTGTCGTGATATTAATGAAACACTGAACTTTTTCCTAGGAGTTCTACTCCCTAACTCCGTGGTTTATCCAAACGAAAAGCTTGAAAATCGTTTGAAAGTGAATTAAAATTTAATCTCTGAGTTTGATGGGAGATTTTTTGCGTTAATTAGTCACTTTCTGAAAACATGAATTGTTTGAAACATGATTTAAAGGGGAAATCTATCACCATGGTTCATGGTTTATTTAAAACAAGCTTTTACGGAACAATGAGAAGTATAGAGAAATCAAAATCGTTATTTAATTTCGCAGTTTATGTTATAAGACATGACATATTTAACATGTTATAAGATTCTATCTTATATCATGTTACTCAGAAACGCAATTAAATTAAATCTGTCTGTTAATTTTAATAATTATTTTTTCGATTCGAATAATAAATAAATGGATATAAAAATATATTTTAGAAAAGAACGATTTGATTTTTCTTATAGCATTTTTGACTGGATAATATCAATTACGGTCTTCAGGTTTAAAAATTATTATTATTTATATTTTCGGGGATTATTGATTCAAGGATTATTGATATTTTCAAGTTATTATGCAATTATTTTATTATGAAAAAAATTGTTTAAACTCATATATTGTATGTTGTACGGATCTTCTACAAATACACGTGTATATCTTTTAATCTACGAGAATATAAGTAGTACAGGTATATTGACATATGTTTTGATATATATTGGCATATATTGGAATCAATTACGACCTTCTGGTATAAAGAGTACGGATATTATTGATGTTTTCAATTTATTACGTCATCTCTTTTATTTTGGCAAATATTTTTGAGACGCATATTGTAATACGGGTAATCTTCTACTAACACATTGGCATATTTTCTGATCTGCGACAATATAATTAGTACGGGGTTGCATATATTCATTCAATTCCTATTTTTTCTTCTGTAAATTTGCTTACAAAAGGGGGCAGGATGTTTTATTCTTCAGATCTGATCGTGAAGATAATTTTGCATAGTGAGAACATATATTCTTAAACTTCTCTTTAGGAGCAATAAATTTAATATTTTAACAGCATTTGCACATGATTACGAACTATAAGTTTCTTTAAATTATACACTCCGTACGAATAACGGGTGTGCTGTTAGTGGTTAATAAATTTTAACATTTTAGGAGGATATATCATGTTGCTCGGCATCGCAATTAAATTAAATGTGTTTGTTAATGTTTTTATTATTTTTTTTCAATTTAAATAATAAATAAATGAATAAATGGATATAAAAGTATATCTTATGAATGGACGGTTTGATTTTTCTTTTAATTATATTAATTGCTGACTGCGTACATCAATTTCATTTATTTTGGCAAAGAGTTTTCAAGCTTATATCGTATTTAGCTACTAAACTCATATATTGTGTTTAGCCAATAAATTCATATAGCCGATTGTTGAAACAGAAAAAGAGTAGAACGGGTATATCTTCTAATACAATTGTAGTGTTTTCATTTTGTATATTGAAACGGGATAAGAATGTTTCATTCAGATCTGCAAATTCAAAGCTACGAATTTGGAGGGATATCGCTAATTTGACAACTTTTCTTAAACTTTGCCAAATTGACGGAAATGTCGCCAAATTGATATAAACGACACACAAACAGCTGCCATAAACCTTCGGGTTGGTCGTGTGGCTTGGGTCTTCTACATATCAATGAAAATTTTTTTTGTTTTGTTAGAAGAGAGTACTGAAATGATGTTTGGTTAGCATTTATCTGTCAGACCAACCATCCTACTTAGTAATACATTTAGCGAATTTTTAAAATGTCACCAAATTGATAAAAATGTTTTCAAATCTATAAAAATATCTTGAAATTGATAAAATTGCGCTACATAAATGATATTAATTGTTTTTTGTTAGGGGATAGTATTGTGATGATATTTCGTCAATTTGTCGCAAAGTGGAACTGTCAGTTCTACAGTCCCACTTGGCGATAAATTTATCGATTTTTTAAAATGTCGCTAATTTGACGAAACTGTCGCCAAATGTTCCATAGAAATATAACTATTTAGACGATATTTTTTCTACCAATTTATTTGAAGCAAATGATATGTCGTTTAGCAACGGATTTAAATCCAATGTGTTTATGCGGCAGACGATTTTTATTAAATCCTTTCCGATTTGAATAATGAAGATATGTATATAAAATAAATTTCATTGCCATTTCATTTTGGACTGGATAATATCAATTATACTCTTCAGGTTTAAACATTATTATTATTGATATTTTCCGGAATTATTGATTCAGGGATTATTGATATTTTTAAGTTATTACGCCATTGTTTTATTGCAGCAAAAATTGCTGACACACGCATATTGTACGTTGTACGAGTAATCTTCTAGGAATGCACGGGTATATCTTCTAACCTACGAGAATATAAGTAGTACAGGTATATTGGCATATATTTTGACATATATTGGCATATATATTGGAATCAAGTACAGTCTTCTGGTATGAGGATTAAGGGGATTAATTATATATTCAATTTATTACGTCGTCTGTTGTATTTTGCCCAAAACATTTGTGACTCATATTGCAAAACGGGTAATCTTCTACTAATAATCGGACATTATAAGTAGTACGTGTATATCTCCCCATATAATTTTAGTACTTTAATTTTGACATATATTGGAATAAATGACTGTCTTCAGATTTAAAGATTACGGGTTTATTGGTATTTTCAATTTATACATGTAATCTACTAATACAGGTTATATTTTCTTATATTCGCGTATATAATTAGTACGGGTCCCATACAATTTTAACGCTTTTATTTTGCATATATTGATTCAATTCCATATTTTTTTTTTATATTTGCTTATATAAGGGGTCCAAGATGTTTTATTCTTCAGATATGTCCATGAAGATAATTTTATATAGCGAGAACAGAGATTCTTAAACTTCTTTTTAGGAGCATTACATTAAATATTTTAACAGAATATTTTGATTAAACATGTCATTTAGTATACTATAAGAATTTGGGCATGATTATGAATTTCAAGTTTCTTTATATTATATACTCCGTACGAAGAACGGGTATGCTGCTAGTAAGTAATAAAGATGAATTAAAGTAGAATAATTGAAGAGGAATAGTGAAGCATCCATAACAAACAGAAGAATTCAATTACTAACCAGAAAAACTCAAGAGAATGCCAGTCATAAACAAGAAAAACCAGGAAACCAACCTCTTAAAACAAATAATCAAACAAAAAATTAGAATGACGATCAAAGAAATGAAGGTGATGTAATAGTAAAATCATCAGAGGGCAACTACTGTACACCAGCTTCATATAGCACATTTCATTTAATAGCCTGTTACTGTGAACAAAAAGCCATAAGACATCGCTATGTGCTATAAATTGAAATAAATTGAGAAAATGGAAAAACTAAAAAGAAAAGAATAATTGACTTGCATGTGTAGAAGTTAGATCTCCTAAACCATACCAGCATATAATGCCAATCCAAAAGCGTAATGGCAATGTTGCCATTCTTAAAAATTGTAAAAGGTAAATCCATTCTAAAATATAAGGGTTAACGACCAAATAAACTGCATTCAAAATACAATAAGTGCTTAATATTACATGCAAATAAAAATAATAATCATTATTAACACTATAAAATAATTTAAAGAATAAATAAATAATTTATCGAATAGTCAACCGAATGTAGTAATCGATTATGGAATATAGACCAGGCCCACCACAGACACTTTGCCTATATCTCCTGGCAAAATGCTCTGTTAGATAATGAAAGTGTATCGAAATGCATAATAATATAATCTATAATTATAAGTAGCAGTAAGTTAATAATATGAACGGGGAAAGTTTGAATGGGGACTAATTGCTATAGTAAATTAGCCTTAATGAAATGCTTTAATAGCGCTGAGTTACCCTAAACTTTTTTACTATACTATTAACCAAATATAATGCATAAAAGTATGATTTACTAGTTTGAATAAGGTTATGTATATGTAATTCATGAAACTTTTTATCTGATAATCTATAAATTCGAAACAATTGATTTTTAATGATGTTATGAAAAATTGAACCGAATTACAAGAAGTGAAAGGTAATAATTTAATAATATTAAAATTAAAATACCTTTTTTTATCATATAAATTATAAATAATTCTATTAGAAGATTCAATACATAGATTTAAATCTGGAAGTTAACATTTGCACTAATAGAAGGTTTATTATTCAACAATTCAAGATTATCCGGATAGAAATCGATGTTGATATTATTTAATTCTGTTTTAATTACACAGATCCAATCGTCTACTTATCGATAAATGTGTAAGCCAGTTGATGTAAATGGACATTCATATTAATATAAATTCGCCAAAATTCTACTACTACAACCACCTTGTGGGCACCCGAGACTTGTAAATATAATTGATTTCCCTGAAAAACATAGTTATTAAATAATACAAAATGGAGAAGTTTTAGGAAAGTTTTTTATTTTAATATAATCAGCATATTTGGCAGCATTATGCATTATACAGTGATAAGATGATATTATAAAGATCTTGAATGTTAATATTATGAAAGAAATCTTTAAAATCAAAGGTTTGGAAGCCAACTATGCTGTCAATTAAGTGCAATTTATCAATTAATTCTTAACTCTTATGTAGAATAAAATAATTAGATTGAAAATATCGAAGGCTATCATTTAGTTCTTTCAAGCAATTGAGTAATACTTTACTAGCAGAAGTAGAATAAGTATTATGCCCACTAGTGACAGTTCTAAATTTGATGGGATTCTTATGAAATTTAGGTATTAAAACTATATACAGAAATTTGTAAAATTTTGAGTGTAATTGTAAATCACCATAAATATTAATAATTTTTAGTTTGATACTATTAAGTGAATGTGAGTCTATTTTGAAAATGTCATTATTCTTTAAATAGTCGATTAAAAATTAAATATAAAATTGTTTACAAATAATTGCAAAATTGTTAGAGCTTTATCTACATAAGTGATAACAAAATATTTTTGTAAATTTTTAATAGAGGTTTATAATTTACCAAAATTATATAGTGATTTGGAAATTTTTATGCTATTAATAGAATTTTTAATGACTTTTAAAATATGATATATCCACATGTTAAGAGCTTCTAATGGCTGCAAATATTTACATGTTATTTTATAAATATATTTTTCGAAGTTAATAGATTAAGATATAGGAGGGTTTACTACAAACTGGTAGCCTAAAGTTTGTTCCGAATATGATAGCTTCTTTCAAAGATTGATCAAGAACAATATTTAAATCTCCAGTGATGATATGTCCTAGCATTGGGTTAATATAATTTTCAAATTTAATATCCCTACACACACAATTATTTACAATAGCACTGTCAAATGAGATTATTTAAAATAGCACTGTCAAATGAGAGAGCTTGTGAAACTTATTATAATTAAAAATTAACCTGCCTAATGATTTGTTATATTTGAATGTTTTTACAACTTTTAAATCTTTGATTAGCAGTAAATGGTGATGTGTATTAAATAATTCATTAAAATTAATGAAACTATATATTGTATGTTTAATGAAATAACACAATAAAAATTTGCAGATATTATTCTTTTTTTTTTTTTAGATTTATGGTGAATGTTTAAATGCTTAGCACAAGTGAGAATCGGATCATAAAAAATATGTTGTTTAAAGTGATCATTGGGCAGGTTTATTTTTAAGAAGGTGGCCTAAAGATGATTAATTTTTCTTTTTTTAACAGCAAAAACATATGATTTGATAATTTTCCTATAAGTAGTTTTGTAGTTGTGATGCAGGGTTTTAATAACTGTCTACATGTTGATTTCTAGTTTTTCCTTTGCCGCATTTTAACTTTTGGGCTTTATAAGTGTTTTTACTATCATGTACTTGGGGTTTATAGTATAAATGATTATAAATAAATATTGACTATCTTCAAAATTATTTTTTTAAATATTTTTATTTATATATATTTGATTTAATCCATATGGAAAAAGAGTAGAATGAGATTTAATGTAGTAATTTTCAAAGAATAATCTGTCGACTTTATCTGTTTTATCTGTCTTAATATCTAAAATATGAATAGTTATATTATCGAACCCATGTAGACAAAAATTATAATATTACTATTTAGTTTCATATGCTAGGTATTTTATATTTAAACTCTTTGATCATTTATAGGATATATATATATATATATATATATATACACACACACACACACACACACACACACACACACACACACACACACACACATACACAGCAATGCCAACTGTTGCTGATTTCCCGAGTTTTTTACGGAGATGCCCGCAAATATTACAGAAAACATCACCATTTTGGATTTCTGGCAATATTTAAGGAAATTTATCAATGCCATTTTGATTTCTCTGTATATTCATCTTGCATCATATATATATATATATATATAGTAATCTGATTTACCTAATGCCAAGAAAAAAATAACCTTTTCGGAAGACACAATATACAACTTTTTGGAAGACACACATATAACAACCTTCAATATAAATCAACATTTTTCTTTATTTTACCTTGTAAAATTTTATCTGCTAAAAAATAAAAAACTTGCATATTACTGGTATGTTTTTAAATTCAACAGACAACACAAATTTTTCACAGCGAAATGAAATCTTGAATGAAACATTGCTTGGATTTCTCTTTAAATCTTGTATTACTTCTTGGTTTGTGTAGCATACCTACAGATACAAACAAAAGAATTTTGTGTATACAATAGTCTGGTTCCCTTTCAGAATAGTTGTTTCTTTGTGGGGAGGATGGTTCATTGCAAATAATTAAAAATTAATTATTTCTTTTTTACTTATTGAATAGTTTATGCACAGTCCCACATCTTTGTTTCATTATGAGACAAACGTTGACTACCTATGCTGAAAATTTACATGTTACACTATGGAATATATATAAAATCGAATACACTTTAATAATGTAGATTGTGTGAAATTTTTTCAAAACTTCAAAAAAATTTATTTACTTAAAACATTTTAAAATAAGTTACTATAATGACCCTTCCCCATGCGAACCTAGTCGTAACTAGGTAGTGATGATATTTGAAATTTCCTATAAAAGTATAGTGAATAGTGATCAAAAAAAGTTTTGAAACACTGGTCTACAACTTTTTTACAGTGAATGGCTAAGTCCATATTTACATGAAATGCCTATTGATATCAAATCCTGAATTCAAGCAAAAGTTAAAGATGTCAATCACTTTGTGGTTTATATATTATTACAATAACGTCAAATTAATGCAAAAATCAAGTATCTGGGCAAAGTTCCTCGAGAGAAAAGCCTAGGATATACATAAATATGTACTGACAGATTTTTATAGTATATGTCAAATATTGTCTTGAAATTTGTCATAATTTGAAGGCTCAATTTAAATAAATATTTATATACCTTCTATTTTCAGATTTATCGCATTCACGAAAAGGACTTACATCTCGTAGTCTGAATACATTTACTGATTCTTCTGGTATGAATTTTGAAGAATCCAATGAATTTCTGAAAAAAACAATATCTGAACCAAGCAAAGATGTCTCTAAATTTTTATTGGTTGACAAAGAGAATTCTAAACCAGAACTTAAAGTAAAATGTGAAACTAAGGTAATTTGAATTGTCTGTTGTTCATTGTTTGTTTTAAGACTTATTAGCAGATATAAAAATATTGACAGTTTTAAAATTTGAATTGCGATGTTCATCAGCGAAATATATATATATATATAATATAACCTTATCAAAATACCTTCTTCATCGAAACAAATTACAGAAAACATGCCCTTCGGCGCCAAGCAGCCCAACCAAGTATATCTATATAAAAAGTAATAATTGAAATGAAAAAGAAGAATAGCAAAGTATCAAAAAAGACCTGTGAGATTGTGACCCCCACTTCCCAGTTCCTCCACTTCCCTTAAACGGGAAGTGGGGTCACAATGCCCCCGGCCTTTTTCGATACTTTGCTATTCTTCTTTTTCATTTTAATTATTACTTTTTATATATAATATATATATATATATATGATATATATAATATATATACAGGATGTCCAGTGCTATCGGTGCCCAAAAGCTATATCCTCAACTGTTAGT
Source organism: Amaurobius ferox (assembly GCA_951213105.1). Classification (NCBI taxonomy): domain Eukaryota; kingdom Metazoa; phylum Arthropoda; class Arachnida; order Araneae; family Amaurobiidae; genus Amaurobius; species Amaurobius ferox. Next base: position 108,008,067 of record OX578136.1, read on the forward strand.
CACAAAGATACACTTCCAATTGCAAAAATGTTTTAAATTTTAAAATCTATTATCTTAGAAACAGTTTAAATCAATAAATGCATTTCTAAATGCAAAATTAAAAAAAATCATCCTTTTACGACCAAAATTGACTGACTTATAGCTGTTTAAAGTTGGAGCACTTTTGTGCTGAGAAATGGTCAGTACGGTCCCTGATTGGTTGATTGCCTGAAACGGGACATTTTTATGCATGGAAAAACAACTTAAGTCATAAAGTTTAATGCTTCATAACTTGGTGATTTTTGGTCATAAAAGGAAGATTTTTTTTTTTTTTTTTTTGCATGAAATTGTATGAGGAGGATTTTCCTAAATATAATTGGTAGGAATGGGGGACCGTATAAACATTTATGTTTCGTATTTCTTTCAGAAATGTATTTATTGATTTAAACTATTTCTAAGATAATAGATTTTAAAATTTAAAACATTTTTGCAATTGGAAGTATATATCTGTGACTAACGGTTGAGGAAATAGTCTTTGGGCACTGATAGCACTGGACACCCTGTATATATTGTTGTGAACATACAATATTCCCTCATTAGCACCACCTTTTTCATCTGTCTCAAAGACCAGGTGAAGAAAACACAGTCGATGTGCCTTTTTATGCTAAATAGTCACTTTCTAAAATCATGAATTGTTTGAAAACATGAATTTAAATGGAAAATCTGTCACAATGGTCTATTTTTTACAAGCTTTTACTCAACAATAAAAAGTATTAAGAAATCAAAATGTTTAATTAATTTTTAGTATTCTTTGAGGATATACCATGTTGCTTGGCAACCCAGTTAAATTAAATGTGTTTGTTAATGTTTATTATTATTTTTTTGATTTGAATAATAAATAAATGGATATAAAAATATATCTTATAAATGAATGGTTTGATTTTTCTTTTAATTGTATTAATTGCAGACTACATACATCACTTTCATTTATTTTGGCAAAGAGTTTTCAAATCTCATTGTGTTTAGCCAATAAATTCATTTAGCCTATTATTGAAGCAGAAAAAGAGTAGAACTGGTATATCTATCTTCTAATACAATTTTAGTGTTTTCATTTAGTATATACAAATGGGATCAGGATGTTTCATTCAGATCTACAAATTCAGAGCTATGAGTTTGGTGGGATATCGCTAATTTGGCAACTTTACTTAAACATTGCCAAATTGACGGAAATGTCACCAAATAAATAAAAATGAAGCAAATCAATAAAATTTATTTTGTTTTGTTAAAAGGGAGTACTGAAATGATGTCTTGTTAGCATTTATCTGTCAGACCAACCGTCCTACTTAGTAACACATTTAGCAAATTTTTAAAATTTCACCAAATTGATAAACATGTTTGTAAATCCATAAAAATATCTTGAAATTGATAAAATTGCACTAAATAAATGAAATTAATTGGGTTTTGCTAGGGGATAGTGTTGTGATGATATTTCGTCAGTTTATCGCCAAATGGGACTGTCAGTTCTACAGTCCCACTTGGAGATAAATTTGGCAACTTTTTAAAATGTCACTAATTTAACGAAAATGTCGCCAAACCTTCCATAGAGATAGCATTATTCAGACTATATTTTTTCCACCAATTTATTTGAACCAAGTAATATCATGTCGCGTAGCAATGGATTTAAATCCCATATGTTTATGCTGCAGACAGTTTTTATTAAATCTTTTCCGATTTGAATAATGAAGATATGTATATAAAGTAAATTTCATTGCCATTGCATTTTTAACTGGATAATATCAATTGCAATTTTCAGGTTTAAACATTACTATTATTGATATCTTCGAGGATTATTAATTCAAAGATTATTGATATTTTCAAGTTATTAAGCCATTGTTTTATTGCGGCAAAAATTGTTGAAACTCACATATTGTATGTTGTATCAGTAATCTTCTAGGAATGCACGGGTATATCTTCTAATCTGCAAGAGTAAAAGTAATACAGGTATATTAGCATATATTTTGACATATATTGTCATATATTGGAATCAAGTACTGCCTTCTGGTAAGAAGATTAAGGGGGTTATTGATATTTTCAATTTATTACGTGATCTGTTTTATTTTGGCAAAGATATTTAGATAGAGACTCATATTGTAGTACAGGTAATCTTCTACTAATACCCGGGCATATCTTCTAATCTAGGACATTATAAGTAGTACGGGTATATCTTCCCATATAATTTTAACACTTTCATTTTGAGATATATTAGAATAAATTACTGCCTTCAGGTTTAAAGATTACGGGTTTATTGATATTTTTAATTTATACATGTAATCTACTAATACAGGTTGTATCTTCTAATATTCGCGTATATAATTAGTACGGGTCCCATACAATTTTAATTCTTTAAATTTTGCATATATTGATTCAATTCTATATTTTTTGTAAGTTTGCTTACATAAGGAGCCAAGATGTTTTATTCTTCAGATCTGTCCGTGAAGATAATTTTGTATAGCAAGAAAAGAGATTCTTAACTTCTTTTTAATAGCATTTTATTAAATATTTTAACAAAATATTTTGATTAAAAATGTCAATTAGCATACTATAGGAACTTGCACATAATTGAGAATTTTAAGTTTCTTTATATTATATACTCCATACGAAGAATGGGTATGCTGCTAGTATATATATATATATATATATACTAGCAGCATACTAGCAGTTTAAATATATATATATATTTAAACCATATTATTTCATAAAACTAATTTTTCTCCCTTTTGTACTTTTGTATTAATGTTGTTTATTGTATAAGACACTTTGTATATAGAGTACACTCCCATTGCAGATACAACTATTCATGGACCGGTTTTACACTTTACATTTCCTGCACTTCATCCCACAAGCCCTAAACTAGCCTATAGATACTATTATCTGCATTGGAATGTATTCCAAATATTTAGGAATGCCGTATATAGGGAGGTTCTGTTCTGTGATTATGAATTTGTATTTTATTTTAATTGGAGGTACACGGTATTACTTGTTTAAATAATATATATGCAAATTCTAAAATATTCTAAATTTTATTGAAAAAGATTTTTCAAAGGTTTAACAGTATAATATCTGTTTTCTATAGAAAGTTAACTTCATATGCACATCTATATCTAAATAAATTATTTTTGTTCTTTTTGCTTACAAATTTATGCAAAATAAACAAATTTCGTCATCCTATTCAAGAGTAACAGTTGAAATGAACACTAAATATTTCTGCTTATTGTTTTATTCCATCTCATTAATTGAGTAAGCACAATCGAAAATGCATGAAGTTTGGATATCCTTAACCATAATGGAACAGATGACTTACGTAGTGTTGAAAAAAAAATAACAATTCCTGCAATCCTATTTTATCCTATTTCAGGTATTGATAAAGCAATTGTGCCATAAATTTATTTTTCTAATATTTCCTCTATTATTCAAATTGAGAACAATTAAAATAAAATCATCTCCTTTATTATCTGACAGTTTTTATTACAAATTTGTAGCAAAAAACTATTTATTTTACTTAATATTATTATTTTTTTTTTTTACATACAGTTTTAGAAAAAGATTGTTTAATGTTGATTCAATGGAAAGGAACTGTTTAATAAAATCTTGACAATCCTTGGACCTATAAACTCAAATCATGAGCCAGGTTACACTCATTAAAGTAATAATAAATACCAAATTAGAAAAAAATAATCAAACAAAAAATTATTAGTAATTCTGGCTTTTGATGTTATGTATCTACACATAAAATTCCATGATGATGTATGCATTCATTCTTAAGTTATCATTATCCATTCATAGTGATGCACACACAGACTAACCATCTTAGTATTTAAAAAGTCGTAAGAAGATATACTTCCTCCAGCTACCCATTTCATTTTTCCCATGTTAACCTATGAAAAATAGTCTCTAATCTCTATTTTGTTTACTCTTGGGGATTTTTTCTTTCTGTTTTTTTTACCAAGCATGTATTTTAAAAAAAAGTTTGTGTTTTTAAAAAAATTGATAAAATAGTTGGAAGTATTCTTTATATTTATTGAAAAGTAAAATGTTCATTTTACTAAGGTATTAGAAGTACTTCTAAATATTTTATCATTTTTTTTAAAGCACAAACCTTCCTATTCTCAGCATCTACGCACAGAAAAAAATGGGACATATGGGTTTGCTTTTATTCTGCACGGAAATTGAAACTAGCATTGGGAATAGACCTGAGGCCTTAAACAAAAGAGTGTTTACTCTTTTGTTCAAGTCAAAAATAATTTCATTCTGAAAGAGTGTTATTCTGCATTCACCCATTGATTGACTTGGTTTAAGGGGGAAATAAAGTGGGGGATGTTTAGTTTTCTATCACGTGATCAGTGTGTGCATGTGTTTCATCACATATGGTTGTGTTTAATTTGTTTCACACAACCATACATGTGACAACATTTATGGAATTTGCATGTGACAACATTTATGGAATGTTTGTGACAATTCCCCAGGGAGTGCTTATTTAAGTTTTATTTATGTGTTTGTGTGCAAATGCAATAAATGATGTGAAACTTGTAAATGAATTGCGTAGATATAGAAAAGATAGCTCTTCACTAAAAGAAAAGTCTATATGCAAGAAATATTTTTGCATATATTGATGCCAAGGTTTGGTACAAGCGAACTCATTAACGAACGTACATTACGAAGAGGATGAGGGAATTTAAACTGTTATTTTCCGAACTGAAATACTGATATCATGACTTTGACTTAATACTGTTGCTGCACTTTGACCTACATATGTATGGTCTATAAATGATCATATGGAAAATACAAAGGAAGATGACCTTGTTTAAAATAATATGTTTAAAGACTATCCATCGCACACACACACACACACATATTTTGTAAGTTATGCATGGAATAAAAATTTCAATTTTGAAGCTCTTTGGATTATGACAGTTTTTTGTGCAGTCCTTTTTATATATTATCCCTTGTTTTCTGTTGTTATATTTGCTTTTTTAGTTTTTTTTGTTTTTTTTTTGCCTTCTATGCAAACAAAGAAACAATCTATGGATCCTAAAATATTGTACTCACTGTTATTACTAAAAGTTAAATCTCTTCCATTTTCAAATTACCCACAGCCGAGTGTGATATTCATGCCCCCCCCCCCCCTCACACCTCCTCACTCTCTCTGTAGATTAGAAAAATCTAATAATGCTGTTAAACATCATATCCCATTTTTTTTAACAATTTTTAAATGAAATACAATATTAATGTTGTTTAAATTCCAAATGATCAAAATATTTAAAAGAAAAGTTAAATTTCTGCAAAAGGCTAAAGAATTTAGTAGTTTTGAAATAAGCACCATGAAATCTTAAAATAAAAATAACTACTAAGTTCATAATGTCCAATAAAGTAACGGGGAAAATGACCGAAAAATCACAATAATTGAAAAATTATAGAATTAGAGACAAAAAGATAATAACAGGGTTATAAATTAATAAATTAACTGGAGTGTGGCTTAACTTGACATTCTTATACTGGGATCCAGATTTAAGTAGCTTGTGATTTTTTTTGTACATTTTACAATAAAAATTTTGAATAATCTGTATCTTAGTCCAAAATGATCAAAATTATAACATGTTACTCTTCATTTTAAAGGAATTTAAAAAAGCTTTTGATTAATCAAGATTGGTATCACGTCTGCATTCAATAGATAAAATTAAGGACAAAACATTTTAAAAAATGAAAGGTCTTTTATTTAATACATCCTAAAAGACGTACAAAATATATATTAAAAACTGCCAGAACGCTTTCAAACGTATATACGCCCTTCATCAGTGGCTACATGAATAGTAAAAACATGGAATGTTTATATATAGAGAGACCAGTTTAAAGCAAATTTGCATAAAATATAAAATGATAAATGAACTTACTAAAAATAATACAAGAAATATACACGGAAATTACAAAATAAGTTTAAACGCTTACGAATTTTAAAGTATTACAAGAAAAAAACTAATACAAATTTTAGAAAACATCAAGCATGATATTCCTGAGAATGACGTCACAAATAACTTTTAAGAGGATTGAATTGCATCGAGTCGAGAATGAGTCACCAAGCATAACTTAAAATTTGAACAAGATCAAAATTACAAATGGATTCACGGTAAATATAAATAAACAGGGATTCATAAAGAAGAATACTACATGGATTGTTACAACGAACCAAAAAGAAAGTTTTTTCAAAAACGGGAAGAAATTTATCATTAACCACATATTAAGCAAGAGCCGTAGAAAGTTTACCAGATTTGACATCGCGAGCATGTTCTGCTAAACGGATGCCAACAGTACGTTTTGTACTACCAATGAAAAATTCATAGTCACCAGCAGGGGATAACAGGGGAACGACATACACCCCAGCAAAGCTTTTAAAGGATTCCTAGGATTTTCCATCCTTTTATTAATTTCTGCCATGAATTTGGGTTCAAACCCGCTCACTCTAATATTACCACTTTATTTAATCGTATTCGATCCGATAAACTTGGAAATTTTGATGTCTTTAAAAGCTTTCCTGGGGTGTATGTCGTTCCCCTGTTATCCCCTGCTGGTGACTATACATTTTCTAAAATTTATATTAGTTCTTTTCTTGTAATATTTTTAAATTCGTAAGCGTTTAAATTTATTTTGTAATTTCAGTGTATATTTCTTGTATTATTTTAGTAAGTTCATTTACCATTTTATATTTTATGCAAATTTGTTTTAAAATGGTCTCTATATATATAAACATTCCATGATTTTACTACTCATGTAGCCACTGATGAAGGGCGTATATACGTCCGAAAGCACTCTGGCAGTTTTTAACAATATTTTGTACGTCTTTTAGGATGTTAAATAAAAGACCTTTCATTTTTTAAAAACGTTTTGTTCTTTGTTTTGTCTATTGTATGCAGACGCGGTGCCAATCTTGATTATAAATTTGTATTAATTGTATTTATTTACTGATATATCCCTACTTTATTCAAGGAAGTTTTGCAAGCTTTTATCTTGCAAGCAGCAATTTAATTTATTGTAATTATGCTATCTAACAGAGAAGAAAACAATTCAAGAAAATGTTGTTAAACTTCAACATTTGAAACTTATCCTAAAAAGTGCAGACTTTATTATTTTTTCTATATGCACATTAAAATGATTAAAAATAATATATAGTAGTAAGCTCTGGAGCATAATAGTTATTGTGATCTAACTGTATTGCATGGACAAGCCTCTGGAATTAAAAGCTTTACCCATTTTTTTCCATTATTTGTTTTATACTGATGTAATTAGTAGATGAAAACTCAACTCATCACAGGAGGACAATAACGAAAATGACAAATTTGCATTTTTATAAAGTTAAAACTACATTTAATTTTATTGAAAAATACTTTTTGTCGAAAAATATGTGAAACAGATTGTATTCTAAATAAATACTGCAAGAATATCTATCTTATTTATTAATTTTCTTAGAACGCAATGGACACAAAATTGACCTATATATTCAGACTTAAAGCATGATTTTCTTTCAAAATCTCAAATTTGAAAATTTTCAGGGAAGCAATGTATATGAGAAAGTAAATATTTAAAGTGTAATACATCATTATTTATAATTTTTATTTTTATTTTTTGTTTATTGCTGTCAACCCTTGATATATCGCTGCCATTTGTTCCTAATCATTTAGGAGTAGACAAGTGGCAGGTTGAGGTATATAGAGTTATTTTGGTTGCAATATATCAGATTTTAATAAAAATGTAATTTTATCAATATTCTGTTAAATTTAATCAATACCTAACCTTAGAAACATAAGGCTACATAGAACAGTAAAAAAACTCTTGCTTATAACTGAAAATTAAACCTGCTGCTTTGCTTTAAAATGTTCTAGTAAAAATAGATATACTGCTTAAAAATCTGGGAACTTCAAAAGGGCAGATTTTGTCATTTTACTGTAAAAATAATTGACTTGAAAGATATTAATCTAAAATTAGCTAAAAATATAGTAAAATGCCATTTATGGAGATTTGGATGACATTTTTTTATTTGTAGGGGTTAATCAATTTTTACTTTTTCTAGATGCATAGCAATATAGTGTATGTTGAAAGTATTGTGACAGGATATGAAAATTCAAATTGAAGTTTTTAGCGAAAGCGTATATTTAAAGTATCCATGAATTCAAATTGAACCTTTATGAGATGAATTGTGTCCATCCATGAGTCTGTGGATGCGACATCTCAAGAACAAATAAAGCATTTTGAAAATAATTTCGTATGATTATTAGAATCAGGTAATACTGGAGCCCGATTGATTTTAAGTGCAATCATATGTTCATAACCCCTTCCCAATTTTTGAATGAGTTTTTTTTTAAAAATCATTAAAAAATCAATATCTTCAATAATGATAATTAAATAATCATTTTATACATATAATTTTTCATTGAAACACAAATTATTCAAATCGTCCAACACTAGCATGAACCATTCTCAAAAAAGGATTTGATATGATTATTAGAATCAAGAAATACTGAAATCCGTTGATTTTAAATGCAATCATATGTTCAGAAGACGCCCCCACCCCAATTTTTGAATGCATTTTTTAAAAAGTTATAAACAGCCGGTACTTTCAATAGTGATAATAATTAAATAATCATGTTATTCATAAATTTTCATTAGAAAATAAATTATAAAAATTGTAGAACACTGACATGAACCATTCTCAAGATATTGCTGAAATTTATGAAATTTCATTGAAATACCAAGAATTTTAATACTCTTACATAAATAATCATTCATACATAATTTATCATTTGAAAACAAATTAAATACGCTTTAAAATGCTGGCATAAATGTTTGAGATATTGTACATTTTTTTAATAAATTTATGAGAAAAATGTATAAGTATTATCAAATTTATTTACTTTCTATCTTCTATATAATAAAAGGCAATGTCTGTGTGTCTGTCTGTCTTATACACTGTACGTTCAGTGACCGCGTGTCGAAGAGCTACGAAATTTGGCAATCAGAGACCCGAGGGGGCGGGAAGGGGACAAGTGAAAGCAAATTTTTAAAATTTTAATTATTTTTTTAGTTATTTAATGTTTTATGCGATTTTGACCGTTTTTTGCCCTTTTTCCTCCACGATCCGGACGTCGTAGAAAAAAAACAAATCACACCAGCGGAAAGAGCAGACAATTGCGAGTAAAAATATATCAATTTCAATTTCGATTTCTAATATTTTTTAAAGATTCTAAAACAAAAGTCACTTTCGGTTAAAAAAAACCAACTTTCATTTTTAAATCCTTCCATCATAAAAACTACTGATAATTTCGACTAATAATTTACATTTTTAGAAAGGTCAAAGATCTGGCATTCTTACAAGTCCAATCTGGTCAAGAAATAATGAAAATTGCCTGCAGGATCGCAATTTTAAAGACGTCATGATTTTATATTTCTTGCCCAATACTCGGCAAAGAACCGATTCTTCCCCGACATTCCCGCCACTGCCAAAACTGCTGCCATATTCACACGAAGTACGATCACGTTAAACATGTGGGTCCGTAAGTCTTTCCGAAAGGTTGGTGGTAGGGGAAGGAGGGTACGGTCCCTGTGGATGCCTCTGCCACTGGGTTCTGGTCTAAATTGGGTGAATAAAAAGAAAGTTGTGGAGAATGTCGCAGAGAGCGAAGTACCCTAATGGTTAGCGCGTGGGATTTGCACTTGGTAGGCCCGGGTTCTATTCCCAAAATTGCCGCCATGTTCACGTCCGTAAGTCCTTCCGAGGACTTACGGACCAAAACAAATTTACATTGAACTGGAAAATAAGCAAGTTATGGAGATTGTCGCGGAGGCTGCGGTAGCCCAGTGGTTAGCGATTCCCGCCACTGCCTAAACTGCCGCCGTGTTCAGGCGGAGTGCGATCACATTAAACATGTGGGTCCGTAAGTCTTTCCGAGAGGTTGGTGGTGTTGTCGAATATAATAATAATAAAAATTTAATTTCGGCAATGCATGCAAGGAAAATAGATTCGACTTGAACAAGATAGTTGAGTTTCGTTCAGCAGAGACACGCAATAAAAACCTCCAGTAAAAAATGTTCATTTGTAAATTGAAAACAGATGAAACATGTTAAGTAGAGATTAATTTCACTTTATTTGTGAAATAAAGCATATTTAGGCAATTTTACAATAATTTGTAAAAATCCATGCCGAAATGTAAACAAGACTATATACATGAAGCTCGAAAGCTTGTAAAGATTGAGTTGGTTCTAGAACTTCCTTGAAGCATTTAATGTAGTATATAATAAAACATATACTACCATGATAACGTGCGTATTTCTCCGAAGCCACCACCGCTGGTATCACACTTGGCAAGAAAGATTCAATTACTTTATTATTAAAGATTAAATTATTTTATTTTATTCACCAAGGAAATACTTATTGAAAGTGCGAATTCCAATTTAAATTTCACTTATAATACAAAATCCTTTTCCAAGTTTAAACACCAATTGCTCAGCCTTTTCAGTCAAAAATGTCACACTACACTACTGGTAAATGCTGGGAGCACCGGGTGTGAAATATCAATAATTCCAGTCTGTGATATAATAGGTATTTATCTGACTATTATGGTTTTAGATTAATGAGTCCCAGATGAGAGTACTGAAGTTGGGAAGTTAAAAGTAATGAAACAATCGAATCCATCACGTGATGACAAAAATACTTTTCCAATAATTTGGTATTTTGACAAAGAATTCTAGTCATTTATTTCATAGGATATTAATTAAATGTTTTAACATTTTGCATCTTGGTAACTATTGTACATGTAAGTATCAATACCTCATTCTGTGTTTTGGCTTAGAAGTTGCAAAATTTCAATTCAAATTATATTAATTCAATGCCAGAACCTTGTGCCATGAGTCAGTCTTGTGACCCATTGTTTTGCTGTGAAAGAACTAAAGTCATTGCATTATGTAAAGAAAATCATAAGCTACCTACATCAGATTTTTTCACTTAATGCCTATAAGAGCATTTCTGTGCCTGTAAATCTTTTGAGTTTTGTATATTACTTTTAAGTTGTACAATTTTCCTTATAGCAGATTATATCTCAAAAAGATGATGATTGGTCTGATATTGAAGAAATGCACATTTATGTTGAACCAGATGGTAAGAAATTAAATTTGATTCTATTAAACTGATCTTGGTTAAGGTGAAATAGATAGAAAAACATGTCAGACTTGAATATTTTATAGATTTGTACTTTTACAATTGAAAAGGTCTGTGCACTCAATTAATTTCTTATAACAAGTTCAGTGTACAGAATATTATTGAAAATATTACTTTTTTTTTTATTTGAGTGTATTTATTTTGATATTAATTAATTAATCAACTTAGCAATTTTAGCATATGATGTATGAAATTATATTAAAAAGTATATTTTATGTGACTACATGATTTACCCTTACCCTCTTTATTCATCAATACTTAGTTATGTCAAGTTTGCTGTTTTTCAATTCAGCTTATAAAAGAAGTGTATATTACTTTTAAGTTGTATACTTCTATAATGTATAATAAATAAGAATGTTTCTTGATAGTGTCTGTCTGTCCACTTTCAGAATTAAAAATGTTATTTATTAGGTAATATTTCGTTTTGTTTTGTCAGAACTATTATTCTAAAGGCTGGGGGGAAATACTTTTTTGTGGGGGCTGAGAGATACTGAGTTATTTTCCTACTGAAATTTTGGATGTTTTTGAAAAAAATATGTTTATCATATGCAATTTAAACTTGTTGTATATTTTGTAAAATTTACATTTTCATTATGAAAAAGTTAACTTCTAAACTAATTAAGTGTTTTCACTTTACATAATTAATTAATTAATATTAATTTACATTATGGAGTCATCTTCCATAATTCCAAAATTAGTAATTATCCGTTGACTTTTATCATTTAAAGTAACGGAGTAATAATTGATTGCTTATATCTTCAAGGCACTGAAAAATCAAATATGAAACTATGCTAAACATAATATAAAGCTATAAATGTTTTACCAGCATAAAATGATGATATATAAAACATCTAAAAAATTAACTTTTGTAAACGGCATTTTTAAATTAAAAATTTTAAATTGGGATAAATCTCATTTATTGCTCATTGGTAAGACACACCACGGCAACACAAGTTCACTGTTCACAGTCAGTCAAAATTTTTAAAAGCCAATATAGGGACCGGTGTCCAGGATGGGCAGCCAGCTTGACAGATAGCACTACAAGTAAAGCTTTGCAGATTGCTAATTGTTGACAGGAAGAGTAGGCACTTCTGTTGTATGGACTTCTTCCAATGGGATTCTACAGGCACTGGGCATCAGAGCAGTATAGAGAGGTGATGAAAATAAATATTCCCAATAACATGCAGAGAGACCTGGGCATTGGCCCGGCTACCTACAGCAACTTCACTTTTCAAGTGCTCAGCTTGAAATGTCTCAACAAGATTTTCTCTTCCCAAGAGCCACTAACCTTGGTGAGCAAAAACATGCGTGTAGCGATGCACGCCTATACACACTCCGAGAAGATGAAAACTAGTATATTGCTAAAAAGTGCAAGTCTTGCACATGACATCATCAACCGTACCGTGCTGAAAACACCGGTTCTCGTTAGATCACCGAAGTCAGGCAGCATCGGGCGCGGTTAGTACTTGGGTGGGTGACCACCTGGGAACACCGCGTGTTGTTGGCTCTTTTCGGGCGCGGCAGCCCAGTGGTTAGCGCGCGATTCTTGCCGCTGCCAGAACTGCCGCCGTGTTCATGCGGAGTACGATCACGTTAAACATGTGGGTCCGTAAGTCCTTCCGAGAGGTTGGTGGTAGGGGAAGGAGGGTACGGTCCCTGTGGATGCCTCCCCCACTGGGTTCCGGTCTAAATTGGGTGGCACTTCCCGGCCGTCCAAACAGTTACCTTACACCTTTCTGGTAGGTCGGACGGTCTGGGTCTCAACAACAACAACATGACATCATCAAGCTACCTGATGTGTGTAACCCTACCACCTTAAGCATGTGTTTTTCTCATTAAGGTATCTTCCAGCACTTAAAAAGTAGACAATTTTAATGATTTTATGAATGAAGTGATCTGCTGAAAAAATTTTTTATAAGGAATCCAGTATATTTTAGAATTATTAAGGGAGATAATTATCATTTCCCACTAATTACTGGTAATTTAGAATAGTGAAATACTAGAAAGAGTTGGTAAATTAACATTAACTTGAGCTAAATTGCCAAAACAAACAGATAACAATAAATTTATTTGGAATTTAGTAAAGAAGAGGGAAAATAATGAATTTTGAACTTTAATTACCCTGGAAATGTTGTAATTCTGAAAATCAACTCAACACTGTACTAGGAAAATGTGTTTTAATGAAATATGGCAATAGACACTTTTTCAAAATGGCCCTCACTTGCATGTGACGTCAGTGAGCAATTATTAAAGCATAAAACATATAATACTGCACATGCCAATCAGTATCTTTCTATAAAATACATTAACATAGATTCTAATGCTTAATTTTTTTTTTATTTTACTTTTCATAATCAAAAGTTAGAATGAATCATAATTTAAAATCAATTGATCCATAGAGTTAAGAGTCCCTTTACTTCTGTTGATTGATCTCTTATGTAGCATATTAATTGCATGAGTTAAGATGTCATTTTATTTAACTTAGTGTTAAAAGATTCATGGTTTCAAATGTTTATTATTTTATTTTTATAAACAAAAGATCAAAATCGAATTAGTGAACATATTGAAATTGAACTATTGCTAGTTTGGCATTTTTTGAAACAAAATTCTGATTCTATTGTAACGATTATACGAGATATATGATATCCCATGAGTAAACCAGTTTTTTTAATTACTTATAGGACAGAATGTGCACAGGTGTCACTAATGTACATGAATGTGGAAAAGAAATTTACTGCAAACTTACAGAGTGTATGATTAAAATAAAATAATATATTTAATAGAAATATTACAAACACAAATAACTATTTTAGCATCACAGGTTGTAAATATCACAAAATAAGCTTGTTATGGTTGATTGTATTGTAAAGGGTTAGATTTTGTATTTGTCTGAAAAATATTTGTAAAATTTGCTAAAATTTGAAAAGTATGCAATTATGCATGTATATCTAGGTTTTAAATCTCTGCCTATGAGACTACCAATTGCTAAAATTGTACAAGTAAGATTTTATCTATCTGTGGAATACAATTCTAGACTATTCACTCATAGATTATTTTTGGTTAAATTAAATTTAATGTAATATTTTTTTTCTTTTCAAGATGACTATGAAGATATTCTACCAAAATGTGAAAGAATACAAAAAGCAGATATTGATTCCTTATTTATGACTTACACTTTTACCAAATATACCGAATTGACAGCGAATCAGTTGCCTTCACCACTACGGGAATTTAAAAGTATGTAAATATATTTCTTTTATGTATGACTGAAAATCTTCTAATTGCCAGTTTTGTATCCCTTGAGCTTTAAAAAAAAATAAGAAATTGGATAGATATTTTTTTGCAGTATTTATTTAAAATACAATCTGTTCTACATATTTTTCAATAAAAAGTATTTTTCAATATTATTAAATGTACATTCGATTTCATAAAAATGCAAATTTGCCATTTCTGTTCCATTCAATGTACCATTATTCACTAGGAATGGACAAGTCACATGCACATAGAACCCGCAATTTAATAGGCACTTGTGATAGTGGAGTGGTGGAACAATTTATTTAAAGTTGATCACTTTCAGATCATGATATTTTTTTAATTTAAGTGCCTTCTGTAAAGTTTATGTGGGGAGTGGGGGATCGGAGGAAGTCTATCAACCCATTGATTTTGCAATTATAAATAGAATATTTTCGATAATTATTGATAAGAAAGTTAGTTAATCTGAGCAAAGTGTTTCATAAAGTGCTCCAAAAGCTAGCTTTTAACATATTTGGTGTTATTTGTATTTTAACTCATCAATTTTGCTCAATAAACACAACATTAGTTTTTTATGATTTTTCCTCCTAGAAACATACATAACTTCATGATAAGTGATTGATTGGCATCCTTGAAAAATTGCATGGTACTTGAAAGTCCTTGAAAAATTTTTAAGCAAAAGTCTACTTACCCTGCTTTGGAAACAAAAAGCATCCAATGCTGTGTCATTAAAAAGGATTGTCTATGTCTTTTCATATGATATGGCTAGCCCATAAACCTTTTTTAATTTTTTGGTTTAAAACTGGGACAAGCAAGGACTTGTAAAAAAAGAAATTTAAATAATAAATACCAAAATCTTTATATAATTTTCAGCCCCTTTTCTATAATCTTAAATTTATATAGTCCATTTCTATCATAGCCTCAATCTCCTTGGCCTCAACACTTCATGTTTGTAATAAAATACTGTCACTAAGAGAACAGTCATTTATTTTATGACATCCTATCACACAAAAATGAAATCGATAACATTGAATGATTATTATAATGAACATCATTTTATTTTCATACTTCAAAGTAATATTTTAAACTTTTAATTACAAGCTTTTTTATTTATTTCTAATAATGTTTTTATCCATCTCAGTTTCACACCAATTGAATCAATCATCTCTTATCAGTAGTTTTAATTTGCTAATTTTATTTATGGCAGATTCTAGTTTCACTTTATTTTAGTTACAGTTTAGATTTTAGTTCACTAAAAAATATAATTCTGCTCTTTTTACTAAGTCCTTCCTTTTTTCTGGGAGGGGAAATCATTTTTTATTACATTTTCAAAATAGTTGTTTTTCAATAATTCAAAAAAATAATAAATGTTTGTAAATAATATTAAATGTTTCTTGTATGCAAAGTAAAAAGTGTACCATTCACCATAAGAATAACCTATATATCTATCCATCCATAACGCCTGGCAAAAAATTTCGTGAAATAGCACTAACTAGGCAACTTTTTTTAATGTTGGCAAATTGACCAAAATGTCACCAAAGTGATAAAAATGATGCTAAATCAAAGAAATTTATACCTAATTGATGAAAATTCAATATATTGGAAAGAATATAAGAATAACTCATTTCTCTGTCTGTCCATAATGCTTGGCAAAAATTTGATGACGGTTTTGACAAGATATTACCAACTTGGCAACTTTATTTTAAATGTTGTCAAATTAGTGAAAATGTCACCAAATTGATAAAAATTTTGCCTTGATAAAAATGACGCCTAATTGATGAAAATTTAATATCTTTGGAAGATAAGTTCAATTTCTTTAATTCCTGTCAGTTTGCTTTTTGTTTGGAGATAATATAGCATGTATGTTTCGATAGGAGTTCATATAGAAAATAATAATATTGATTGGAAGAGGTGCATGGCTCACATGCGTCCAAGAATAGTAGAAGCACAAGTTCTGCTGGAAGGCGGATGGGTGGTAATGCTTTGCAACTTTTTGCATTCCGTCATATGGCAGGTATACCTTCTAGTAACCATATACAGGCAGCCCTCGACTTTTGCACATAATTAGTTCCTGAAAATGTGTGCAAATGTTGAATGTTCGAGAGTAGAGGGATTTAAAAAAAAACATAAAAAATTGTATTTTAAAATATTTATTTATCAATGATAATATTTATTTATCAATATACATAATCAAGTTAAAGAGGTGTGTTTAAGTACTTTCACGTGTTTTCTTTATAAACTTGTCAAAAGTTAATTAAATACCACCTTTTTCTTTTCTTTTCTTGATAAAAAGTTCTATAACATGCTGTATCTTTCTCAATCACCCTACGTACTTAAGATATACGTTCCCCATTGGGATCACATTCTTCCATGATAGTCAAAAATTTGTCAAGATGCATGAAGGCTTCATTCATATTTTTGATTGTCAAAGTTTTGACGATTTTATCAGCTTCTTCTTCCTCACTTTCATTGTGTATTTCATTTAACTCTTGTTGCTCAATTAAGTATTCATTTGACAGAGGTACTGGGTGAGATTCAATCAACTCATTAACATCTTCGTTATTGACATCCAAATTTAGTTCATTCATTAGGCTAACTATTTCATCTGTTCCGGAGTTTCTTCAGAATTTATAAAATAACTCATCAGTTGTGGGCATAATTGTTTCCAGGAACATTTCATTGTTGACTCTTTTATTTCAGCCCACGAGTCTCCAATATTGTTTATTGCATTCCATATATATATTATAGTTCTTCCAAAAATATCTTAATGTAGGCCCACCTTCCCTGTCAGTTGCCTTAAAGGCCTGATTCATTATTGTCCTCATGTAATATCGTTTAAATGTAGTTATCACTGTTTGGTCCATGGGCTGTACGAGGCATTTAGTATTGGGAGGAAGAAACACAACATTGCATACCTGCCAACTTTTACGAATTTTTCGTAATTTTTACGAAAATTCTCTTGTTTTACGATTTTACGCACGTAATCGATTTCTTTATGATTTTTAATATTTCTTACTAATTACGCCTAAAAATCGTGCCAATTTGCCGATTTATCGCCAAATTTATATTTTTGCACCAAAGTGTCACCAAGCATTTGGATTGCTTGTCACACGAGAACGTGGATGTTCTCGTGTGACAAGCAATCCAAATGAACGCAGCAATGAACGCGGACATTCTCGTGTGACAAGCTCTATTTATTCTGGTACTTCCAACACGCAGCGTTCAAGAAACGGACGACAGACAAAGCTCATCTTCCTAACCCGGAAGTGGAGGAATAAATAATTCCCCACAGAAAAGGAATCAAAAATAAGTTGTAAATTTTTGTCTCTGTAATCACCGTGATGTATGTCATCATATATGTCATTAATACATATGTTGTCATTGGACTCAAAGGGGAAACAGAAGAAAAACTTTGCGCAGCATTTGAAAATCTTTGTTTTACTTTTACCCCTTTTTGTTGAGAATCCAAAATTATCAGTTTGCATCCATTTTCTTCTTCTAATGATTTCATATCAGAACAAAAGACCTAATTTATTTTTATAGTGCGAGTAAAAATAAAGAATTATTTTACTAAACAAATTATATTTTGCTTAAATTATAAGATGCGCAATTCAGTCTTTTCGGGCTTTGCTGAGAGTAAGTACACAATTGCCTTTTTCCATCCATCTCCATCCCCGTATTATTACACATTAACTTTACTAAATTAGCTTATTTTTATATTTCAGTTGATTATAAAGGTCACCTTTTTAACTATTTTCATATAAATAGTGATTTTTTTTTTCTTCTCTGCAGCCGTTGCTGACAGAATGCTATTATCCTTTTCCATCGATATCCATCTCCTTATTGTTGCACATTAACTTGACTAAACTAGCTTATTTTCATATTTTGGTTGATTATAAAGGCAAATTTTTTAAATTATTTTCACATAAATAGTACGATCGTGAAATTCAGTTTTTTTTTGCAGGTGTTTCTGAGATTACGCAATTATCCTTTTCCATCGATCTCCTTCTCCCTATTGTTGCACATTAACTGGACTAAACTAGCTTATTTTCATAGTTTGGTTGATTATAAAAGTTAATATTTTAATTATTTTCATATAAATAGTACGATCATGAAAATCAATTTTTTTCTATCTAAAGCCTTTTCTGCCACATTTTTATGAAAAGATATTTTTTGAACAAAATAAACATTTTCTTTAAAATATACTGCCACCAAATTTTATTTATGTGTGGACACTAGACAATGCACATTTTAATAATACATGATAATTTTATGAATGTGTTTAAAAATATACTGCAGTTTAAGAACAAAAAATTTGTGTCTTCCCAATTATAAAAAAATTGTTTTTTGTGAAATTAAGTTCATAAATCCTGACTATTGTTATGATTTAATTTCAACAAAACTGACAAAATAAAAGCATGAGTTATAGATAACAAAATCATAGTTTAGAATTAATATAAAGGAATGCGTTAAAATTAAATTTGCCGATGTATTTAAACAACCCTATTCTTAAACGCAATTGCTAAATTTGCATTTCCTAAATATAATAGAATTATATCATTTTTCATCATTACATAATGAATTATATCATCATTACATAACGTAACTTTCTGTCAAAATATTTTGAGAGATGAAGGATAGAATGTAAATAATGTACAAATGAACATGCATACAACTGTTTCCAAAGAGATCTCAAAACAGTTGTGTGTTTCACATATTTGTGCATTATTTACATTGTGTCCTTTGAAAATCAGATTTATGTCGATTTGTTCTGTAAAACTCATATTACGCGCTATTCTGATTTTTTTCAAAAAATCTTCTGAATTTTACTCCAAATAAGTTGGCAGGTATGACATTGATTTCCGGGTATAAATTCTGCAAAGGTTTTAGTTGTCCTGGAGCATTGTCTAAGATTAATAATGCTTTTAATTGTACATTTTTATCTTTACAATATTGCTTAACTGCCGACACAAAATGAACCAATCTTTAAAATATTAGTGCAGTAACCCAGGCTTTTTTATTTGATTTCCAAATGACTGGAAGCAATTCTTTATCTTTCCCTTTCAATGCTCTAGGATTTTCTGCTTGATAAACTAGCATTGGCCTCAATTTTAAATCACCAGCTAAGTTTCCACCAAGAAGCAATGCCAATCGGTTTTTAGAAGGTTTATGTCCAGGAGCAACTGATTCTTCCTTCGATAAGAATGTACGATTAGGCATTTTTTTTCCAAAATAAACCCGTCTTGTCTACATTGAATATTTGGCTAGGAGAATATTCTCCATCTACAATAATTTTGGACAATGAAGAAATAAATTCTTTTGTAGCATCTTTATCTGCATCAGCCGATTCTCCAGTGAATTTAATATTATGTAAAGAATACCTCATTTTAAATTTGTCGAACCAGCCATTACTTACTTGAAACACCATGTTAGA
This sequence comes from Amaurobius ferox, assembly GCA_951213105.1. Classification (NCBI taxonomy): domain Eukaryota; kingdom Metazoa; phylum Arthropoda; class Arachnida; order Araneae; family Amaurobiidae; genus Amaurobius; species Amaurobius ferox. Next base: position 108,027,992 of record OX578136.1, read on the forward strand.
ATCTTCTTTTAATCTAGTCTTCTAATCTTCATGCAAACTAAGAGCCTTAGTTTGAATAATTGAAAAACTCAAAGGGACATCGTTTTGATGTTGATCATCAATACATGATGATAAAGATCTTTCCATTTCATCCATCACTATGCCGTTTCTTTTGGAAACAATTTTTGAAAATATATTTCCACAATTTTGAACGTATTCCTTAATTTTATTCTTGTTTTTCAAAATTGAACATATCGTAGACCTGTTTATGTCATATGAACGGCCAATTGAAGCAAAAAATTCACCGCTTTCAGACCATCTAATTATATCCATCTTTGTCTCGATCATATAAAGTTTGAGTCCTTAATTTCTTTTCGTTCGTATCAACACTGCAGTTTCTGCGTTTCTCACTCGTGTTTATAAATTTATAAGAGCAAAACATTTAGACATCAACAAATAAATTGGCAAAACACACAACTCATCGACACGCGCCCTAACGCAAGACTAAGCTTGTTTAATACATTGTATATATTTGACATTCGGCCCCTGCCACCGCGGCCCGGACCCTAGTGACGTCACAACGATTCCGAGAAATCTGCTACTCTAGGCAGCAGTGAGCGCGAGCTACCGCGCTCCATGGGAGCGACTGATTGGAAGCAAGCTTTTACATTATCCACAAAAATCTTTTAAAAAATTTAATTTTTAAAAATGTGCGAAATAGCGAATTGTGAGAAAGTAGAAGGCCGCCTGTATAACAATAACAGTTTGAAAGTTTCGGTGCTTCTAATAAATTACAGATAGTTATGAACTGAAAAAAAAATTTTTACTAAGTTTCACTACCCTCTTTTTGGGAGAAAGTGCAACTTTTAAAGCTTGAAAAATCTTCTAAAATAATGAAAATTATTTCTTGCATGCAAAGTAAGTGGTGTATTTTCTACTTCCTTGTAAATTGAACTTAATGCATTATTTTCATCGATTTCTTCAAAATTTACTAATAAATACATTTTTATAACTAACGGTCCCATGTTTGTCCCAACTTAAGGCTACTCTCATAATCGATAACACTGTAACAGCTACAAATAGTTTTTTTTTTTTCAGCAAAATTGAAGTAAAGCATTTTTTTTTTATTCAAAGGTCAAATTGGATGACCTTGAAATGAAAAGCATCATTGACATGGTCATGTAATACATCATCAGAAAGGCTGTACATTAAACTACAAAATAAGTCTTATTTCAGCACAATCAGTTCATTAGGTCAGCAGATATGAGCTTCTAAACATGTCAAAATTGTGAAAAATGTATACCAAATTTTCAAACTTCAAATTTTTATAAATAAAAAACTAATGCAAATTGAATGCTGAAATTTGCATAGTATCTTATATAGTATGAGTGGACAATACAATAGCTAAAGTTTCAGAAAAATTGGGAGGGATCGGGTTGAAAATGCCCCTTTTCTGTGTTAATTTGATATGAAAGGACCCTATCCAACTCTAATACTGACATAAATAGCAATTAATTTCTTATTTTTCATATCAGTAGTTATTTAATTGGCAAACATTTGATGATTTTAATTTATTATCTAAACACTATTTAAAGGTTAAATATTCAAAAAGAAATTATTTTTAAATAGTTTTTAAATTTAGGAGTCTGAGTTGAAGTCAGTAAAAACATACAGACTCTGTTACTGTAATGATGATTTCTGGTGATTGTGATGTCACTTTCATCTTAGACCTATTATTTTTAGACTGCCAGTAGATAACAAATTAGTCAGGTGTAACAGGCTGGTGTTTTTCTTACATACTAGCAATAAACTAATTTTTATGAAATAACTGCAGAATAACTTTAAATTATATATATTACTATATTAACTTAACAGAATAATTTTAAATTATTTATTTTTAAATAGCCAATCATCTAAAATATAATAAATTAAATGAAAAAAAAAACGATATTTTGAAAATTTCTAGAAACTGTTAATATATTATTAATCTTATTATAGATGCTTACTTAGTAAATCTTCGTCAATTATTTTCTAATTGTCTACAGCTAAAAAGGGCTACATGTGATTATGTGGAGAGTTAGGAACCTTTAGCAGAGTACTCTGGACATGAAAATAAAACTCTTGTCCTATGGAAACTTGGCACAAACCATTTTGAGATTCCGTAAAATTTTTAAAAGAAGGCTTTTGTTTTTGCACTTGGCATAGAGTTTTTTTACATAGGTGTTTTTGTGAGATTGAAATAACATAATATATCCAGTCATGTGGGGCCCTGAGATTAAAAATATTTCACAGAATTGTAATTCTTAAAAGGCATGATCATCTACAAGTTCAAAATATTTTAAAGTTTTGGAAAATAGTTTGGGAAAACTTGAAACTGAAGACATTTTTCTTTCTAATGTGCATGATTCAAATAGATGGTATTTTAAATTGAAAATATTGACTTCTGTATGAAGACACTAATAACTTCCATTAAATGACAGCAGAGTACAATAAAAATCATAGTTTGGATTTTGTTATCTCTGAAAATAATATTCAAACCAATCAGTTTAAATGCATTTAATTCATCAAATTAACTGATTTGTTGCCAACTTTATAGCATTTTTAAAGGTACTTTTTTTGTTTTAAATTACTGGCAAATGAAAGCTCCCATAAAGATGTGATGTTTACTGTGTGATACAAAATGTATTGCATGTAATAATAGCTACTTCAGTCAATTCATACAACTGGTTGATATGTAAAAAAGTCATGTTAATTATTTAATGTATGCATAACACATCATTATTATAACAAACTTTGGTAAATATTATGCAGAGTTGTAGATTTAAGTACAATTTGCATCATATGACATAAGTACCTGAACATTATGGAGTTGAAATATGAATGTATGGGGGGGGGGGGGGGGGAAGCAAATAGAATTTAACACTCAAAATCATTTTTATTTTGAAAAATATGGAGATTTATTTCATACTTATGTTTAAAAAAAATGCTAATGACCTTTTTGTATTCATCTATAGATATTTATTTATTTAACTCTGTTGTAATAAATAGCTTTTATAAAAATTTCATTTTCAGGCTTTGAATTCCCAGAATTCTCTTCCATGCTTCCTGAAATCAAAGCTTCTTTGTTTGATGATACACCTCTTGACATTATTCCTCTACCAGATGATTGCTTCATGTAGTAAAAGATGGGGCTTTTCCATTATATCTAAATTTTATATGAAAGTATGCTTAAAATTGCCATTACACTTCAGTAGGGATTAGTGTGTAAATATATGTAAAAAGAAAAAAAATGTTATACTTTTATTTGTTTTATTTATGCATTATTATTATATGTGACTTACGTAATTTTACTTTTGTCTTCCAAAATTTTAACATGCTTAACTTTGTAATCTGATTTTAAACAATTAAATGTCATCTTTCAAAATTATTGCAATTTAGTTGCTTTGTGATTTTCAATGATACTTAGTCAGTTTTTTTTTTCTTGTGTGTTTATATTACCTAGAGTGGAAATTTAAAAAGTAGCTATAACAAGAAAGATCAATCACGCACAAGCATTGATTATGAAACACTTTCCAACTGAAATGCAATTTCATTTAAAAATTTATAAAATATGATACATTCAGTGGTGATATCTTTTATATTATCACAGTGCTACAGTAATTTATTATACGTAAATATTTAAAACTGTATCGAAATATAAATCATCTGATTCTCTATGCAAAATCAATGAATATTTCATTCATATAACTTTTATTCCAGACTCCAGAGCTAAATAATTTTGTGTGAAAAAATTCAGCAATTCTTATGTAATTCACCTTACAATCGGTTGAGATATTTGCATTCTGCATAAGTTAAAATTAGGATTCGTTGAAGAAATAATAAAAGTTTAGGGATCATTTAAAATCACAACTATTGTAATTGCATAGGCACGGAATTTAGATACACAGAAAATATATGTGTGTGTGTGTGTGTATGTATTCAAAGTATTGGAATCGTGCCGAAGATCGGAACTCGAATTTTCGAAGGATCTACACGTTTTGGGACTTCTAGAACATGAAAAAACTATTTTTAGGAAGACGTCTGTGTGTGTAAGGGTGTTTCTGTGAGGATATTACATCGACGCTATTGAAAAACTAATAGACCGAATTTCATAAAATTCGGTAGGTATGTTTTTTGTGGGAAATCCTGATGTTCATTAGATTATAGTACGATTCGTAATAAAAGAATCGGCCTTCTTTGCGAAATGGCCTGCAGAAATTGCCTTTATCCACTCTAGCTAAAAACTGATGGAACAAATTTAACAAAATTTGGTGTATAATATTTCAATAACCTACAAGTGATTTATATACCAAATTTAACAAAATATGGTATATAAATCATTTGTAGGTTATTCTAGTACGATTCGGGAAAAAGGAAAATGGCCTGCAAAAATCGTTAAATATAAAAATAAAAGACTACGTGTGCTCAATTATATCAATTAAATTCCTATTTTATACGTGATTTTTGACAACAAAAGAATAAGACTAACCCCATTACTCTAGGACTAGCCGTTCTTGAGATATTCTAGTTTTTTCGCGTTTTCGCTATGCCACCTTTGGCAATAAGTCCAGCTATCAAATGAGAACCAAATTTAAGTTTAACGTGCAAATTCAATGTCATTTAAAATACTTATGGCTGTTATTTTGTGCAAATACACTCAAATTTTTATTGAAGAAATAAAGAGAATGTGAATATGAGTCTGCAGAGAAAGACATGTGCTGTCCACATCAGAATTTTTAACAATATTACAACAATGATTTATAGAAGTGAACGGGGATTATTTGCAGGCCATTTCGAAAAAAATGTATGATCTATATTTAAAGATCCACTAAATTTTTGTAAAATAAAATGTTCAACAAATTTAAGCTGTGTACAAAATTTTAACTCTCTAGGATGTAGGAAAGTGCATTAAAAATGCCATCAAATAAGTATATCATGAAGAGTTATATAAAATTTAAAAAAAAATTGAAAAATCGTTATCTACCAAATTTATTTTAAAATGTGTAGCTTCTCTCATATACAAAATGATTAAACTCTTGGAAATATATTTATTATATAATATATCTCTTTTTTTTTTTCTGGAGGATATCCCAAAAGTCAGAATTTAATTGAATTTGTTTTTTTCCCTATATTAAATAATTTTTAAGTATTAATATATTTTACTGAAATTTTTTTTATATATTTTATGGGATAATGTGAATATTTCCTAAAAATTTCGAAGCAATTTGTGAATTTTAAATTTGCTTAAATGTTTGAAACATTAGGTCCCATAGGGTTCAATGTATTTCATTTTTTCAACCCGGGTTCAATAAAAAACTAATTGGGTGATATTATTTATTTATATTCCCATAGGTCCCACAGACCGTCTGAACAACATACTAAAATTTCATTTTGATAAAGTCATTTTTACGGCAGTTATCGTGCTAACGGACAGACAGACAGACAGAATGAACAAAGTCATAAACACTTTTCAACTTCGTTGTAAAGTGTTAAAAATTGCATCCTTTGTTGTTGTGTAATTGCAATGATCCTTTAGTGCCAAATAAACTTTTTAGGAAATTAACATTTTCTTCCAAAATTTGCCAATAATTTTGCATCATTTAAAAAGACATTTTAAATAAACTTGAAAATTTTGTTTAATTCTTGTGCTTCGAAAATGTTTATATTGGTGTGAATATAGATGCTTATATTTCATATATCCCCGATGCTTTTAGAATTAACAGGGGCACAATAGCTAATAAATTTTTATTTTAATATATATATACAAGGCTAGACAAAGTCTGAGTACAGTGGTCCTAAAAATTTAGTCATGGTTCCCAGAATATTTGATGGAGCTATAACCATTTTAATTTAGCTTTGCTAAAAGGCGCATGTCTGCAGAGCCATCAGAGCATGAATTCCCATAGGTTCAAATCTTTTTCCAGTCATGTTCAGGATTTATACTGTAATCCAGGATTATTATAGTTCTCCAGGCTTTTTTTTTTTTTTTACTTATAAGGGCCTTTAAATCTACTTATTTTCCTTCAGAGGTCCTTAAAAATACTTATTTTTCATTTTTATTGGCCTTTAAATGTACTTATTTTCCCTTAAAGATCCTTAAAAATATCTGTTTTTCACATATACTTTAAAAAGTTTTTATTTTCCTAATAAATCTTAGAAATTAACAGTTTCAGCAAAAATCAGTGGTAATTAAAATAAGTTTAGATTTATACTCTTAATTCCTGTGGTGCATGATGGATAAAGCTTTTCAAGTGGAGGTAAATCAAGGTACACTCAATTTTTATGTCATAATAGCTTGCATTCCATGTATATATATATATAAATTCGCATTTTTAATGATGTATTTTACTATAATTTTGTGGAACAATTATGAAGTTTTTTGCATGTATTATTTTTAACATTTTAATAGTAATGATAGCCTAGTAGCATGCTTTATTGAGAAAGTATTGTTTTAACAAAAAAATTTTAAATTCGGGATTTTGATGCCCATATATGTTTTAAGACTTCCTGAACATGATCTAACTATTTTTGGAATGATGTCCATCTGGCTGTGGTTGATTTCCTGTGTACATGATAGTGGCCACAAGTAATGGATTTTCACGAAACTTTATATATGGCTTTATTATCAAAAACTCTATTACTAGATAGAATTTTCTTTAATTCAGTGAAAACTTAGAATTTTATTCAAAATTTTATATTTTTTTTAAAGGGCAGCATGGAACAACATTTGATATAATCATGCTTAAAAGGGTTTATTTATGGCTCAATAATCACAAGACTTAATAGTTTCAATTATGTTTGTGATAAATAGTCGTGGTATGTATTCTTTTGTTCATGGCATCATTAGCCCCCTTAAGGGGTACACCCCTTGGTGGCTACATTGCCAAATGTGGTATCAATCCAAAGATTTTTTCTAGCCCTTTAAAGTGAAGGGTTACATGCTATAGTTGTAATCATTTTAACCAACTTTTCAATTTACTGATTTTTTTAATTTTTTCTTGTAAAATTTGAAAAAAAAATTAAATCTGGTATGAGATAGTCGAGTATTGAGCCAACACTCCAGTTAATTTATACTTATTTTGGTGTAATATTTAAACATGTGTGGTGTGCATTAAAAAGTGTGTGTGACATACATACTTTTAAAAATTGCCACTTTTACATCTAACTTCCCAAGACATTTTTACTTTTTTGTCATATGTAGTATTGAGAAAGTATTGCTTTCACGAAAATTTTTGATTTCAAGATTTTTATGCCAATATATATAACTTAGGACCTCCTAAACACATTTTGACTATTTTTGGACTGATGTCCGTCTGTCTGATGGTGACACAATAGCAACCACAAATATTAATGGATTTTCACAAAACTGTATATCTGGGTTTGTTTAAAAAAAATCTAGAACTAGATAAAATATTTTTATATTCCAACAAAAACTTTTTCCCCCATGGCAGCATGGGACAAAATTTGACATAATCATACATAAAAGCGTATATTTATGGATCAATGATCATGAGAATTAATAGTTTCAATCATTGTAGCGAAAAATAACTGTGATACAAATTTTTTATTTATGATTATGACAAGTATAATGCTCGAACTTTGAAGGTGCTCCCTAAATCATAAACATGGTTGAGATAGAGCATGAAAAATTCAACAATAATAGAGATAATATTTAAATTTATACTAATTGCTTGTGTTTAAATAACTTGAAGCCGACCCATACTCTTGTGGTTGCAATGCCGATCAGTAAATTTGTGGTCAAGCCACAAGGTCTGAGTTCCAGCCTTCACTCAGACAATATTGATAGTCTGTTCAAGCTAGATTTTAATGATATACTTAATAAATAATGTAATTAACTTAATTCCCCTTTTTAGAAAGATATCAGTAAGACACATCCTCTTTGTCAGCATGACCATCTCTGGATCTCTGGTCTTTCAGATTAAATATCCTTATTATTTCTCAATAAATATTGAAGGGGTATAATAAATTATCATCATGATTGAATGCAAATTAATGGAATGTAACACAAGATGTGTAAGGAAAATGTTGGGATTATTGATTTGATGATACATAAAAACAAGAAAGATCAATCATGCTTAAAGCATTGATTATGAAACACTTTCCAACTTCAGTGCAATTTTATTTAAACATCTCTAAAATGCAATACATTCCTTGGTAATATTTTAAAACTTATCACAATACTACATTAATTTATTATATTTGAAAACTTAAACCTTCATCGAAAAAAATTAACTTCATTCGAATGACGGCATTGAAATATAAATTGCCTGGTTTAAACATCTCTAAAATGTGATACATTCCTCGGTAGTAATTTTAGAATTATCATAATGCTACGATAATTTATTATATTTGAAAACTTCATCAAAAACAACTGAAATTCATTCAAATGACGTCATAGAGAAAATGACACGCCTGGCTCTCTCTATAAAAGCAACATTTCATTCATAAAAAAATTTCCCATTCATGTCATTCATCACAATACTATAATAATTAATTTAATTTAAAAATTAAGACCATGGAGCTACAAGTAATTAAACTCAATGCTTAAAACTTCATCGAAAAAAAACGTCCATCTCTTTGTAAAATCAATGAATATTTCATTCATATCAGCTATGCACACTCCATGAACTAAATGATTTTGTGTTAAAGAAATACAGCAATTCTAATACAACTCATTCTGCATATTTTGCTGTTTACATTTTACATAGGTGAAAAATAGGCTTCGTTGTAGAAATTATCAAATTTGGATAAGAATTTAAACTCAAATATATTGTAATTGAGTTGTTTCAGTATGTAGATGCACAGAATTTAAGCAAAAATAAAGTAGTTTTAGGATGGATACAACACTCAATATGAATTAAAAAGAACTTTAAAAATCACGATTTTGAGACAAGATGGATGCCATATATTATTTTGAAGTGGGTCACGTGATCGCTTCATATAAGAGGTGTTATTATTATTTTAATTTTTATTTAAAAAACTACTGAATATATTTCGCTGAATTTTTTTTTATATATTTTATGGAACAATTTGAATATTACCTAAAATTTTCGAAGCAATTTGTGAATTTTAAATCCGCTTAAAAAATGTTTGAAAAATTAGGCCCCATAGGGCTCAATGTATTTCATTTTTTCAACCCGGGTTCAATCCAAAACTAATTGGGTGATATTAATTATTCATTTATATTCCCATAGGTCCTACAGACCGTCTGAACAACATACTAAAATTTCATTTTAATTAAGTCATTAAGTCATTTTTACGGCAGTTATCGTGCTAACAGATAGACAGACAGACAGACAGAATGAACAAAGTCATAAACACTTTTCAACTTGTTGTAAAGTGTTAAAAATGCAGCTAATTTATGAATCATGTTTTTTGCATTATTGCTAAAAATATAATTAGAGCATGACTTTCTTAAAATGCAATAAATTTACTTCTTAAACAACTTAATAATTTGCAATATCCATATGACAATGATAAAAAATGTTTAAATATATTTGAAATTAATATTTGTTGCTTTTATAAACGACATTATGCAGCACTATTTTTAAGTGTTTAAATGAATGCAATAATTTGACTTATTTGTATCCACTTGCAGAAATAAATTAATTTTGTATTACGTGGATTAATATTTGTATACCTTGGCTAATTTGGTGCATTGGCATGCAACATCATTAAAATTATTTAAATGAATCTAAATGTTTGGCACATTTGTAGACACTTACAGTACTGATATAAAAAGATGATACTGATGTTGTATTACATAAATTGATATTTTACTTCTTTGAGGCTTGGAATTCACAGTAGTACATCACTCAAAACATTGCCTGCAATTACTTTGTAAAATAATCGATTACTGTCTTTTGGGGTCCTAATGCAAATTCCAAACATGTCACTGTGAAGATATTTGTTATTAGACAGAGTAAATAGAGTAAAATGATTTATTATAGGAGAGATTAAACAGCTGTCACTCATGAGCACATGGTAGAAAGTTATTTTACATGCAGTTTCTTTTATAAAAGAGATAGTTTGATCATGAAAGATGATTTGAACCAGTATTTTGATCAAAAATAATATTGCTTGTATAGATCAGAAAGTTAATGCATTTTCATCCGACATAGTTCAGATCACCCAATTCCATTTATAAAAGAAACTGCATGCAAAATAATGTCCTACAAATATACATGTGTAACAACTGTCAGATATCTCCCTCCACAATGAATTACTTTACCCTAGCAGAAATCTTCTGGGCAACTTCATGTGAACTTGAATTTTGCATCAAGAGGCCTTTACTGCTTTTTAGCAGTAAATAAGATAATAATGCAGCATACCACTGTTTCAAGGATATCCTGGATCCCCTTTGTCAGTGCAAGAGAGCCAACAAACCCGAAGTCAAAAAGACAAAATATGTGCAAATAAAAGAAACAGGAGGGTTTGTATACCTAAGATCTGGATTGAGTCCACCTAAGAAAGCCAATCAGAATAAAGAACACTTCAGCCAATTCAAAATGAGAAGTAACGCACAAGGTAGGTGTGTGCCGAAACACAACAGAAATATCCTAACAAAACATGTCAAGTCCGAACAGGAATGAATGTGACCCAACAAGATGAAAAATAAGTTGAAGTGACACATAAGAGCCCCATAAGCTTAGAAATTGAAAAAATGACGGGGCACTCTACCAGACTAGGGATAAAATTAGAGTACTGGACAAGTCATTAACTAAATTCTAGTAATTTAGCATCTACAAATATCGCTCATACCATGTTCTTGAAATAACAGGTAATAAGACATTTCTATGATTTTAATTGTAAAATGTTTACCCACAATAATTTTTTCAAATCACATTGTCAATTCTTTTCATTACAACTCATAAAATCATTGTTGAAATAATTACCCAGAATCATTATTCAGATTTGCTTTTTATAGAAATTTTTTTTTACCAAATTTGTCAATTTTCACTATGGGCAAACTGGCCACAGAGCCAACCAGTGCAATCACCATGCTGGGCTGCCTGACCATTTTTTAATTTCCTCCTCATCACTCTTATAAATAGTAATCAAAATTTACAGTTTGCCTCTGTTTTTTACCCATCAAAACTAAATTTGATCCAATTCTATCCATCAAAATTAAATTGGATCTGTATGAACAGTAGCAGGTATAGCCCTGGCCACCTATAAACAGTTAGGTGGTTTAATGATGCCCACCATCCAAAATTATGTCTATACAGAATATGAACATTTAAATCTACAAAAATCCATCTGAGAGGTAACATTAAAAAAAGGATGGTGTGTCCCTCTGTGGTTGCCCCCCCCCCCCATTGAATTATGGTTGATTGGTTGAGGTTTTATGGCACAAAAATCCAAAAAGGATATGCTATGCCAAACACATGGTAATATAAACAACTAATTAACTAGTTAAAAACAATGTGTATAATATAAAAAATTAAAATGTACACATAATAACATGAGGATGTAAAATACAAAACCAGATGAGATACAGTAAAAGGATGATACAATATGAGAGGTAAAATGTTAGATATGATAAACAAAAATCTTATATCCAACAAAAATGAAAAAGGCTTGAATGATGATTTTCTATCAAGTCCGTTAGAATATTATAAGTCATGAAGTGTTTAAGATGATAATCACTGAAAGTAGTGCACTAAGTTAAAAAGTGTTTTACACTCACTGATGTCACTGTGTTTTACACTTGCACCAGTTTTACAAGAAGGCTCATGTTCACCTACAAGCAAATGTCTGTGGGTAAGATGTGACTGTTGGATTATGATCTAAATTGTGTGGCACTGTCCTAGCCATCCAAACAGGTACTTTACACCTTCAGGTAGGTCGGATAATCTGGATATGAAAAGAAGATACCAAATGCCAAGACAGCCCAGTGGTTAAGGTGTTAGCATCGCACACGGTAGACCTGGGTTTGATCCCCAATGCCATCCAAAACTATCTCCTTATCTGTGCAAAGTAGTTAAATATGTAGGTCTGAAAGTCCATCCGAAAGGTAATGGGTTAGTTGAAGGAAAAGATGGGAACCCTTTGGTTTGTCACCCACATTAGGTTTTGGCCTATATTGCATGGCACTGTTCTGGCCATCCAAACAGTTGCCTTACACTTTCGGGTAGGTTGAATGATCTGGGTAGGTAAAAAATGATACCACCAAAATAGCTAGAAAATAATTTGAAAGTTTCGGAATATCTCAATTTCAATTTAGCTATGTAAGAATAAAAGAAACAGCTTACTGTTTAAATGAGTTATTGAATTTAAATTTTGTTTATCTGGTCATTAAGCTTAGTTGAAAAAACTCGGGTGCATGCATTGTTCGCACAAGTTATAATAATCACAGCATTAAGGACAACAGTGCCATTACAAGAACTATTTTACTAAATGGCAACAGCAAGTTGAAAAAAAGACAAGAATGTAACTATGTTTTAAAATCAGAAGTTTCTATGCGCATTTTCGGATGCCATATTTATTTCTATATACGTTTAGTCATAAATAGATACAGTCAAACCTGTTTAAAATGGAATACTGTCATAAGCAGAAAATATTTTTAGCCCCGTCCAAAATTATAGGAAATTTATGTTATTTCCCTTGTGTGAAACGGAACCTGCACAATACGGAAACAGACTGTCAATTTAAAATAATTTGTTAATAAAATACCTGTTGTAATGAACAAAGAACGGAAAAATCATCCAACTATTTCAGCCATTTATTTCCAAGATAACCATTTTTTACAAAATGTTCTGTTAAATGACATGATGATTTTCTGAAAGCGGTTTCAAAACTTTAAAAATTTTCTGTTAATCAGGGAGATTCTGAAATACCAGAAACATTAATCAATGCATGCTTTTTAACTAAAAGGCAGGTTCGAGTATTTATTGTTCTGAATTTACATTGTAATTTCAATAATTGAGATATTTTTTTTTTGTTTGGGATTCTTTATTTGCATCTTAGTTAAATTAGACTTTAATTATTGTTTTATTTATGAGTATGCAAATCATGCAAGTATCACTACTTGGCTCATTTGTATGAGCTATAACTTTTAAATGCATATTGATACCAAATTTTGTGCATCAATTTATTTATATAAAATCTTGGTTGGTATTGAATCATAAGCAATGTAAAGAAATATCACAAGGAAAGATGTTCTATAAGCTGTAAGGGAAAAAATGTGTAATTTGCTCTCTGTAGATAATCACAGAGTAATCATTTTTTAGATAATTTTCTACAAGGAATTCTCCAGTAGATTTATTGTGCAGGTGATTATAATGATTTTGTATATAATACAGAAACAGCAATTTTTGCCTAGGATGTGATGCATAGCTAAACACATACCTAATTACATTCCTCACACCTCTACTTATAATAAAACAGAGTGTGTGTTTGACAGGGAACGGTTCCGGAGCAATCCACTCCTCAAAGGGATAGATAAACTATGAATGTTTGAAACATGAATTTAAATGGAAAATCTATCATCATGGTTTATTTTTCACAAGTTTTTAATCAGCAATGAAAAGTATTAAGAAATCAAAATGGTTATTTAATTTAAATGCGTTTGTTAATATTTATTATTATTTTTTTGATTTGAATAATAAATAAATGGATATAAAAATATATCTTATAAATGAACTGTTAGATTTTTCTTTTAATTATATTAATTGCGGACTGCGTACATAACTTTCATTTATTTTGGCAAAAAGTTTTCAAGCATATATATTGTGTATAGCTAATAAAATCATATATTGTGTTTAGCCAATAAATTCATTTAGCCGATTGTTGAAACGAAAAAAGAGTAGAACGGGTATATCTTCTAATGCAATTTTAGTGTTTTCATTTAGTAATATACAAACGGAATCGGGATGTTTTATTCAGATCTACAAATTCAGATCTATGAATTTGGTGAGATATCGCTAACTTGGAAACTTTTTTTAAACGTTGCCAAATTGATGGAAATGTCGCCAAATTTTTTAAAAATGACATAAATCAATGAAATTTATTTTGTTTTGTTAGAAGAGAGTACTGAAATGATGTTTCTTTTGCATTTGTCTATCAGTTCAACCTTCCTGCTTAGTAACACATTTAGCGAATTTTTTAAATGTCACCAAATTAATATAAATGTTTGTAAATCCATAAAAATATCTGAAATTGATAAAATTGCTCTAAATAAAAGAAATGAATTCTGTTTTGTTAAGGGATAGTATTATGATGATGTTTCGTCAATTCGTCGCCAAGTAGGACTATCAATTCTACAGTCCCACTTGACGATTTTTAAAATTTCGCTAAATTGACGGAAATGTCGCCAAACCTTCCATAGACATAGCATTATTCAGACGATATTTTTTCCACCAATTTATTTGGAGCAAATGATATCGTGTTGCTTAGCAACGGATCTAAATCCAATGTGTTTATGAGGCAAACAATTTTTATTAAATCTTTTCCGATTTGAATAAAGAAGGATATGTATATATAAAATAAATGTCATTGCCATTGCATTTTTGACTGGATAATATCAATTACGGTCTTCAGGCTTAAACATTATTATTATTGATATTTTCAAGTTATGCCATTATTTTATTGGGGCAAAAATTGTTGAAACTCATATGTTGTAGGTCCGAAAGTCCATCCCAAAGGTGATGGTTTAGAGGAAGTATGGTATAGTCTCTGTAGCTATCACTCTCATAAAGTTCCAGTTCAATCAAAAATATGGGGGGTAGGGGTCTTCTGTAGATTCAAACATAAAAAGCAATAGGATTTACAGATTATGATAATTGTACCAAATTTTATTTTCAAAATACTCCATTTGTTCATAAGATTTCACTCTATCTCATGGACACAGACATACCTCATTCCAATTTTTTACCCCATCACAATACTTTCATACCTGCCAACTTTTACGCATTATGCGTAAAATTTACGCATTTTAACTGCTCTTTACGCTTTTACGCATATATTGCTATATTTTACGCATTTCCGCATTTATTTGAATTTTTTAACATTACTAGGAAATCAATCTTCGGCGAAATTCCCCGGCTTTTTTTGTTTGAAATTTATCAATTAACCAGACGTGGCTTATTCCTCGGAAACACCATTTTTCGCTTTTTCAGCACGGATTTCTACCATTTCAGGGATCGTAGCAAATCCATAATAAAATGCAGGGTAATACTAATCAAATTAACGGAGATTTACGGCCGCGTGTAATGTAAATGAAGATCTCGATCGCTTATTTTATGAAACTAATAAATATACTTCTTCAAAGGTTGTCTAATTCAGTATAAATCGCTAAAATGTTATTTTGTTCATTAATTTCGCATAAACACTGCGATTGCGCAATTTAGTTTGTTCTTATGAATCGCCGAGAGAACAAAAGTAACTTATTCCATCCATCTCAATCTTCTAAATATTGCATTTTTGATTGACTGAACTAGCTTATTTTCATATTCTAATTAATTATTATGGTTAATTTCTTAATTATTTTCGCATAAACAGTGCAATTGCGCAATTCAGTTACTTCGCGTGAATTGCCGAAAGTACGTTAGTATTTTTTCCTATCCATCTCTACCATTTAAATGTTGCAAATTAGATCGACTAAACTAGCTTATTTTCATATTCTGATTAATTATTACGGTTAATTTCTTAATTATTTTCGCATAAACAGTGCGATTGCGCAATTCAGTTACTTCGCGTAAATTGCCGAGAGTACGTTAATATCTTTTTCCATCCATCTCCATCATTTAAATGTTGAATATTAGATCGATTGAACTAGATTATTTTCATATTATGGCTAATTATTAAGGTTAATTTTTTAATTATATTGGCATAATACAAATTTTTCTATTTTGAAAAATGGGTATGAACTCTGTGAAGGAATATTTTACAATAAGTGGTATTAAAGCAATAATTTAGGCAAATGAAAAGGAAACCATTTTGGCAGGAACATAATTTGGTGCTATTTTCTTTTTTTTAATTATTATTATTATTAAAGATCAATATTTGTTACTCTTAGTGATAACCTGTGTTTTACCAAACATAAATATTTGTTTTCATTATAAAGTAATTTTCACCGGATAAAACCTTTATATATTTTTTATTTTATAATTTATTGTCCTGAAATTTTATAAAATTGGTGTCCTGAATTTTCATATTCTACCAGTACTATGCCTGATATTTAATGCAGGTATTTGTACATAGTTAAATTCATTAGAAATGTCGTTTGCACGTGTAGTTTAAAAAAAATCATTATAAATGTCAATCACGCAAAATTTTACACATTCCAATTTTCCCAGGTTGGCAGGTATGTACTTTCCCTATACGTATGGAAAGTAACTAGATATATGTTCAGCTATGCATCACATAATATGCAAGAATCATATCTGTATTATGAAAGGCAGTCAAAAAATTCCTAGTATTGCCTTGCAGACAATGTAAGATAAGATTATGCTAACATCATTTTGGCGGGAAGTCAAATTGTAAAAAAGTTTGGCTGTATAGTAGCATTAGTGTTTTGTTTCCATTAGACATGAGTGTTGGTTGTTTGCTGTGATGCCGCAGTTCGAACAGTGTGCGAATATCAAGTTCATGTGCAGCAATTCCTTGCCAAGAGAAAAGAATTTCTATCATCAAACAACCACCGTACTCACCGGATCTTGCTCCCAATTGACGTTTGACTGTTCTCTACTCTCAAAATAACATCAACGGGACACGTTACACAACCATAGAGGCCATCAAATCGAAAGGTTGGCCAAACTCTTAAAAGATTTCAAAAAAGGCCTTCTGCTTTTGCCAATGGCAGGATCGATAAAACAAGTGTGTGTGCAGAAGGGGCTTAAGATGATTAGGTAAGCGTTGCTATGCATGTCCATTACAGTGCTGTACCGCAATTCCAGAAACTTTTTTGACTGCCCCATATAATGTGATTAAAATCACCTGCAGAATAAACCTACCAGACAATTACACATAAAAATGCTGACAATTTTGTTAAATGTGATCAAGCTTTCAAAAAGTTTCTAATATATTAATAAAAATATAACAACCAAAAATGTAAAAGAATCATTTTACATTTAATGTTTTATTGAAAAATCAAATGACGACCATTTTAAAGCATTACATAATTCATTCTAGAGATACTGCTTTTTTTAATAAATTTATCAAGAATGATACAAAATATTATTTTAACTTAAATCTTTTAAGATCATTCTTGTAAATCTGGCATGTTCTATTAATGATAAAAGACACAGTTTACGCCAACAAATTTTCCGATGGTTGGTGCATGTATTTCCAAAATGTGCATCCAATCAATAAATAGACAACAGGTTTTTGGGTTTGTTTTCCCATAAAAAATCATATGGTTTGCTAATTGTGTGGGTAATAACAACCCCCCTATACTGTAATATAATTTTTTTCTTGACTTCTTATAAGTTATTTTTACATATTAATTTTGCATAAATGAATCAATCTGAAAGTTTTGTATCGCTTAGAGTACGTTAAAAGTCAGAGTCTGTACAAATGTGCCAAATGGTTTAAAAATTACCAATGGCATTTTATAGTACCTACCAACCAAGATTTTGTATAAATAAATTGATGTTGAAGACCCAAACCGTCCGACTCGTCCGAGGACTTAGAGCAGCTATTTGGACGGCCGGAAATAAATTGATGTGTAAAATCTGTCAATTGGAGTATATGCGTTCAAAAGTTATAGTCCATACAAACAAGCCAAGTAGTTAAACTTGCATATTTTGCATGCTCTTAAATAAAACAATAATTAATGTATTTTAACAAGTTTATTTATTTTGGGGACAAATTTGTGATTTTTTTCTGATTTGCACCGATATCTAACAGGTTCCCAATTATCACAAAACCGACCAAACAAGACATTATGAATAAACGGTTTTTTGGTGCAAACCATAGGATGTATTTCAAATAAAAGCAAGATAATCATCTCAGCTTAATAACTAGAGTATTATCTGACCAGCCAAAGATTAGAGGTTAATTTCCTCACTAAATTACAAACTTTTATAATAATACCACTGTCATCTAATAAAATAAATTTAGATTTTTCTATATTTATAACCTGAGAGATTTTCCATTCATTAAGAGTTATGAACAGGATCCTATAGTATGCTAAAAAAAACTAGATTGCAATATTACAAAAATTGTGCTAGCAAGTAACACAAAATTTTCTACAATTATAAAATGTTACATAAAAATATGTAACATTTATGGTATGCGCATAACAGCTATATGAAAACAATGTCATTCTTTCATTAATATTGGTGTGTTTGTTCTGTACAGCATGCATATTTCACAATATATTATTCAGTAAACACAAGTTTGAATGTACGAAATTAATTTTACGTGAACAAACAGTTTAATAAATAATGTTTTACTTAATGTAACGTGACTACATCATGCTCAAACTATATAGCACATTCACATTAAAAACTAGCCTATGTATATGCCTTATACAATACAAAATTTTCAGCAACAGCACCTTTTATTTGCTATAAAGGAGTTCCAGAATACATCAGATGGTGTACTACCCACAACTTCAATTTCTCCAGGAAATCTAACTGCAATTTTTTGCTTTATTTTAAACTCAAAACTATTGAGTTAAATCACCAGGTTTTAACATGATAAAACCGAAAGTACTAAAAAAAATACTTTATTTATGCTTAGCATTTTGTATAAACATTTATCCCAAAAAAACTTCTCCATTTACAGAGAAAACTTAAAACTATAACATAGCCTTCTTGCATAATATCACAGATACCCATTTTAAACGATATTAATCAAGGCATGATTACACTTTTTTAAATTACCCAAATACATTTTTTATCTCATCTCAAAATCCATCGCTTACAGTTAAGTAAGCTATCCTTAACTGTAGCCGAGAACCGACTAAAAATACTAAAATCGAATAAATCATGTGACTTTCCTCGGAGGAAAGTTGTTCCGAATAATGACCTTAAATCAATATATGCTATGCATTATTTCGTACCCTATGAGAGATTTTAGTACTATCGTGAAATTTGAGTCTCATTTATTATTTCTTGTATATTTCTACTCTGTTTATTGCTTGGCAGTCATATTTTCATTCTGAATTCATTAAAGTCGATGCAACGCAGGCTTATAACATTATCTTGAGTTATTTAATGTTGGATGAGTTCGTTTCTATTTAATTTGCCAGGTTTTCAGAAGACTATAGCGTTAAAAATACTTGTTAATTCATGTAATTGACAATTGAAGGAATAGATTACGTGTCTAAACAATTTTGATTATTTTCAGACCCTCAAAATAACTTTCACTATTTCATGCTTTCTTTTGCTAGTGTTACATTAAATACCACTAAAACTGAAATTTCTGTTTGTGAATTCTAACATTCTGTTATGTACATGAAAGCATTTTATCGTAATCTTAATAGCAGTGTAGTCTATAATATATGAAGGGCAGAATTAGGACCAAGTATGTATATTTTAAATGTTTGGGGCAAATATCATATAAAAGCAATTTTGTGTTTTATTTTTTTAATAATTATGCTGCTTGAAATTTTGGAATGAATTGCAGTTACGTGTATAATGCACCTTGTATTTAAAAATATTATTAATTTTGCGTGTATTATTTTGAGAAATACTCAAAACTTTTGAAGTTTCAAGTTACGTTAATGTTTCATTTCGTTCATTGTAAACTGTTCTTTAATACTAACTATTGGGCTAGAAGTTAACTTAGGTTTCATAGAAAATAAATTCAATTATCAGTCTCCACTTAGTGATCAAAGTTGCTGAATTTTAGCATATGCATTTATAATCTAAATGCTAATATTAACTATATATTAGATTGTAATGTTTCTGATAGTGTGGATTATTTACAGTGCATGATTAAACATAACCAACTAAAGCAGTTGCTTTTGGTTCCAATTAGGGTTGATTTTCAAGGAAACATGCAAGACAAATATAAGGGGTTTTTTGTTGAGGAATTGCAACAACTATCAGCCAAATAAAGAAGCCTTGTGATTTCTACTATATTTCTTGATATTCCCTGGTTTCAATGTTAGCATAACATGAGAAATGTAAAATGAAGTGCTTGAATTTTTTGTAAAGCATGTAATTAGTATCGTATTTGTTAATCAGATATATATGTATATGTGTGTGTATTAGCCATAGAAATTTTAGGAGCAATCACTAGGAGGATTACCCATATTAATGATAAGGGGCAAGGCTCCTGACATATGCTAGGAAACATTTGCATCCCAAGTTCTGTTATCGATAAAATGATCATGTGTCATCAAATCTCCTTGTTAAAAAGGGACCCCTGATATTTGTCTTACCCCCCCCCCCCCCCAATATGGGATTCTCTGTTACGAACTGGGTATATGGAAAGCGCTGGTTGACAGATGATTTTCATTTCTAACTTAAATCTAATTGATAGGGTATACCATCTCAGGGATGTGTAAGTGGGGGGGAGCATCTTTGACACAACATGAATCTAAGATTCTGAAATTATAAATTTTTTCTTTTAGTTACTTACTGCAGCAAAAGTAGTTACTTACTGCAGTAGTTCGGCTTCTACTCTCAGGGATGATGGTTACAATCAGACTGTGAATAAAAATAGCCAAATGAATTTTTAAATTGCAATGGTTGTGATCAAAATAATTGAAACCAGGTTTCAAATGCTCTGGTTATGATTATTGGTCCATTGGCCATAACTGTCGGAGCTTTTCAAACAAAGCCATTAAAAGTATATATTTGGTTTTGAAAAAAACTTTTATGCAATATATTTTTGCGTAACATTTTATAAATTACAGATTTTCCATATTTCCCATATTGGTCAGTATAGAAGGGATGCCCATACAAATTCAGAGCCCCCCTATAAACATTTATTGAGAGAACCCCCTTCATATTTTATTTTCCTCATTTTGTCAAGTCGATTAATTTTTCATCTCTTCCTTAAAAAAAATTATTGGGTTTCTGAGTCCCCCTTTGAAACCTCCCCTCTCCCCTCCTGTGGATCCCTCCCCCCCACCACCACCACCATCCTAAGTTTGAAATATATATGGTAGAAGTGGAAGAGCATAAAATTATGCTGAATCAAGTTGAGCCTATAAGCACTTCCTGTGAGTACCATTACTACTGAGCTCGGAGCTCTACAATTATGGCGTGAGCCATATGGTCATAGATTTTTACCATCCTTAAAATAGGAACAAAACTCCAATCTTATAAGTATAGTCAAAACTCAGTAGCATTAACACACTTTACGGGAACTACTTTTAATTCCCAGACAAGTCCAAATTAACAACAAATAATGTATAATTTTAATTACTTTTAACATGAATGAACTTTTGTTCTTCTGGAGGCTCATGTTAATGAGGTTCAACTGTATGCTTGTTTGCTAGTATTTCATACCAATTTGCACTATTATATATTCCGGAGTAATCTTAAGTACAGTGTAAAAAGTAATCAAATACTTCTGAAAATACTTTATTATATTTGTGTAGCTTTAAAAAGTGCATTGCAAAATTATTCAATACAAAATTTTAAATTATTGCATCTCGTATAAAATACAGTACAGACCAAATTTTATCATCACTGAAATGAAATGAGACTGTATAATAAATATCAAGACTGATAAATAATCAAGATTCAGAATGACAGTTGATATGATAGTCTGGATTCATTCATATATATCTAATGACCCTAGAAAATCTTTGACCAGCAGTACATGCATAGAATGAATATTAATTACTAACTAATTGGTATTTATCATCTTATAACTGAATTTGCCAATGATTATTGTCATTTAATTCAATTTTCTTTTCTTTTAGGTAAATATGAAAATTACCTGTGGTGTTGAAGTTTCAAATAGAGCACATCCAGCTCTTTGTGCTCGTAGTAAACAAAAATATAGTGTTGCAACACTAGCTTTATGTTATAAATCAAAATCTAAAGCACTTCGTTCTGATAAAGATGCAATATTAATTTTATGTACACACCGTAACCCAAAATCAACAAAGTACAAAGTAAGTATTTAACTACACATTATCTGTAAAATTTATAGTTAAATTGTCTAGGAGTTTTATATATACTAGATAAAACCTATTGACAACAGTGGTTACTTTATATTTATAAAAAATAGATCAGAATCTTTTAATTCTCACAGTAGATATGGATTTTTAGACAGATAGCCAACTGAATGAGGCAAAATGAAACTTAGATTGCATGTTAAACTTCAATAATTTCCAGTGAGCCTCTGGACATTAATAATTCACATGCTAAGTTATTTCATCATATTCAGCCTGTACAGTTTGAGTGTTTTTACTATAAATTTTATAAAATAAGTTTCAGTGAAACCTCAGAGTAACTTATATGCTCATGAAATTATTTATTATGAATATTTATGGACTTTTAAACAGTTTTCATTAAGGTTTTGGAGCCGGAGTTATTAGAAATATGCAAGCTCCAGAATAAAATTATTTAAAATTGCTTTATTTAAGATATTTGAATTTTTAATAAAATCTTTTAAATAGTCTTTAGGCAATGAATTAAAAGTATCAAATGTTTGTGATAAATTAAAAACATAAAATGTACTTGACATGAAAATTAGTGAAATAGGAATTAATGCAGAAATATTTTGATGAAGCATGTTATGCTTGTCTGAAATTAAATATGAATGGACATAAATAAATGCATTTGAATTCTTACTGTAAATCATGCAATCAATCACTCTTAATATTTATTTAGGGCCAAAACTTTTATCATTATCAATAATGTAATTTCTTTTTCAAAATCTCATGAAATTTGCTGATAACAGCAATTTTTACAATACTAATGTACAACATTTCTGCAGAATTTTTATGATGTTTTGCAGTAATGATTGTGATAGGCGCAGCATGTGCCTATAAAATGTGTGTCATATATGTGTTTGAGTTAACATTGAAGGTTTAGCATAATCAACTCCACAGCCCTATATTCACTACTTAGAGGTTCCTCCATTTAAAAGTTTTACCATATATGTATTTATATGTTACTACATTATTAATGATATAAATAAGAATAATATCATAATTATCAAGTGCAAAATCTCATTGTTATCTAAAATTAGTTGGAATTGCAGTAATTGTCCCAAATTTTCATCCTTCAATTTTTTGCTCATTGTTTTACTTAAGTCTTGGTCAAATTGAAAACACTGACCTTTTTTTTTGCCAAGAACTACATTTTGGTATATATCAGTATTTAATGGGGTTTCATTTATTTATAGTCATTTGTAAGACTATTCATATCGCAGGAATTTGCATTTATATATGATTGTCGGTATATTCATTTTATTGTAAAAATATTTTCAATTTTTACACTGTTTACAGCTATTAATAGTCTTATATTTACATTTTCTTTTCATACATGAACATTATTTTTCAAGAATGTTCAGAGCTGACTTTTAGCTTGTAAAATAAATCAGATTGGCTATTACAACTCAAAAGTATGTTTCAAATTTACGAGTCATTTTTTGCTACTTTTTTACATTTATAATTTTAAAATGATAATAAAACAGCTAATAGCTTGGTCATATACCACACACATTTATACTGAAAAACACTGCAATGATTTTATATTGATGAACAATTTTAACTTTGACTAAAACTATTGTAATATGAATATTGCCTTTTTTAAACATTGGTATACAAAAATAGGAACTTGCAAAATTTTCTTGAATTAAACAGGCATATGCCAGTAAGATAACAATTGTTTCGTGAGCTTTATAAGCCCCCCTTCTTGTGGCCAGATGAATGGATAGAACAGTATGTGCCCTTAGCAACTGATCTAAGTACTTCAAATAGAGTTAGAACATACACAGTGAAAAAATTTACAGACAGGTGGTAACTTCCATTGAAAACAACCATAAATATATCGATAAAGGGTCCCTCCTCCAAACACGAAGATAATGGGAGCAGGTTCTATAAATGAAATCTTAAGCATTGATAAGAGAATTAAAATAAAAAAGAAAAATTGTATAAAACATTGAGTTGTTGGCAAGAAAGAGTTTAGATGAAGAAAATAGTAATTAAGGGATTAACCTGTTCTGAAGCTATATGAGTTAACCCTATTGAATAAATTCCAGTAACAAATGAACAAACAACTTTAAACCACTATTAAATGAGATTGGATTTAAGAAAGGACTATTTGAATAAATAATCTAAACTATTTCATTTTTTTACCAATAATTCAATGATTCATATATTTTTCTCTCTGTTTTATTTTAAATCTATCAATGCTTAAAATTTCATTTACAGAACCTGCTCCCATCGTCTTTGCATGTAGGGGAGGAATCCTTTATAGACTTGTGATATGTTTATGGGGTTTGTTTGTTTTTCAATGAATAATACCATCCACATATGAATTTTTTTTTTATTTTTTTCTTTTCTGTGTGTGTTCAAGCTCTATTTGATGTGTTTATTTCCTTCATCTCAGTAGCTAAAGGTGCATACTGTTTTATCTGTTGATTTGGCCCGAAGAAGGGTGCTTATAATGTCCTTGAAATAATTGTCATCACCTTATTGACATATGCCTGCTTTATTCACGGAAGTTTTACAAGCAGCAGTTTGATTTATTGTAATAGGTATACAACACCAAACACATGCACTTTTTAAATATATGTATAAGTTTTAAACATAGGCCATTCACCGGTGACTTGCAGCAAGAGCCAGACATTGAAAACTCATGTGAAAGAGGGGGGGAAAATGATTGGTGAATTTTTCAAGTCATATTTGACTCGCAATTTTTAAATATTGAGTCAATTTAGTTGAAAAATACTAAGTAACATGGCAATTGCAAATAAACATAAGCTCTGATATTATTACTTAAAAGTTATTTTCTGAATAATGTTATTAAAACATTATTTTAAAAATAAAATCTTTATCGCACAGCATAAAACAAATTAGTATTGGTATCAACTGGTTTTTGAAGGCTAAGAAGCATGCCTTTTCTTTAGGAGGATCTTTGCAATAATTTGAGCAATTTATTTTAAATTTACGTTATTTATTTAGACATTTACAATAGTTTAGGGCTCATTATAATTTATCAAAGAAAATCCATTTAAAATGTGTAAAAAGCAATTTTAAAATGTGTCCAATTTAACATCCCACTCCCACATCCTTGGACTGCAAATATTCATGATCATAGACATTTTATTATACAAAAAATTTAGTTAAAGCTATTTTTGTTTATTTTGTTTCATGTTAAGTACATACTAACAAATCAATAGTCTTTATTTTAAGATTAATATTCTCCTAAGAAATATACTGCTATGAAAATCTTAAATTTCAAATAACTTGTATTTTTGTCATGTGAATTACTAAAATTTCTATTTACTTCTAGATTTTTATGTAATGTTTCAACACATAAAATTTTGCAGTGATATGTACATTTGTTTTTGAGTTATGTCTATACTTCATACATATATGAGGATCACCCTGAAATTTTTGAGACAGGAGCAGACGATATGCACTAGAAAGAAATTATTGGTCGGATATTTAAATTTGAACTCTTTTATGACTTCAGACGATAATTTGTGGCAACAATTACAATTTAGCTATCGTAGAATAAATTTTGAAAGAAAAGAAAATGGAGTTGGCATGAGAGCATTATCGAACTATTATTTTAAAATGGGGCTAAATCAAGAAGAATGTCTTCAACGTCTACAATTAGCATATGGAAATGATGTTCCATCTCGTGCTACTGTATTCAGATGGTTTACAGAGTTTAGAAGAGATCGAAATTCTCTCCTGAATGAAGAACACACAGGAAGACCTTTGTTAGCTGCAGTCCCAGAAAATGTGTTGGCCATTCGAAAAATGTTAATCATTGTACCTGCCAAATGATACAGAAGAAACTTAACATTGGATCCGCAGCTGGGTCATTTTCAGAAACAGTACAATTTGATGTCCTATGCTCCTAAAATTAATACCATTCAAGATATCTAATTTCTGAGAAAACATAAATTTTCTTAATTTTTTTTTCTTATAAGGCAGATGTCAAATAAATTGTTAATGCTTAAAGCAAATTATTTGAAATAAATAATAAATCTTAATTATTGACTATTTCAAACCATATTTGTCCTATATCTAGAATTTGATTTTCAGCTTGTTATATTTTAGCTGTACAGTCGCCATTTTTATGAAAGTAATTTCATAGCTTTTCAAATTTAAATTTTGAGTATTTTTTTATTAGTATACCTCTAAAATCAATTTTAAATACAAAAATTTAAGAAATAAAATTGTCCATGTTTTGGGTCACCAGTTTTACAACTGCTATTTTTGGCTTTCAGTTTTGCAATAATAAACAGATTATGGAAAATTGTACATTTTAAGTTCACAGTACTGTTTGTAAAAAATTTAGTTGTGTTGAAATAAGTTGCAATATGTGGTCCATTCTGTGAAAAAAGAAAAAGTTGTGTATAGTTTAGGTGAGTTCTCTTACTATGTG
Source organism: Amaurobius ferox (assembly GCA_951213105.1). NCBI lineage: Eukaryota > Metazoa > Arthropoda > Arachnida > Araneae > Amaurobiidae > Amaurobius > Amaurobius ferox. The sequence goes on from OX578136.1 coordinate 108,054,514, forward strand.
TCACTGGTCTAACAGATATTTTATTCAACAGGTACTAATAATTTCATTTCAGTTAGATGATTTATAATATAATAGTAAATATATAGAATATAACATCATGAATCATAACCTAACTTTTTAAAATAAGGACTAAAACTTTAAAATTTGAGAAATGTCACTGGTCTAACAGTCACTGGCATAACAGTAACCTTGTTAGACCAGTGACATTATGTGTTAGGCCAGTGACAAGACTTACTTTTATATTACTGTAAGTTATAATTATATTTACTGTAGCTTTAAATAAACAAATATTTTTGGCCAAAAAAAGAGGACTTATAAGGCAATAAGTCCTTTTTTTGTGTTAAATGAAATTTTAACTGTCATAAGTATTCCTAATATGCTAGAAAGTGGACATCTAGAAATACCTGTTATTTATTGGAATGAATTATGTGAAATGTTTAAATTGTAAGGGATTTTTAATTCTTTTTGATACTGTTATTTATACAATAATTAGGAAGAGGATTTTTTTTTTTTTAAAGCAGCAAGGAAAAGTTTCTTTTTGTTATGTCTGTGTACCGTAATTCTCTTTTTAGCAATCTCTATTACTACTACTACTATTTTTACTAAAATTTGGTTTCCATTCTGTTTGTATTATGACAGAACAGACAAACAAAAAAAAAAGTTTGGATCACAATAAAATTGTTGTTAACTGTAGACCACTTCCTCAATATCTGTACATACACACTCATTATAGTATTACTATATAATATATATCAAGGGCGGATCCAGCGAGGGGCGGAGGGGGGTGATGGTTTGGATCACAATAAAATTGTTGTTTACTGTAGACCACTTACTTCCTCAATATCTGTACATACACACTCATTATAGTATTACTATATAGTACGTATCAAGGGCGGATCCAGTGAGGAGTGGAGGGGGTGATCCCCCCCCCCCCTCGTCGGGGTTATAAATTAAAAAAAAATAAAGACTAAGAATAATTTTTGTGTTTGTTATATATGACTGCTTGTAATAAAAGTCTAATGTGAAAAATGTTTTGACATTTCCCTTTAAAAATTGCTTTTCAAATTGGCCACTAGATGGCAGCAGGTCCTTGGCAAATCAAACAAAATTATATTTATTTTTCTGTATCCAATGGCAACTCTGTAAGCATTACAAAGTAACACTTTTGCGTCCTCTTAAGTGTACTACCCCGTTCAAGCGTTCTCATAGTGAACCTGAGATTGACTCATTGGATATTACTTGCAGCAAACACGGTAAGCTAATTTTGATATATAGTTTTAAAAACGTCCAATTAACAAAAAACCCAAAGTTGGTGATAGTGAATTTCAAGGTGAAAAAGACTAAGTTTCTTCACATAGTATTCCAACTCAAAAAGGAGATGGCGATACTTCAAAGCAGACTACCAGTGAAAATTCTTCATTAACAATCGTCTTAAACACTACAAAATCGTCAAATGACAAATTTCCTGAAACTAAAATGCAAACTTGTGTAGATCCTGAGGTCTGGGCTGGTATTCTTAAAAACGATCTTGGATACTATTTAAAACGTAATTTGCATCTTGATGATGCCTCAAGGTGCTACTTGTTAAAGAACCATTGGGTTCCACCTCCTGACTACGACTTTCCATTTTCAGTCCACACAAAACAGCTGAAAGAAGAAAAAAGATATCTCAGCCAAAATCATCTCAATAAATATAGTTGAGTGGTTCTTTCTGAAGAGCTAAAAGGGCTCTTTTGGAAATACTGGAAGTGGCGCTAGAAATGTTATGCCATTAACCCTTTCAGGACGGCGGCATTCCGAAACTGCCGTGGCCCAAAGGACGGAACGCTTCGTTTCCGAACTTTTCGCAAAAGACGGCTAATTTTTTGCGCTAAGCCTAACTCTCGAAAAAAATTCACTAAAAATCACCCGTTCAACGCAGCATTCTACTTTTTTCAGGAAGAAAGGAAATACTTATTTTCTATATGATGTATATTTTTCATACAAATTTTCTTTTATCAAAATATTAAAAATTTTAGTGTATATATGTTTTAGGTACAGATGGATAATTCTTTGGCATGTCCTTCCAATATTTTAAAACTGTACCACATATATGCATATTCTTAGACAACAAATACTTTGCAAGTACAGGAGAGGTAAAAAATTTATCCAAATACAAAGTATATCCTTTTCTTAAAAGTTCACTTAGAAGTGTTTTCACAACACGTTCTCCATACCCACCATCAGAGCTTGATAATTCCGTGTCCTTTCCAGTATACACAAGGAAATTCCATATACAGCCTGATTTCGATTCTGACAATTTATATATTTTTATTCCATATCTGGACCTTTTCGAGGGGATATATTGACTAAATCCCAGCCTTCCTTACCATGAGAACAAAGATTCATCAATGAACATATTTCTTCTAGGAGTGTATATAGATTTAAATTTTGAAATTAATGCATCTAACATGGGTTTCAATTTATTTAGTTTTTGGGCATTACTATCAAGAGTAAAATGAAGGTAACGTAATATTCCTATAAATCGATCGCGACTCACAACTGAATTGAAAAAAGGAGTACTGATATTTGGATTCTTAGAAAAATACATTTTGAGATTTGGTTTTCTGACAATGCTCGTCAAAATTACCAGTGCGAGAAACACACGAAATTCGTTTCCTGTCACAGGTGTAAATATATTTGAAACAGGTGGAGTCTTCGATGTGGAAGGAGAGAGGAGATTTTTCTCCCATTTTTTCTTTGCAAACTCATTAGTTGCTTTTACGATAAATTCTACTAGTTCATCATCAAAAAATATACTAAAAAATCAAGTTTTTTATCTAAATTAGGCGACATGATATTGTGATTTATTCTAGGTATGTTCAAAGAATTCAGATCTTTCAAATCACATGTCCAAACATGATTCGAAAAAACAGCAACTGAAGCTGGCGGCGTTGTAATAATAGTACGCTCAGAATCTGAAGAATCAATTGCATTTTCAGATTCATCATCAGAAATAACACTGTTCCATGAATCTTCACAATCTGCTTTGCTTTTATTACTGTCTGGTTCGTTTACCATACGCGTATATTCTTCCACAGAAAGGAAACATCTCAAACCAGCCATACTTTTATCCGAAATAGCCTAATCATTTCACTGTCGCACATTCCTTTAACCCCCCCCCCCCCCCCTCCCCTCCCCAACAAAAAATACTCTCATATTCCTGTAATTCACCAACGAAATCATTAAAAGCTAAAATCAAAAGGAGACCCGGAACTCAATTATAAAATTGTTGATGCTGCGAGAAGAGCTCTGTCTGTTTACTTTACAGAACCATATGTTTCAACATTCCAAATGGAGAAATAATTTATTGGATTCTGCTTGTGCCAAGGTCAAGCATCTGCAAAATACATTTAAGTTGCTTCCACGGGCATTTAACGCCATCTAGTAGACAAATAAATTCAAAGGAAAACGTTTCACGTAGAAACACCGATACGTGCCACTCGGCGTTTAGGGTAAAGTTCTCTCCGGCACGAGTGCGTGCCGTACGTCCTTGAATGCAAGCTCGCAGGTGGCACATGGGCATGCTAACCATCGCGAAAGGGTTAAAAACTCTAGTCACAGAACCCCTGACAAAATATTCAAAGTTGCTTGGAAAAGATGGATATTTAGAAACTCACCAATAAAACATGTATCATATATATGCAGTACAAGATGGGAAAAACTTTTTGAAAAGATTTCACGACCCTGAAAAAGATATTGTGAATAGGCTGAATTCTCATCATCTGGAATTTGTAAGAGAGAACAGACTAAGGCTTGTGCCTATAATTAAGAGTATAATTTTCCTGGCTCGACAAAATATGCCATTTCGTGGGCATAGAGATGATGGTTCTCTCTTAGATAGTGAATCAGAAAGTTTACTAAATGAAGGCAATTTTAGAGAACTTTTGAAATTTCATATACAATCTGGTGACGAAGTACTTGAAAATCAGATGAAAAATTTTCAATCAAAAGCAGCATACATTAGCAAAACTACACAAAATGAAATTAACATTGGTGGTGACTGTATTCTTGAAGAAATCATTTCAAGAGTGAAAGAATCTAGATTCTACAGTTTTATATTTGATGAGACTACGGACTTGTCTCATACATCTCAAATGTCTGCCATACTGCGCTATATTTACAAAAAAAAGTGTGCGTGAAGATTTTATTGAATTTGTAGATCCACACCAAATGCATTATGGAAGCAGTTCAACAACTGAGCCCAAACTTTCTGGAGACGTACTTGGCCAATAAATACTTACAATTATTGGTGGTCTAGGTCTAGAGTTTGATAACTGTGTTTTCATATGTACTGATGGGTGCAGGGTCATGACATTAGAAAGCTGTGGAGCTGTAAAAATTGCTCAATCTAAAATGAAAAATGCTATCTTGTGCCCTTGCAGTAATCACACCTTGAACTTGTCATTAACAAAGTATAGCAACGTACAGGCAGTTAGAAACATGTTTTCAACAATGAAAGAAGTAATTTCATTTTTCAACATGTCATCAAAACGGAATTTTGTTTTAAAACAAACTTTGAAAGGTAGGCTACACTCCCTATATGAAACACGATGGGTGGAGAGACATGATGCGATTTTACAGTTTCAAGGTGGATTTCTTCCTATTGTGGAGACTCTTAAGTTTAATTTCGGGGTGGGAAGACATTAGTTCGTCATCGAAAGGAAAGTCCCTGTGTGATTCTAAATGCACAACGGAGTTCATTTTGTCTATGTACACTAGCTGACATTTTCTCCGTTATGCTACCATTAAGTACCAAGCTCCAAACAGAAATTCGCGACAAGCGCTCTGCATCATCACTCATTAAAAGAACTGTAGGAGTTTTGCAAAAGAAACGAGTGTAGAGTGGCACTGTCTTTCATCTTCTTTTCAATAGAGCAACTGAAATGATGAGTGGCTTGGACATCGCCCCCAAAAAGCCTAGAATTATCCGAAGAATAACACATTGAGACAACCCTACCGTAGAAAGTGTCGAAGACTATTATTGAGTAGTCATCTACAAGAAGGCTTTGGATGAAGTTAATCAAGATTTGAACTCAAGGTTCGACGAATCCATACTGAGCATCTTTGATATTAATGTTCTCATCCCAAAAAATTCAGATGAAAAATCCGAGGACAAAGCAAGTAAGCAAAGTGCTCTGCAAAATATATCACACAAATTTGGTTTAATTCTGGATGATCATGGAAGTAAAAGTCTGTTCGTGCACTTCAAGGAGAATATGAAGTTTGGTATGAGTTTTGGAAGAATGCTTCTGAAGAAAAACCCACAGAAGTTTTAGAATTTTTGGAGAAATGTGATCCAGATGTTTTTCCACGAATCTACAAGCTTGTCGCCCTTCAAGCTACGTTCCCAGTAAGTGTTGCTTCAGCAGAACATAGTTTTTCATCATTGAAGCTCCTTAAAACTTGACTTCGAACTCGGATGACAGAAGAGAGACTTTCAGGACTAGCATTAATACACATCCATAGAGACATTCATATTGATGTAAATAAAGTGATTGACAAATTTTCAAAGAAACCAAGGCGGCTTGACTTTTCACTATAAACTTTTTTTTAGAAAGTTGCTTGTTATAAAAAAAGTAAAATAATTACAACATTTTCGTAATTTAGATTTAAACTTGTTCTATTAAATACATTGTAAATTATCGCTTTGGTTGTTGTATAAATGTATATGTATTGTATCCTTTATTAGCTTATCCTTTCTGTCATACTTATCTATAATTTACCCTAAACCATATTTCCATATAGTTTAATGATAAGCTCAACTTTAATTATTAAGTATATTAATATGACTTAAGAACAACAAAATTTATATAAACTATTCAACAGCCCCAAATTAAAAAATTTCCAGGGAAGGGTCTCCGGAACCGCCCCCCCCCCCCCCCCAACATAATAAAACTCTGGATCCACCCTTGGTATATATATATATATATATATATATATATATATATAAACACATTAGTTTGTAAATAAATGGAATATATATCTTTTTTCATCAAATTCTTATGTTAAAAAAGTAAATTAGCTACAAATACTATGCTTATCAAAGGTCTAACACAAAGTGTCGCTGGTCTAACAAATAATTATTTCAAATATTTATTTTTAAATATTAGTGAGCCATTTAAGCTTGGCCACTGTGTTTTTTGAACTCTACATATTTTTTACTAATTTTAGAAATAAGTAGTTGTGTAAAAATTAGAATTTAAATTTGGGGGGGGGGGGGGGGGGGAATGCTGAAATTGTGTTTTTTATAAAAATTCAGCTATACATGAAATTGTTCATGAAAAACTGCATATGAAAAAATTAGTTTGTTGTTGGGTTAGAACACCAAAAAGCGGAGCATATCAGAGTCAATGAAGAAACCCTAAAATTACTTAATGCTGGTGAACACCGCATTATTTCTAAAATCATAACTTATGATGAAACTTACATACCATTTTTTGACATTCCAATACATCAAGAAAGTAAAGTATGAGTCTTTGAAGATGACCCCAAACTAACAATGGTGAAAAGACAATGAGCAATGAAAAAGTAATGTATACCATGTTTTTCAGATGCACAGGTCTGATCAAAGTCATAAAGCTAGAGGGACAGAAGACAGTTACAGATAACTAGTACACCACTGTCTTCTAAAAATTCTTCATGAAGTGAATGTTAGGGGACTCATGCTTCACTATGACAATGCATCTTCTCATTCAGCAAGAATGACAGTCAAACTTCTTGAACAAAAAACCACCAAAGTGATAGAACATCCGCCCTATTCTCCTAATCTTGCTATGTGTGACTTTTGGCTATTTTTTAATCTAAAAAAAATTTTTGTGGGCATCGTTTTCATTCCAAAGATGAGATTGAGCTATAAAAGCATATTTTTCATTGATTCCAAGAAATGGATAACTTGAAGCGTTTAATCTTTGGAGAATTTGCCTTCAAAAGTGCATTGATGTTGGAGGGGAGTACTTTGAACACGTCTAAGAGTTGGTAAGTTTAACTTGTACCACTTAGCCGTATTTTAAAAATTTCAGTATGACCCTTATATGTACATGAATTGACTTCTTTCTGAAATGTGTTCAGGAGAACTTAATGTGATTTTCTGCCAAAATCTTAAATTTGAATTTTCCAGAAAATCTATACTTCCCAACCACCCTATATATGCAAAGACAAATTGGTCTTTGTACAAATGAAATGCCTATGTACAAATTTAATTGATGCTTAAATTGTCTTCTCAAAATGTTAAACTTCATTTAGATTCACAACAACGTGGAGAAATTATTTACAAAGTTTATCAATGATGGAAAGGCAACAATCCGATTTAAAGAACCTCCACATGATGTTATAATTAGCAAAGTAAGTTTTGCTTTATTTTAATTAACTTATATTTTTTTTTCAATTTTGCATTGTATTCACATTTATTCACACACCCTGTATACTGTCTGTCTGTCATGAAAACTCTTCCAGCTATTAAGTCTGTATCAGTCTATTGCCATAGAAACAAGCCTTAGCCCATTTTCCAAAGGGGATGTTAAAGAAATGTATTCAAATTTGTCACATTGATGCACTTAATAACAAGGTTTGCCACAGTTGTACATTTCTTCTTAATTGCTTATCTTGCTTTTAATTGCGTTTGTTATTCAAGTGTGCTAAATTTCATTAAGTTTTTTGTTGAAGTGTGTTAAACTTTGATATTTGAGAATTTTTGAAAATGCACTTTCGGTTTAAGAAAAGACAGACATTAAAATAACAAGCATGCAAAATTAAGCACAGTGTTGTGAAATTTTGCTCTGATGAAGCTGCAGTGAAATCTTCCTCTTCTGCAAACTTTGAAAAGAAAATGAAGCGACTGAAGTTTCTGAATTTATTATTAGAAAAATTAAATTAGATACTATTAAAAAGCATACACCTGGAATGCGCCATAAAAGGCCTAGTGATTGAAATTGTGAAATTGATGACAAATATGTTATATGGCAAGACTGACTCTTCCAGCTTATGAAAACTCTTCCAGCCATTAAGTCTGTATCAGTCTATTGCCATAGAAACAAGCCTTAGCCCATTTTCCTAAGGGGATGTTGAAGAAATGTATTCAAATTTGTTACATTGATGCACTTAATAACAAGGTTTGCCACAGTTGTACATTTCTTCTTAATTGCTTATCTTGCTTTTAATTGCATTTGTTATTGTTCAAGTGTGCTAAATTTCATTAAGTTTTTTGTTGAAGTGTGTTAAACTTTGATATTTGAGAATTTTTGAAAATGCACTTTCGGTTTAAGAAAGGACGGCATTAAAATAACAAGCATGCAAAATTAAGCACAGTGTTGTGAAATTTTGCTCTGATGAAACTGCAGTGAAATCTTCCTCTTCTGCAAACTTTGAAAAGAAAATGAAGCGACTGAAGTTTCTGAATTTATTGTTAGAAAAATTAAATTAGATACTATTAAAAAGCATACACCTGGAATGCACCATAAAAGGCCTAGTGATTGAAATTGTGAAATTGATGACAAATATGTTATATGGCAAGACTTTTATATCATAGTAAAGAAAGTGCCATCCCTAAGAAAATTACTGCCCATATTAAAAGAGAAGGTAAAATTTCAATGGAGAAAAGACTCATTGTGTAAAGTTTTACATTCAATGAATTTTCATTGAAAGAAGTGCATGAACAAAAAAAAAAAGGTGCTCATCAAAAAACCTGATTTTGTGTTTAAAGAAACAATTACCTGCAAAAATGAGGCAATATAAGAAGACAATACCATTTTGGGAGCCCAAGATAGTGTTAACCCAAAGAACAGACTTGTGCATGATGGGCCACCCTGAGGATTTGTTTCAGGTACACAACTGGTGTACAAAGCATCAACTTAGTGATCACACCATTGTGAATTCCTGAAATCTTAATTTTTTTCTGTACAGTCATATATTTTTTTATGCATATTATAAATATCTTTCTTTAATAGTTTCTATAAGTAAAATGTGTAGTTGAATTATTTTAAAAATGTAAATTTATAAATATATAAATCTGAATATGAAAAATTTATAAAAAAGAAATAAATTATTTTGAGTTTGATAAAGACACTTTGAATATTTGCTTTCACAAATTAAATGCAATAAGTATGAGAGTATGTTTCATCATAAAGAGTATGTTTCTTAAAGCAAAAATCATAAAAAAATATGTGTCCATTTTATCATTAAGTGCGCCAATGTGATAAACTTGAATTCATTTCTTCAAACATCTATGGAAAATGGGCTACAGCTAATTTCTACAGTAGCAGACAGATGCAAACTAAACAGCATGAAGAGTTCTTGTGGTAGACAGACAATAATTGGGTATTTATAAGTTTTCTAGATATGCATTGTAAATAACGAAATTTATCTTTGTGTTCAGTAATAAAATACTTCAGTAATATAATATAGTATCTATTCTTCTTGAAAAATTATTGGAGATATTTATTTCACTTGTAAAGAGATTGGGGGTAAAATATATAAAATCAATGTATATCAATCAATATAGTAAAGAGTAAAAATAAACTCACTTGTATAAAAAATTTTGTGCATTCTTTGATTATTCTGTGTTAATTTGAAACTAAAATTTATTTTACCATAATATACACTGAAACCTGTATGGTGGTTCTTTTTTTATGAATTTCAGTGAATTTATCAGTTATGAAAACAAATTCATCTTATTTGAATGTGCAACATACATTGTTTTGTAATTGTGTGTATGGCATTAGATTTTTAACAAAGATGTGTATGATAATTTCAAGAAGAATAATGGCATGTTCAAATTATCCAGCATGGAATTAACCAATTACTACTGTACCTTTTTACAACATTTTAATGTTTCTTGCAGTGGCATCTGGTGAGATGAAGCAAGCTTCTCTCAAATACTGACAGCAAAGTATTTGGCACACTATCAATAACAGTTACAAGAACGGCTTCTTGCATATGTTTTAACTCAGTGGTGCACAACCCTTGTTTCATGACCTCATTCGGGGTTGCTAAAATTGTTTTCAGTGATAAGAGAATATGACAAAAATTCTAATTGCTAAATGTAACTAATATTGGTGGATGTAAAATATTTTTTCAAATGCATTGCATATTTAAGAATAATTTTTAACCCCTTATTTTATTTACATGGTGACATGTGGTCTCCTAAATAAAATACTTCATTGGGATTACACCAACAAATATTTGTGCACCACTGCTCTAACCCAAGTAAGAATTTATACGCTTCACCTGTTCAGTTCAGGATGAAAACAATTTTAAGAATATATAGTTTACAACAGAGATATAAATGTACTGATGTGTGTGTTCCGATTTAAAGTTGAATTTTTCAGTATTGTCGAAAACCCAGACCACCCGACTAACCCAAAGGTTTACAGCAGCAGTTTGGGTGGCCAGCAGTAAAGTATTGTAAATTAATTAAAAATTATTTTGATGGATATATTGAATTATATTGTAAGTGGAGCATTGCTTCACCCCACCAGATGCCACTGTTTTTATAATGTAAAATGTGTCAATGCAAAATAAATATTTGTTCATAAAAACAGTTTAAAGCCACCACTTTAGAGCTAGACCCCAAAATACCCCAATGCTTTATCTAATTTGAAATTACTCTACATTTTAACTCAATTATGTGTATATTTCTAAAAATAAAATTAAATACTAAATCAGTTAAAAAGAATTTCTACCTGTAAAACCTCCGAGTAGGGTCTGAATAAAATAGGTTGGAGCCCTTGATAAATGCATTTGAGATAGTGCTCTTTCATGCAACTTGGTATCATTCAATATTTCCCTTTATTGCTACCTAAGTGCAATTATTATATCAATTTAAAATGAAATATTTACTTTAAGATAAGTATTTGTAATATAACTATATATTTTTATAATTTGGCATTGTGTAAGCTAAAATAAATACAAGGAGTAAATTAATAGTAAAAATAGAAAAGTAAAATAATAGAAGAGTAAAAATTTTAAATGCAAAATCAAATTAACTTTAATCATATAAATGTGCTGGGTTGAATGAATGAATGAATGACATGAAGGTGGGTGGCTCCAGAAGAGCCCAGACCAGAGGTCTATTGTACTACCCCAACATGCGAAGGTCCTTAAGAAAAGAGACCAGTAGCCGAAGCAAAAATCAGCAGGCACTTGACAGGAATGTCATACAACTCCCAGGGCTCGATCACATGTCGACCCAAGTGTTCGAGTTTAAATGTGTTGGGTTACTTTTGGCTATTTAATAATTTTAGGAATTTTGTTTTTATTCTAATGAGTTCAAGAGTCTTATTTACATAGTTATTCTCTTTTTTAAGGTCCTATTTACATAGTTATTCTCTTTTTTTTAGTTTTCCATTTGCTTAGATTTTGATATTCTTCTGTTCCAAATAGGTTCTATTCCATGGGTTTTGTGTTTAAAATGGCGAAAGTTAGTTCTTTTTAGGTTTTAGTAATTTAAATTTATTTAAATCGGCTAATTTGTGGTTTCATTAATTACCCTTTTTATTCCCTTTGATTTGATTCTAAATTTGTTGTTCTTGGTTAAAAATTCGTTGATTTATCACGATTTTTCAAAATCATCTATTTTTAAGTTATTGCCGAATGTATATATTCCAAATTGTTTCACTTCATTTCTTTTAAATTTCCATCTGCTTTATAATTTCTGTTCTCTTCTTTAAAATTATGAGTTTTTGATTGGTTGACCATAATATTAAAATTGTCTGTCACAAATTCTTTTATCGTTCATCGATAATTTTGTTTATGATGAATGGCCGCAATTTCTGTCAGTATATAAATAGATTCATGCTCTTTTTCACTATCTTTTGATTAGAACGCAATATGTTATTAGTTAAGTTGTTTTGTGCCGTTTGTTTCATGCATTCTGAGGAATAAATGTTTTTGTTTCACAGCCTTTTAACTTTGTTCGTTTTTATTTACAATGTATTGCTAGCGATTCATGTTTCCTGCTATGACCTAAGTGCATACTTTTAACGCTGCAAAAAAAAAAAAAATTATTCCGGCTAATTAAACATCTGATCTCTTATGAAGTTGTAGCATCTTCAATCTGTATTTCCTGCCGTGGAGGCGATGTTTAGTCTAAACACTCAAGAGCCTCTGAAATTGTTGTGTCGTCAGTGACCTTTGGAGATGTTTGGAATACTTGTCTTCCATTTTCTGTCTTCTAAATGTTGATCCAAGTTGTTCTGCAATTTATGCGATGTCTGCTGAGGAGGTTTTGCTGGCAAATTGTTGATTTTCCCAAGTTGTGCAGCTCTTATTATGAAGAATGGAATCAACATTTCCATTATTTGTTAAACGGGTGTATGTCTTGAGTTCTATTTCTGATGCTAGAAGACTGCAGTACTTGTAGGGAGAAATGAATGGTTTGAGTCCCAATTGACTTGAGCACCTTTTTAAGAATTGAATCCGGCCGAAGATTGTTTTCCTGATGAACATAATCCTCTTGTGCCATGTTTGCCTTTCAAGAAGTGTTCTCTAAGAACTTTAGTGACATTTTTGCTGGGAGATCCTCTCCTGCAGATCTTTGCTGTTTTGCCCTTGGAGCATTTGGTGAAACCTTTTCTAATTCTATTCCTCATTAGTAAAATAAGTTTTTATGCTAATATTAATTATTTCTATCAGTTTTATATTATTTTTAAGTTAAATTAAATTGGTTGGAATAAGACCCCTTAATATATTTTAAGTTCCGAATCCTGGATTATTGTTATGTACGTTTTCTTTGGGTTTTTGACTTTTAGTTGGTATATTTATTATGTTCTAAATTTCCTTTTTGGCTAACTGATGTTCTTTTTATATTCTAAATTGTAGTTTAGCAAATAATTCTATAATTTTAACATAACTTAATTTAAACATTAAAAGCTATTTTCTTTAACTTCTAATATTCTAACATTTTTACTACCACTATACGATCGGCAAAATTTATTTAGTTTATTTATGATGTTTAATTTAATTTGTTTAGTTAATGAGATGTTAAAAAGTTGTAAATTTTAAAGGTTTTTTAAAAGTGAAGTTAAATTTTTAATAAACGTTAAATTTTGACAACTTAAAATTTGTGTTCTCTCTCTTTCTTTTAATGAGTTTTTATTTTTACCAAAGTGCAATTTTAATATTTTACAGGTTAGCATATTTTTATGCATGTAGGGTAACTGGTTAATAGCCCTTTTTAGTTTATTTCAGATTGATTTTAGGTTTTAAGAACTTTTAGGTTTTAAGAGATATTTTTGGCAGCTTTTAAAAAGTTTTGAAGCTTTTAGAATAGTTTTGCAGTATTCCAGAATGTTTTAGAATATCTTATGCCTTTTAAACCGGACAGATTGATGCCGTGATCTCCTCCCAACAAATGTGATACCACTTTTACATAAAACATGATTTATATATTGTGTAGATAAAAAATATGATGAGATCATTGATGCCCCAAGAAGAGTTCTTACAGCCCTTTAGCATTTAAAACCACCACTGTAGAAACTATGTTAGTAGGAGTATTAAGACAGTGATGGACAAACTTTTATTGAACTGGGCCAAAATGAAAAGGAAAATCATCAGACAGACCAACATTGTTTAGAAAAAAATCTACAGTAGTGCATTATACAGAATTATTAATATATAAAACATTATTAATGACTCATTGAATAAGCCGATAATGAAATATCACAACAAATGGAAAGAAAATCTGACACTAATGAATTATTTTCACATTTCACTCAACACTTGTGCAGTAAAAGAGTTATACAACAACTGACAAAACAGTGAAGAGAAAGTCCGGAACACAGACTGATGACATCTGATTGTTCAGTAATTTTTGTAGACAACATTGCAAAAAGTTGCAATGTGCCTCACCTCATCAAAGGCAAGCAGGTCTAACGATTTATTGCACTATTATGCATCTGCTATTTGCAAGTTCTACAACAAAATGAAGTAATAATATATAATACAATAAAATGAAATAATGTAAAACACACGCAAAAGGAATGAAAACAATATAAAAGTTTTTATTAAATTCTTGACACCAGCTGGATTGAAGCTGTCTGTTGTCCTCACTTTGCCCATCACTGATTTAAGCCTGTGCAGCAAACTTTATAGAGATTGAGTTCAATTTTCATTGATCAAAATATATTTTATCTTATCATCTGAGCTCAGGCGACAAAATGTAATAAATATATCAAAATGCAGATTTAAATTCAAAATATTTATAGTACTATTCCATGATACAGTTATAAATAAAATGTGATTTATTTATTTATATGTAGAATACAGTGTATTATGATAGAGAACAGAAACTTTGATTAAGAATATATTGGATATTAGTGTCTCCAAAGATAGCTCATACATTTCAGCAGTGTAATGTTAAAGTCAGTATGCAGTGTTTACACTAATATATTTTTCTTTCTGGCTGAAATAGATCAATCATATTAAAATAGCCAACTAAATCATGTATGATAATCAGAAAATAAACCTAAGTAAGGAGCTTTTAATTAAAATACGGCATTTTATTTTAATCATACAATTGAGATATTTTTTATTTCACAGATTAACCTTAGATGAATTTAAAAATGAAATCAAATTTATTTATTGCTTTAGAAATTTTTAATGTGCACACATTTAAAAATATTATTTTATCATTTATATTTTTTTTAGGCAGACCCCCTACAGCTAAAAGGATTTCTCCATGGTGTTGGTTTGACAATTGTTGGTCAAGGAACTGGCAAGGTGCATTTTTCTCCTACCCCTACAAAAGTTGACAGGCCTAAAAGGAAGCTTGCAATAATGAAACGGAAAGATTATCCTATCAAAGATGGTTTCCCTATGAGTCTTACATGGTTGCAAGTACAGACTGTTTCATTACGTAAGATTGATCAACGGGTCTTAAAACTTCGTAATCTTCAAGTATTAGATTTAGCTCAGAACCGCATTAAAGAGCTGCCTATTGCTCTTAGAGAAATCAAATTAAAAGAACTTGTCTTAACTCACAATGAAATAGAACATTTCCCACCAGAACTATCAACAGGACCTCTTGGCAAGAGCCTCAAAATTCTAGACTTGTCTTATAATAAAGTAAGATTACTTTCTTTTCTCTAATTTGTTAAATTTTATAGTTATATTAAATTATAGCTTATATGTATGCATGCAACCATAAATAAAATAAATAGCATGTTTTAAATATTAAATGTGCATTACAATATTTGAAATTTGGCATTATCTGGGACTAATTTATTCCAAATTTCTGAAAAAAGTTTTATTAATTTTATTTTTGTGTGATAGGATATGTCACAAAATATATGACTGTTCTCATAGTGATAGTGTTTTATTACAAACATAAAGTGTTGTGGCTAAGGAGATTGATATTATGTTGGAAGCGAACTATATTAATTTTAAGATTATGAAAACAAGGGCAACTGAAAGTTATATAAAGATTTTGGTATTTATTATATTTACATCTTATTCTCACAAGCCCTTGCTTGTCCCAATTTCAAGCCAAAAAATTAAAAAAGATTTTATGGACTAGCCATATCATATGAAAAGACATAGAAAATCCTTTTTAATGACATTTGTTTGAAGGTTTGAACATTGGAAGACTTTTGTTTCCAAAGCAGGGTGAGTACGCTTTTCCTTAAAAAATTTCAAGGACTTTCAAGTACTGTGCAATTTTTCAAGGATGTCAATCAACCACCCATTAAGTTATATATGTTTCTAGGGAGGAAAAGCCATAAAAAACTAATATTACGTTTATTGAGCAAAATTAATGAGTTGAAATATACCAATAACACCAAAATATGTTAAAAGCTAGCTTTAGGAACACTTTATGAAACATGCAGGTCAGATTAATTAACTTTCTTATCAATAATTATTGAAAGTAATTAATTTACAGTTGCAAAATCAATGGGTTGATAGACTTCTTCCGATTCCTCCCACCCCAAACTTTACAGATGGAATTTAAAATAAAACAAGAAAGATCAATCATGCATAAAGCATTGATTATAAAACACTTTCCAACTGCAATGCAATTTTATTTAAACATCTCTAAAATTCAATACATTCAGCGGTAATATTTTTAAAATTATCACAATACTACAAAAATTTATTATATTTGAAAACTTAAAACTTTATCCAAAAAAATGAACTTTATTCAAATGACATCATTGAAATATAAATCTCCTAGCTCTCTATGTAAAAGCTGTAAATATTTCATTCATACACTTTTATTCCATTCCTTTCATTCATCACAATACTACAATAATTTATTTTATTTAAAAACTTAAAACTATGGAGGTACAAGTAATTTAACTCTATGCTTAAAACATCATCGAAAAAATCATCTGCTTCTCTATGTAAAATCAATGAATATTTCATTCATATCAGCAATATTGCAGACTCCAGAGCTAAATAATTTTGCATTAAAGAAATTCAGCAATTCTTATACAACTCATCCTACATCTTTATTTGTTTACATTCTCCATAAATGAAAATTAGGCTTCGTTGTAGAAATAATCAAAGTTTGATGATCATTTAAACTCAAATATATTGTAATTGTGTTATTTCGGAATGTAGATGCACAGAATTTAAACAAAAATAAAGTGGTTTTAGGACGGATACAACACTAAATATAAATTAAAAAGAACTTTAAAAATCACGATTTTGACACAAGAAGGATAGCATTGATCATTTAAACTTAAATATATTGTAATTGCATTATTTCAAAATATAGATGCACAGAAATTAAGTAAAAATAAAGCAGTTTTAGGATGGATACAACACTAAATATAAATTAAAAAGAACTTTGAAAATCATAATTTTAACATAAGATGAATGCCATATTTTATTTTGAAGTGGGTCACGTGATCTCTTCATATAATATGGGTGTAATTATTATTTAATTTTTATTTAAAAATCTACTGAATATATTTTGCTGATAGTGAAAACAATTTGTGAAATTTAAATTCGCTTAAAAAATATTTGAAAAATTAGGACCCATAGGGTTCAATGTACTTCATTTTTTCAACCCGGGTTCAGTCCAAAACTAATTGGGTATTATTATTATTCATTTATATTCCCATAGGTCCCACAGACCGTCTGAACAACATACTAAAATTTCATTTTGATAGTCATTTTCATGGCAGTTATCTTGCTAACTGACAGACAGACAGAATGAACAAAGTCATAAACACTTTTCAACGATGTTGTAAAGTGTTAAAAATATCATCATGATTTGAAAGTGATCAACTTTCATCTTTAAATAAATTGATTCACCACCCCCACCCTCACAAGTATCTATTAAATTGCAGGTTCTAGGTGCTTGTGACTTGTCTCCATACCTACTGAATAATGTAACAGTACATTGCAGTGGGTCCACTGAGTAAATTGTCGAGAAAAAAAATTTGTCACTAAGGGTATTTTCATGAATATCAAACCCACTACAAAATTATTTTGGAAAAGCAGAACTTTTCAGAAATTACATAAACACCACAGATCCTTGGACCATGTCCATCCCTGTCTTTTTTAAGCACTTTCAAGGACTTAATCAAGAAAATGTGAATTTTCAAATAACTTGAAAATGGTCATCTAAAATTCAAGTACTTTCCAGGTTTTTAAACACCCATATGCACCCTGGTTATAAGAGTTCAAAGTATCATGTTTTGGTAAGTAAATTTTACAGTTTTTGAAGGGCTGTAAATAAAAAAAAATCTGATATTTCCAGAACATTACTTTCCTTATATAATGCAATGAATTTACTACATTTACAGTTAAAAAAAAAAAAAAAGGGTATTCTTATAGTAGATAAAAGATACTTATATTCTTTCCAATATATTTAATTTTCGTCAGTTAGTCATCATTTTCATTGATTTAGCATCATTTTTATCCATTTGGCGAGATTTTCGTTAATTTGGCGATATTCAAAAAAGTCGCCAAGTTGGCTACATTCTGCCAAATTCGTCATCAAAATCTCCCCAAGCGTTATGGACGGAGAAATAAGTTATTCTTATAGCAGATAAATGACTATTGGCCTTTAAATTCAAAAGTATTACTCAAAGTATCTTTTCTCATGAATGGAACTAACTGGAGCCACGAAAATGTTGTCACCAAATTTATCTCATGATATTACATATGAAAAGTGAACATGTTTCTCAACAGTTAATAATTTTTTTTAATTTATGGATTTTTCAATAAATTTATTTGAAAAATGTGCAATATCTCGAAAACAGTTCATGCTAGTATTCTAAAGTTTGTCAATCGTTCTCTAAGGAAAAATTACATAAGAAATGTCTATTTACGTAACTTCATTGAAGGTTTTGATTTTTTGATGATTTTTTCGAAAGTTCACTTGAACATTTAGGGGGGTTCTGAACATTCGATTGTGTTTAAAAACAATAGGCTTCCAGTATTCACGGATTGTAATTTTTATACCAAATTTCATTCGAATCGCTCCATTCGTTCGTGAGATATCGTCTCCACAGACTCATTGACACACACACACACCCATACTTTCACTCACGCAGACATCACCTCAAATATGTTCAATTCGTGATCAGGGATGCTTGAAATGTGCTCTCCCCATCAAAAACTCAAATTCGAATTTTCAACCTCATCACAATACTTTCCTTATAGATTGTATATAAGGATATGTATATAAGGAAAGTAACAATTGCCAGCATAGAGCTAATATTTTGTTTGGTTCAATATCTCTACAAATACTAAAAACTCACAACATTTCAGAGAATTCCAGAAAAGTCAGGTTGCGAATGTTGTTTTTCTGAGTTAATTTGATATGAAATGACCCGATACTGTCTTACTTAAAATTATTTTTTTTTATGATCCATCTCATTATGAAATTTACCGGACATGTACAGCTATTAAGTATACAAAAAATTAAAAAAAATTCAGAATTTAAAAAAATATGCACTTTTTGCAATTCAAGGTCAGAAATCAAATTGGATGATCTTGAAGTGGAAAACATCATTAACAGGGTCATATAACATATAAGAAAGGTCATATATTAAACTACAAAATAATCCGCGTGGGGACTCCGAGGTGAGAAGATATTGGAGTGCCAGAGACCTTCTAATGAGACGTTGACTTTTTTTTGTGTGTGTGTTCTTTGTTATAAGACGTTTGTCATTTTCTCTTGCCATTGGAAATAAAAAAAAAAATTTCTTTTACATTTACATGGGGTATGTCTTTAAATCACATTTAGTTTCAAATGGTGAGTAGCAGATATGTGGATTTTTGAAAAATTTTGAACCAGAATATTTTTAAATTATTCTCAATATTACAATATTACATTTCAGCTGAAATAATATATCCACTGACTTTTAAAAGTATTTATTCTTGCACAGCTACAGTTAAACATATATTACATAGAAAGACTAAAACAGGTTTAAATTTAGAAATATATTTTTAATGATAAAAAAAAAAATTTGAGCAATATGAAAAATATTACACATTAAGAAATACAGAATTAAATATCGCATTTTTTGTGATACCTACTAATAATTGAAAGGAAACCTTTCTACCACTTTCTTAAAAAATGAATTACCCAGTTTATTGTATGTATAAAATATAAATTATTAAATGTATAAGTATTATAAGACAAAATAATTTTTTTTAAATACTTATAATTACACACTTCTTAAAATTAAGTTATTATATATAATATTAAAAAATGTTTAAAAAATACCTGCTTATAATTAAATGTATGAGTTGAGTACCATACGTATTATCATATATTTTCATCCAGTCTTCAAAATAAAGCGTGCACACACACACATTAATTACCTTCCCACCCACCCTCTCTCCTTTTTTCTCCTTCAAATTATAAAACTCAATAATCAAATACTTCTTGTAAAACTACTTGCAAAAAAAAAAGTCTGGAAATATTATTATATAATATTATATTTAAATAAATTTAAAAAAACAGAAAATTTTCCATCACATCTCTAGTAAGTCAATTTGAATCTATTGTGGCTATGAGAAAAATGGGCATTTATCACATCCAAATTTTCTAATGCTCCACTCTGTTCTTGGGTAGGACTTTTTTAGATATATTTATCCTGGTGATTTTTTTTAAATTAATGTTATCACAACTGACAGGTGTCGGAAGTCATTTTGCACTATGGGTGCAAGATTTCGAATATATATATATATCATGTGTGTGTATTAGAAAATGTACATCCCCAAATTATCCTGTGCGACTAAACAAAAAATAAATAAATAAACAGAATAAAATATTTAAAAGGAAAATCTCTCTGTAAAGCAAACTCAGGCGTAGATGCCAAAACGAAGGAAAAAAGTATGCAGCATTGAAAATCTTACAGGTTTGCTCGCTTAAAATATCGCAGAAAATGAAATTACATATGAATCAAAAGTGAATTTTTTGGTAGAATACGAAGATATATATACAGAACTTTTTGTCAAGCTTTAAAATTGTGTTAATTTCGGATTTGGCGAAATAAGAATTAGATTACATTAAATCAAACTGCTACTTCTTCTTCGACCCAGACCGTCGACTTACTGGAAAGGTATAAGGTATCTGTTTGAACGGCCAGGAAGTGCTACCCAATTTAGGCCAGAACCCAGTGAGGGAGGCATCAACAGGAACCGTATCCTCCTTCCCCACCACCAACCTCTCGGAAGGACTTATGGACCCACATGTTTAACATAATCATACTCTGTGTGAACACAGCGGCAGTTTTGGTAGTGGCAGGAATCGAACCCGGGCCGACTGAACGTAATTCCTGCATGATAACTACTGGGCTGTCGTGCCCCATAAACTGCTACTTGTAAGATTAAAGCTTGCAAAACTTCTTTGAATAAAGCAGCCAGCCATATGTCACTAAGGCAACTACAATTGTCTCGAGGGCATCATAAGTCCTCTTCAAGCCAAAGCAGAACACTTAGAAAAGTATGTGCCTTAATAAAAGCTGAGAGTTGCAAAGAGGCAAGCAATGAGCAATTCAAAAGGTAGGGCATGCACATCGAAAGAATTTGCAGAACGGGTGATATAAGTACTTTGAAAACACCCATAAACATATCCGTATGAACACATCAACGAACAGCCGAAATCGTACCCTTCCCCAAGTCTTCGGAAAGGAAAGAACTGGGCCCAAGTACACTTCCAGTAGAAGCAGATAAGATGGGAGAGGAGCACCCCGAAGGGCACAAGGCCTTGAGCTTGAGTTAACCTAAGGGATACAGTGGGTAAGGCTGACCAACAAAATGCGAGTTCCCAAAAGCGAGGGAGGAGTACCGAGCAAGTTAGAACTCAACAACAAGGAATGGGAGTAGCTGTAAAACTATGCCAGACGCATTCGCTTAGGGTGAAAATAAATATCCCAAACAGAACGCCCAGGTAATGACCGGGGGTGCTTGCGCACTCCAGGGTTCCTGGGACGATACCACGGGATACTGTCGAACATAGGATTATTTACGCTTCTAAGACCTCTGTGGAATTTAATAGAAAGATTTTGAATATGAACTAAAATTGGCCTAATTTTGAGATCTTTATACAAGACTTCTAACCAGATGTAGGTCAGTAACTTAACAAACGAACATGAAGCGGTATATTGAAGAACTTTAAGTTTCCTGAGTTGAATCTCAATTGCGGTGCCCCATATAGGGGATCTGTACATCATAATTGGATGAATACAGGACTTGTATAGCAATAACTTATTATGGATTGACAGGCGACTGTTTCCAGCCAATAGGGATCGAAGATGGACCAATGAAGACTTCACTTTCTTACAGATTTCAGAAATATGAAGTTTCCATGTAATATTGAAATCTAAGTACACTCCAAGGTACTTATAACTAGATTGCCAGGGAATAGGTTCATTATTTAATGTTCAGTTATCGATAGGGGTGATTTTGGGTGAGGGGAAAGTGATGGCAGCACATTTACTAATGTTGACCTTGATTCTCCATTTGATAAGTCATTACGTCAGGACATTAAGATAATTTTGAAGGGTATTGTGCATGACTTGCGTCTACTTGTGATGAGCGATCAGGGCCGTGTCGTCGTCGTATAAGCCAAAGGTAACACTGGGGAAACGTGGAAGATCGTTAATAAAAAGGTTGAACAATATAGGTCCCACAAGAGAACCTTGAGGGACTCCACTAAGAATATTCCTGGGAGAGGAAAAAGCATTAAAGACTCGTACCACAAAGCTACACTCCGTAAGGTACGAGTGGAAAATTTTAATAAGGTGAGGAGGAAAGGCACGCTTGATAAGCTTGAACAATAAACCATTTATCCACACATTATCAAACGCATTTTGAATGTCAATAAAGATGATAGAGGTAGTTTCATGTCTGCTGCGAGCTTCATGGATTAGTTCAACAACCCGAAGCAATTGATGTTGAGTCGAATGTTTTTTCCTGAAACCATATTGTTCCGGAATTAAGATATTGTTCAGGCTGCAGAATTCATCCAGGCGTTCCAATTCACAAAGACAAACTCTAAGAGTTTAGAAAGGCAAGAGAGTAGAGAGATAGGACAGTAGTTAGAGGGTGTAGAAAGGTCAAGGCCAGACTTGGGGATGGGGGTCACCATACCCACCTTCCAAGTCCGGAGAAAATAAATTATAGAGAAGTAAAAGATTAAAGAGATTGACAAGATAGATTTTAAGAAGGTAAGGCAGATGTTTGAGCATGCTAGTAGAAATAAGATCCTTCCCAGGAGATTTATTCTTAAGTTTTTCAAAATAGGGAAGTAGTTCTTCATAAGTACATTTTTTCATAGTGTTTAGAGTAGATGTAGAGATGAATTGTTCAACATTGGGGTCCATAATCGCAACCGTCCTAGGATCGATTACGTTGTGGTGCGGTTCAAACTGACTTCTAAGACTGTCAGCAAGCAGTTCAGCCTTTTTGTGTATTGTAAACTGCCCTGCAGTTTGGACCATTAAGGGTTGGAATGCTTGTTTTATACCTACGTATACGTGAGATAGCCCTCCAAATGGTGTTGTCTTCAGTCATTAAGGACTCTACATAAGTATTCCATTGTGCACTGATAAATTCCTTAATGTGTGATCTCACTTGGGCTTGTGAGAAATTAAGTTCACGCTTAAGGTTGGGATCTCTGCTGGCCTGCCACTCCTTGCAGAGTCTATTCCTAACTTTGATCATCTCCCGGATATTCTGAGGTAGCTTGTAGAAGTCAGCTTTGGATTCCTTGGGCCAAAAGGATGAGGTGTAGGCGTCTCAAGGCCTCGAAACCACCCACCTCCTCATCCAACTGGTCCGTGGAACTCACAACGGGGAGGGCTGGGATCTTTTCAGCTAACAGGTTTTTATACTTATTCTGATTAGTACAAAGCTTGGCAGTATTCTTCAGGCAAAATTTATTTAATTCCAAGGTATAAAGAATTGGGAGATGATCTGAAGGTCATTGGCTGCTTCCATGTAATAAATATAAGGGATGTTGCTTGTGATGGCAAAGTTGATAACATTATTAAGGTGAGTGAGCTCATCTGGAGCTACAATCTCAAAGTCCAGTTCTGACATGCACATTATTAAAAGTTGAAAAAACCTTACAAACAGTTTCAAAAGCAAAAATAATCTCTTTGTCAGGATGGACAGATTGCAACTGCACTAGCAAAAATAAGAATGTCTAAATGCTGATAAATTTCTAAACTGACAGACACGTTCTTGCCTTTACTGGTGCGGTTGCTCTGTCCCTCTATCCTGAAGAAGGATGCTACTTTTTGCTTCTGAAGCCGATTGCTTTTAATCAACATTTTATGTCGTTATTATTGAAGTATTTTTATTGCAGATTAATTTCCCATTATAAAGTCTATTAAACGGTCTTGTTCTCAATGCTTGAAATGTTATAGTAAACAGAGGCAGATGTGTGTCTTCCCCCTCTCTCACACACACACACATCACATCCAAAGTCCCATATTTGTAAATATTAAAATTAAAATAAATAAATAAATTTTTATGACATTTTAATGATCGTGCTTTATGAATAATTTATTTTATATAAAGTATGCAAAATCTTCAATTCATATACCAATGTATAGTACTTAAAAATTGCATTTATTACGATATTAGCTCCAATTAAGAGAATAGTGTTTTACCTAACATTATTTGCTTATTCTTGCCCTATGTTAAAAGCTTCATAACTACTGTTTTAGACATTTTATGCCCAAAGATTCATTTACACTTTCTAATGTATTGCGGAAAGGTTTAACAATATGATTATTTTCTTTTAGGATATTGTTCCCACTAAATAAACAAAAATAAAACTTTTAATATGTGTAAAATTTCAAGAATTTTTGAGCTAAATCTTTGTTTCTATATTATACAAATATTTAACACATGTATTTTGAACTTGGTTTCTATAAACATTGTTCTTGCTCCCACAGAAAAAGAATATCTATTCTAATTTTCCTCAACAATAAAAGATATTTGCACATAATTTTGCTGTTTGTGCAATGCACTCATAGCAGATTTATTTAGTAATTTTAAATCTTTTAACACCTATAACCTAGAATTTGTTCTAACTTATTTTAAGCAGGATTATCTTAGATATGATAATGTACCCATAGTACCCACAGTCTAGCAAACAATGCTAAATAATACTACCATTGTTCGAACAGTTTAACTGACCACCTACCTTTTCAACAAGTTCAATTTATGACCGAACTATCAACTGCACGGACTTTTTGAACAAGTGTTCAAATGTAAAGAGGGGCAGGGTATGTAAGCAACTACTTTTATCTTAAAATTCGTACCTATTTCTGAACTGCAGACTTGGATTGTTCATTTATGTTATTTTTACTTCAATATTTTTCTGGAAAAAATCTCATTCCAATACTGTTTAAAGAAGATTAACAACAAAAAACCTTAATTATCTTCCAATTTCTCTGGGTGCAAGTTGCACCCATGGGCTCTGACGCCACTGACAACTGATAATTTGGAGCTTGAACAGCAGGATGCTAATACCATTTTGATTTTAGGCTTTCCTGCCTGAAGATTTTATTCTAAACCTAAAGCATGGAATTAATTGCAGCCAACAACATTTGTTGGTCACCAGATGACCAATAAATTTATAAAAACCTAATTTTATTAGTATACTTTTCATAATTGGACCTACTTTAGTAACTTCAATAACATTTTTTTGCATGAGAAATATTCTTATTCTAACTCATATCTTTGAATTGCAACTTGACCATTTTGTATGTGAATTTGTTTTGAAATATTTTCATTGAATATATATATTTATTACATTTTAGATTAGAAGTCTCTCGCCTTATTTTTGCCTAATGAAGAACCTCTCAGTTTTATCACTCAAATGCAATAGGTTAACTAAGATTCCCCGAAACATGCATTGCTTAGAATCTTTAACCATGTTTAGTGCTGCCCATAATGAACTAAAGGTAAGAGATTCTTTTTCTAACTGGCAATTCAATTTTTGTTAAATTGAAATAAACAAAAAAAATTCGCAATAACTTTTATACTTCAGTTTAGGTTTGTAAAATAAGGGTTAAAAAAAAATTTTTTTTAGTTAAATTAGATTTCAGAATTGAGTTGTGAAATGTAGTTATAGGTATGTATATTATGTGTGATTAGTTTTGAAATAGCTGATTTGATAGATGGCTGATTTGCAATTTAGCCCTTTATTGCTGCATATTCAATCACAACATACTTGTTCAGTAGGGTGGAGTGAAATAAGGCGAAAAAAATTTTTTTTATTAAAAACTAATGGAATAGGGTGAAAAAGTTGCCATTTATATCCCTCAAAGCAAGTTAAAAATTTGGACGCATTCAAAGTATGTCTTGCGCCCTCCACCGGGCGATGTTGTATAATATGTATAATATATATTACTCATTTAACATTAGAAGTAAAATTGGAAAATAATTTATTTAGTACTAAGAAACCGTAAAGTGAAGAGATGAACATTATGTACGAGTTGTTAATACACAGGCACACAGTAACTACAATATAAGTAACAATATATCACTAGATAAGAAACCTTAATAGTCATTAGTCAATTATAGCCATAAGGAATAGCCACCATTCCATCATTAAACCGCTTAGAAATCTTTTTTCGATTCAAACGATGACATGATGCTTTGAGAGTTAATTTTTGCTCGTATCACGCCATCCCTAACCGATTGGCCAATCACAGACAAAGAAGCCTCGGTCACCATCTTAACACAGCGTTCCATCTCCTGAGTATGGCAGGGGAACTGAACGAACTCCAAATCTGCTTCGGTACTTTTGATCGATTGTTGGAGACTCTCATTCTATACGCCAGCTAGAATGGGGGGTGCAGTTACTTCACACGCATACCAGGCGATAACATCAATGTAATCTGAGGCACTGAAGTTCAGCTTTGGAATACGGAATTCTCTTACTTCTGTGGGAACAGAGGCCAATTCTCTAGCCTTCAAAATTCTCCGTAAAGTGAGTTCTTTGATGTGCCTTCGTTCATCAGTTAGCATTGTTAACATAATGTTTTCTGAGTGGCAAAATTATGCATTCCGTTGAATGTCAGGATTAATTTTTTAAGATCGTCACTTAGATAATGAGATAATGTTATTGGCTTAAATACGTGCCTTGCTCCATTCGAGCAAGAAGGTTGTTTCTTTATCTGGAGCCAAACTGGAGCATAAACGTTTACTATGTACTCGGCCAGAATTTTCAAATTTAAAGATAGACCCTCACTTGTAATGTAAAGCCTCAGCATTTTGTTTTTGGCTATAATCCATCTCGAGTGCAGTTTTCCTGGATTATGGCTACTCAGATTTAGGGAGCATTGGCCAGATGAAACCGCTTGACGCATTTCACACATGTATTTCTGGTCGGTACTGAGATCACTATGGTATATTCCCGGCAAGATGCTAATAATTGCTTCAAATTGGGTCGGTGGTATTTGGTCGCAATGTACCTATTGGTCCTGAATATTCACGGGGACCGCTAGTTGCACCATCAAGGAATGCGAATAAGTGATGCAGAGGCAGCTCGTTGGCATGCAGTTGGCAGATTAACCATTGTAAAGGACGTCCCACTTTATTCTGTAAGACTGCAATAGCACCGTTCTTTCTTCCAGTATTCGTGGCCATGCCGTCACAACCAACAGCTAAAAGTTCGTCGAGGCTTAACCCATTTTCAATGCAAGAATTACATATTGCTATCGCTACTTGTTTCCCAGTTCCAGAAGCCGGCGTCACATGCCCCAAATAAAGAGAATTTGGTTCTTGTGTCATAGATGCATGTTCTTCGCTTATAGTTTGGTATCTGTCTCCAACCATTTCCTGTGACAGAGTTTTGTCTTTTCTGCTATTGAAAAATATACTTTTCAAGCCTCTTCCACTTCCAGTTTGCAGGTTTTGAAGTGAAGCATGTGTTTTCTGTCGCCCTCTTCGAATCTTACCCCTATTAACGACTTTAGAACAATCATCCCTTGCTATAGGACCGACAACCTGTAACGTTGTTGAAGCAATTGCTGCAGCGCATCTGTCAGAAATGCCGTACTGCTCACACACCCATGAGATGGTTGGAAGTGAAAACCTCATTTGTCCCGCTTTTGATGTTGATGGCTCCATTACAGAGAATGTGTCAGTTGCACCTTTTTTCAGTTCTGGAATTGCAATGATGCTACGTTGACCCTCATCAATATTATCAGTTTCAACGCTTTTGATACATTCGCTTTTTTGCCGTTGAAGATGAAGGCATTCCCGTTCCATTTCTGCTTTTATCCCTTCAAACTTCTTCCTTAATTTATTACTTTCTATTATATGGATCGTTCCAATAACCATTCTTCTGATTGATCTCTGATCCAGAAGGAAAGACTGTTCTTCAGTTGGAACCTTATGCGACGTATGGCAAGAGCAGAAAGTGAATATTTGACATTTCCAAGCTGCGATATCAAATAGCTTCGTTAATTCATTTTTAAAAGTTTACACTCTTATGTTGTAGTTTTCATTCCTTTTGATTTTGGGATGTCGGATGAGGCTGAGATATATATTATAATGCTTATAAATCATTTGTAGGATGCGTTTCTGTGAGACTGTGGGAATCGAGCTCGTTGCCAAATTTCTTCTATTTGCTGTCCAACCTTTTCGGATATTTCCAAAATGCTTGGTTCTTGGCCAGATCTTACACATTTTAATTGATGCCTAACATACAAATAACCTTTTATAATGTCTTCAATAGTTGGCAAAACTGTATTTTTCAGTTCTGATGGGGCACCGAAAATGGGACATTCAATTGTACTTCTGGTAACAGATTGTCCACTCACACCTTCACCGCCAGCCATTATTGCAAACGATGTAAACAAATATTCAACTAATTCTGCGAAACAAAGACTTAAAAAAATTAATACCTGTTGATATCACGAATACTTAACTCGGCTATATTCTTCAAATGTACTTCTTCATCATAATCATTAAAACATATGCGAAATAGTAGCTCTTCATCGTGCTGAAAACAGACACCAAATAATGACCTCTCGAATAACGAATATCAAAACCATGTGATAACTGAACTCTGCGCTGATAACGGATAATTAGTGTCACCTACCGTTTAGAAAAGAAATTAGTCGTAACCTATTTACATTCAATCATAACCTATTTACTTAATGCTACATTGCATGCTAATATTTTAATTTTTGAATAATGAATACAATGAATAAAAATTAATTAATGAATAATTAAAATATTAGCATGCAATGAAATAATGAATAAATTATTAATTTTGAGTTTGATTCAAAAAGTACAATTAAAGTACAATAAAGTTACAATTTTTGGAGAAAAACAAGCCTCGGTAGAGGGCCCAAGGAGTTGTTCAAACTTGATAATATTTTACACGTGTATTGTACTTACAAATACGCAACTTTTGGCGGGTATTCCAAAACAAGATTTCAACTTTCATTTTTTCGCTCCACCCTATTGTTCAGTTACCATTAAATCCTACAAAAAATATTCACAAGAGCTGTAATATCAAATAACTGTGAATATTTTTAATTGCCTTGTTTTACTGTAATATTTCTCAATATTTGCAGTTAGTTTTATATATATATATATATATATATATAATATATATATATATATATAATATATATAATATATATATACATATAACTCTGAATCTTAAATTGGATTTAATTTTGTATTACAAAATCTTACACACAAGTATTGTGATTAAAACTAAAACTGAAATTCATGCATAACATGCACATTTAATTTTCCACAACAAAATGTGAAGGTGCAACAGTCACTTATATATTAGCCTAAGCTAATGACAGCAAACTTGTATGGTGTATCAGTGCATATCATTTAGCAATGTATCAATATTGTTCCTAAGAAAACTGTTTTTGCTTTTCAATCATATAAAATGAATGAAAAAAATATATGAACTTACAGAATATATTCCATGTTTGTCGAATATTTTCATATTTACAAACACAATTAAAAAGCACTTGCAGTTTTTGTTTCTTCTA
The DNA here is from genome assembly GCA_951213105.1 of Amaurobius ferox. Taxonomy (NCBI): domain Eukaryota; kingdom Metazoa; phylum Arthropoda; class Arachnida; order Araneae; family Amaurobiidae; genus Amaurobius; species Amaurobius ferox. The sequence continues at coordinate 108,084,000 of OX578136.1, forward strand.
CATTGGAATTTTTTATGTACTTTGCTCAAAACTGCTATCTTTTAATATGTAGTCATTATGACATATTAGACCTAGTCCTTATTTTGCTTCAAATTTTACATTTTGTTATCAATTAAATAGAAAAATTATACAGTTTCATTCTTTTTATGCCTTAATATTAACTAAAAACCAAATTCTATCACTGAAACCAGAGTTCTCAGCTAATTGTTTTACCAGAAGCTCTATATGCAATTGAAACTTGTTAATGCAATACATATCAAAAATTATAGTTTCAATACACAATTATTCTTTTGAAATATTGATACGTGTAAGGTCATGCATCAATATATGTATCACTTGTGTTGGTAAATGGTTCCCAAATCTTTTCGTTTGCAGAGCACATTTTATTAATCATTGTACTATGATTGAGCTAGAAAGGGTGAATTTTATATTGCATTTTAAAAGATGCAATATATTTATTTTTATATGAGTTAAAATATATGTGTATCATGCACAAGATTTTATGGCTTTTTTTTTTTTTTTTTTTTTTTTTTTTTTTTTTTTTTTTTTTTTTTTTTTCAAAAATTCGCATAAGCCTCTTTATTTAAAACAAAAATTGTTCAAATGATTATCATATGAAATTTTAAATTAAAAACTATTTTGGTTTTTACAATATAGGCATTGATATTCTGTTATTTCTTTGCAGTCTTTGCCATTTGGTATAAGAAAGCTTCAACTTGACACTTTGGACTTGTTCCATAATCCTTTAGATACAGATGTAGTTCTTCGACCAATAATTTTTTGGGAGATGCCTTCACTTTTGGAATGTGCTGCTGCTACTATTGTCAATAACAAGTGAGTTGCATATTTTATTTATTTTATTGAGTGAAAGAATGTGAGGAATGCCCATTTTAATTTCCACTAGAAAGAAATTCCTCATAAAAAATGAACAGTGTTTAGTATCAATGTTTATGATGCTTGATTTTCATACCAACCCCATTAGCAATGCAATATGAATGGTTACTATTAAATGTTTGTACTTTCTCCCAATCAAAAACTTCATGATTGTCATAAAAGGATGATTGAACACCATATCTATATAAATAAAATTTAAAATCTGTGTGTAAGTTTGTCTCATCATCATGGGAAAATGACTGCACCGAATTTTATGAAGTTTTGTGGGTATCCTTGGAATAACCCCACTTAAAATTTAATCCATTTTGAGTTTCTAGGACCAGAGTTGTCTATATATTAATAAAAATATGCACAGTTAAGCCTTCCATAGACATAGCATTCTGCAGACGATATTTTTTTTTTTACAAATTCATTTGAAGAAAATATGTTGCCTATCAGTGGATTTAAATCCAATGTGTTTATGTTGCAGACTATTTTTATTAAATCTTTTCTGATTTAAATAATAAAGAAATGTATATAAAATAAGTTTTACCAAAATTGCTTTTTTGACTGAATTATATGAATTATAACCTTCAGGTTTAAAGATTACGTGGATTATTGATATTTTCAATTTATTATGCCATCTGTTTTATTTTGGCAAATATCTTTAAAACTCATATATTGTAGTATGGGTAATCTTCTACTAATATACTGGTATATCTTCTAAATCTATCAGAATATAAGAAGTACAAATGTATCTTCCGATGCAATTTTAGCACCTTCATTTTGGCATATATTGGTATCAATTACAACCCTCAGGTTTAAAGATTATGGGGATTATTGATATTTTTAATTTATTACATTCTGTTTTATTTTGGCAAAGATTTTTGAAACTCATATATTGTAGTACTACAAGTAATCTTCTACTAAGACATGGATATATCTTCTAATCTATGAAAATATAAGTAGTACAAGTATATCATCCCATACAATTTTAGCGCCTTCATTTTGTCATATATTGATTCAATTTTATATTTTTATAAAATCTTTTCTGATTTAAATAATAAAGAAATGTATATAAAATAAATTTTATCGAAATTGCTTTTTTGACTGAATTATATGAATTACAACCTTCAGGTTTAAAGATTACGTGGATTATTGATATTTTCAATTTATTATGTCATCTGTTTTATTTTGGCAAACATCTTTAAAACTCATATGTTGTAGTATGGGTAATCTTCTACTAATACACTGGTATATCTTCTAATCTATCAGAATATAAGAAGTATAAATGTATCTTCTGATGCAATTTTAGCACCTTCATTTTGGCATATATTGATATCAATTACAGCCCTCAGGTTTAAAGATTATGGGGATTATTGATATTTTCAATTTATTACATTCTGTTTTATTTTGGCAAAGATTTTTGAAACTCATATATTGTAGTACAAGTAATCTTCTACCAATGCTTGAGTATATCTTCTAATCTATGAAAGTATAAGTGGTACAAGTATATCTTCCCATACAATTTTAGTGCCTTCATTTTGTCATATATTGATTTAATTTTATATTTTTATAAATTTGTTTACAAATGGCCCTATAGCAGAAAGTAGGGTGATGCGTGACTTATGTCGCAGATCGACTCAAAAACAACATTATTATCAAATTTATATTTATTTCAAATATCTCATAAATACCACTTTAATGTACTTAAAATCAATATTATGCATCAATTTTATCCATTAAAGTTTCAAAACTTCAACTTATTATTTTTGACTCACACACACAACAGTACTTGCACACAATTACTATCAAATAACATTAAAACGAAAGTACGAACGATTTTAAAATTCTTATATGTCAGGATTGACAACATCAATTTATTCCATTTAAGCCAGGGTGGCTCTTAACTTTTAATTTTCTAAAACATGGTTATGCTAATTAAAAATTACTTATTTGATTTCCACGGACAAGAGATGAATATAGAATATTCCAAACTTTATCGAGGATTCGGGGCTGCTTGTTGGTCGCCACTTTGTATAAGGCTTTTTCTGGTGTAGAGGTTAGAAAAACACTCACTCACCATTTAAGACTTCACAAAACATCACAACATTTAATAATATGTAAAAATTACAAATATTTTACAAAGCATAGCTAGGATTAGCCATAGTTTACAACACGTTAGCCATGTGCTTTGAATGCCATTTTGAACTCGACTAATTTGTAAACAAAAAAAATGTTCTTAAGTCTGGTTGAGTGCTGCCATATAGTGCCCTTTGGGGAAACTACAGAATGTCTCTTACATTTTTAAATTTAAAAATATTTTATTTACTTTTTTTATAGTTTACAAAATAAAAGTTTTATCTACTTTTCCAGGATTTTTACAATCCTTGGGTCCATGAATCCTTAAACCCATATTCATTATTCCATGAATATTCAAAAATAATTTGAATAACGTATATTTTAAAGTTGTATAGATTCAATAATTTCAATGTTTTGAAGTAAATATTTAAGTACTCCAATTTTACAATGTGATATTCCTAATTGTTGATATATCCAGTATTTATTAGTTTTAAATAGTAATGAATATTGTTAATATTAATATGATTATATTTATTAAAATATTTAAATGCTGATTAAAAAAAATTAGCCATGATCTTTATAATAGTTGATATTCTATAAATAACTTAAGTTTTTTTTTTTTCTAACACTGAAATGTAGTCTCATTTATAATAGGTAGCTATATTATGAGTCAAGTGTAACAAACTCCTCTAGATACACAAACCTGCAGTTTAACCTTTTTTCTTTTTAATTTAATTTTTATTTAATTTATTTTTTCAGGATTCCATATACTGCTGAAGATCTTCCATCTAAATTAATTGATTATGTAGTTGAACACTGCCCATGTCCTTGTGGCAAAAAAGTGTTCCAGAATGTTTCATCTTGCTTTCTTGTGCTCGACCTGCAGAAGTTGGCTTCAACTGTAGTGTACATAAACAATACTAGTCGCTTTAAAGTACCTTTGGAGGTATACTTTTGCTCATCTAAATGTTGGAGAAAGTAAGTAACATACTTTTCAAATCAGATACATGACGATTGTGCATGGAATATAGTTTTCACAGTTTTTGTTTATTTTTCTTTTGTTCTATTTTTACTAATACTAAACAATTTCAAATATTAAAATCTAGCAGGAAAAGAATTTTTAATTAAAGGTGTAAATTAAAGAAAAGAATAGTTAGCTGAGCAAGAGGCTGAATCAATCGTAAGTTACGGAAAAATTGTTTTGGAGAATTTTACATTCATTTATATTATGTTTATCCAATTTGTTTTTATGTTTGTCTCTCCTTTTTTTTTTTTTTTTTCATTGTCTAAAAGCCAAGTTAAACCTTACCTTTTAACAATATTTTTAATGTTTTCATTGGTTTTAGCCTTATCTGTTATTGGTTTTAATATATTTTTAATTAAATTACTATCTCTTATTATCTTATACAGTGAAAACTCATTGGAATCTAATATTACAAAATCAGGCTCAATTTTCATTTTTTTTTTTTCTTTGCATGTTTCATGTTTTAAATATTTCAATTTTGACACCCATAACAACTCACTGGCCGTCCAAATAGCTGCTCTTAGTCCTCTGGACGAGTCGGACGGTCTGGGTCTTCAACCCATAACAACTCAGCATAGTGACTTTTATTTAAAACATTTAGTAACCCCAAAAATAGATGTATGTGAGAGAATATATATATTTAAGTGAAAAAAGGTCTGATAGCAGACTATTAGATCATTATTAAGTATAAACAATTATTAAAACATTAGTTAAATTTTCATTAATAATTCTAACACTTTGACCTTTACCACAGTCTAGTTTCTATAACATCAGTTGCTATAGTTACGTCATAGTAGAATCATAGAGCTTTACAAAGTCGAAGTACAGTATTCCCAAATTGAAAGTTATAATATGTCATTGCACAGAAATAAAATCCATGGTATAGCTGTAATGAATACTACCATATCAAATAGCTAAAATCCCAAAATTGAGGGAGTTATCAATATTTCTGCATTGATGAATTACTGGCAGATTAATAAACAATGAGCTGAACTATGCTTCAATTGGAGTAGCTGACTATGTGATAAGAAGCCACAAAGAATTAAAATCCATGTATCAACACTGCACTCACAGTTAGCAGTTTTATCATACAACTTACCAGGTGGTAATTTTGTAAAGACAGTGTGTTTTAACACATTTTTATACCCCCTAGATATATTTTAAAATTCAACTTCTTATAAAATCACACCAGGTTATCTGAAGACTGCTGGAAAAAATCATTCATCCAATTACTGAACAAACTTTTACTTTCAAATATATTTGATAAATGGTATTGCTTAAATTTTTCTCTTCATAGTAGTAAAATTTTATCTCTATGCATGTATTATAGAAATTTGGGTTTGTTAATTGCATGGTATAAGGCCTCACACATGCCTAATCTATAATAATAAAATAGTCCCTGTATGAATGTGTGTGACATGTAGTGGAAAATGTGACACAAAGTCACGAAATTGTGTACTTGGGTACCTAAAGTCAGGTGACAATAGGCCTCGGTGAGACTTTAAATTCAAATTAGTTTTTGCATTTAATGTTGAAATTCAATTTTGTGTGATTTTCACATAAATCAGTTTCTTAGGAATCTAACATATCACAGAGTAATTTAGTGCATGGGTATGCAATCTTTTTTTTTATATGTAAATTGTGTATACTGTATATATACATCGCCGTAATTATAAATTGGCTTGACTTTTGTTGGATTTTATAGTCTTAAAATTTGCTTCAATAATACAAATTTTAATTATATTACACAAGTTAATTTTGATTGAAAATACACAAATTATACTAAATTGTGTGCACAGGGAAATGTGAAACTGGATGTGGTCAAACATACTAACAGTGTATGCCCCCCTTGCACATTTTGCAATATCTCAAACTACTCAACCAATCAGAACTAAATTTATTACAAATATATTATATGAATAAAGAAACAGCATTGCAGTCTTTTAAAACTTGTCTGAAATTTAAAAATTATATATATTTTTATCATTGGCAAAATCCAAATTTTTATCAGATTTAAAGTAAATTTGATATACCAAAAACATTAGTAGTCAATCTGAACATTAAAATGCAAGGTAAGTCACAAGAACAGTATACTGCTAACCCGCTTTTTCTTTATAAATTTATTCACTATTTTATTTTTTATTTGTTTTATATGTTACTATAACAAAAAAATAAATGAAAAGTCACTTTTATAGAATATTTTAATTTACTTAAGACATCCTGCTTTTTTTAAATTGCTGTTTCTAAAAGTTATATTTTATGTAATAAAAATATCATTTATATTTTATTTAAACCATTTAAAGCAAACTTTAAAAGAGCTGAAAATATTTTTCATCTTGGACATGTTTCTATTTCATACAGGTTAAATGTTTGTTTACTTCCAACAAAATCAAAAAAATTTCTCCATGATTATAGAACTTTGAATTTTTTTTACCTCTATACATAGCTACTAGAGTTGAATTTGTGACTGAGACCTGATGTATTCTTACCAAAATCCGAAATATGAATATTTCCTACATAATAATTATTAATTTTCGAAACTTTCCATTTGTGAAATTGACAAATAAATTAACATACTAAATACAAAAAATGCATAAAATAATACTTTGAGAACAGAAACATGGAATTAAAAATAGCCCTTTACATGTTAATTGCAAAAAGTCCCCCTTTGTATCGGCCAAACATGTTCTCATTATTTTCTGATGTGCCATCTAACAGATTTAAGTGGTAAACAATAATAAGCAATGTTGTATTTTACTATACAAAACTTCCTATATCATAAAACCATAGAACTTATTAACCATGTTGTTTCGCCACAAAATGTTTCGGAAATTTATAGAAGTAACTTTATAGTAATAACTAAATGTGATTGGTTTTAAAAAAATTTTTAACTTCTATAATAATTCTAAATTATAATCTAAATACTTTGCAAAATATGCATATCTTAAATAAAAAAATGCAAATAGTTAAGAATCTGAACCCAAACTGCATCAAGTACCACAGAACCCGAACCTATCTCAGTTCTAATAACAACTTCATAAGTACATAAAATTGGGTATCAAGAGGTACACATAAGAGTTACTAGCAGCATACCCATTCATCGTACGGAGTATATAATATAAAGAAACTTATAATTCGCAATCATGTGCAAATTCTGTTAACATATTAAATTTATTGCTCCTAAAGAGAAGTGTAAGAATATCTGTTCTCACTGTGCAAAATTATCTTCACTGGCAGATCTGAAGAATAAAACATCCTGGCCCCTGTTGTAAGCAAATTTACAAAAAAAAAAAAAGGAATTGAATCAATATATGCAACCCCGTACTACTTATATTGTCGCAGATTAGAAAATATGCCAGTGTGTTAGTAGAAGATTACCCGTATTACAATATGAGTCTCAAAAATCTTTGCCAAAATAAAAGAGATGATGTAATAAATTGAAAATATCAATAATCCCCATACTCTTTATACCAGAAGGTCGTAATTGATACCAATATATATCAAAACATATGCCAATACACCTGTACTACTTATATTCTCGTAGATTAGAAGATATACCCGTGTATTTGCAGAAGATTACTCGTACAACGTACAATATATGAGTTTAAACAATTTTTGTCATAATAAAACAATTGCATAATAACTTGAAAATATCAATAATCGCCGAAAATATCAATAATAATAACGTTTAAACCTGAAGACCATAATTGATATTATCCAGTCAAAAATGCTATAAGAAAAATCAAATCGTTCTTTTCTAAAATACATTTTTATATCCATTTATGTATTATTCAAATCGAAAAAATAATTAAAATTAACAAACAGATTTAATTTAATTGCGTTTCTGAGCAACATGATATAAGATAGAATCTTCTTCATAAACTGCGAAATTAAATAACCATTTTGATTTCTTTGTACTTTTTTCATTGTTCATTAAAAGCTTGTGAAAAATAAACCATGGAGATAGATTTCCCATTTAAATAATATTTCAAATAATTCATGTTTTCAGAAAGTGACTAATTAGTGCAAAAAATCTCCCATCAAACTCAGAGATAAAGTTTTAATTCACTTTCAAACGATTTTCAAGCTTTTCGTTTGGATAAACCACGGAGTTAAAGAGTAGAACTCCTAAGAAAAAGTTTCGTTTTTCATTAATATCTCGACAACCCTTGGTCTTAGATACTCGAAACTTGGACCAAATTTATGGGGGGCTATTTCAAGGCTATCCACAAAATTTCATCAAATTCGGTTCAGCCGTTCTCTCGTGATGATGAGACAAATGAAAAATTCATTTTTTATTAATATCTCGAGAACCACTTATCATAGAAACTCCAAACATGGACTAAATTTTAAGTGGGACTATTTTCAGGCTACCCACAAAATTGTCATCAAATTCGGTTCAGCCGTTCTTCCGTGATGACTGGACAAACAGACATATTTTCAATTTTATTTATATAGATTCAGCTCATATTGAATTTTTTAATGTTATAGCAGTTTCTTCATCTTTATTTTCTTGAATCATTTAAGCTAGAAATATGAAATTTTCTGCATGTGTATTTTACATATTTGTATACTATGGATCTAGAAATAGGTTTCAAAATATTTTTTCTTTACTTTTGCATCAAAAATGGAATTATATTATTAAAAATCTTCCTGGAACAATATTTATAGTTCAATTCATGTACCTAAATGTACTAAACCTACATATTAAGTTTCAACATATCTTGAATAGAAAAGTGTAGCTGAGTGTTAAAATACACGATTTTCAGGAATGATTTAAAGTGTCACATTCAAAGTAAAAGATTTCAATATTACATTCTTTTAAAAAAAAAAAAATCATAAAAATTGAGTTCTCAATATCTAAAAAATACTGTGTTGGATTGTTGTTCTATTAAAAAAATACCAAATAATAAGCAAATTCCACAAAGTTTTTAAATGGATACATATTAAAATGAAACAGCTGGAATTTTCAAGGTTTTGTTTATTCCAGATTATTGGTCTTGCCTCAGATAAAGGAGAACTAACTTATACTCAAAACCGCTGTATACTACATTGTAATTTTATCTGCACTTAATTATGTTGTGCATTTTATTCTTTGCACTGTTGTTTTACTTTTTAATAATCCTATATATAGTTTGGTATACTTGACAAACTATTTCTATTTTAATAATACTTGCACTATCTTTCATTTTCAGTGATTGTTTCTTTTCATAATCTTAATTAGCTTAATTATAACAAGTTATTCTAAAAAAAATATGAAATCTGACATTTTTAGTTTCTTCAGTAACATGACTTACTTTTTCCTTTACAATTTTTTCTGCAGGTTTTATAGCTTTACTGCCAACCAAAAGTACGACTAGGTTTGAAAAGTACATTATATCTTGGAAACGTGCTTGAAAAGTGCATTCTACCAGAAAACTCTATTCCAATTGCATATTTTGTTTTCAAACTTTAACCTGTGAATGTAACAAATTAAAAGCATATGTACTAACACTTATATGTATATGTAGTTTTAAAAGCTCTACTTTCATGTTTTGTTACAATATGGTTAAATTGATCTAAGAAAGCTATTTATTCTCGTTTTTTTTTTTAATACGGTGATTTAACTTTATTAGTATAGTTTCATAAAATGAAACATCCTATATATATATATATTATTATTATTATTATTTAAATCCCAAATTCAATATTTAAAAATTGATTTTAATAATGAAAGAATGTGATATACTTATTTATTACAATTATATCCCAGCACAATTATAGCTATGCATATGTTTTATATATTGAATTCAAATTAAATATTTATTTAGAATTTATTGAAGTTTATATATATATATTCCCATATTTAGTTTATCTGATAAGTTGAATCAATCTAAAAAAGAAGCAACTTGTTAAACCCTTCATTGCATAATTTTTTATATTGAAAATAGAAATATCAAGAGATGTTTATTTACTGCAGAAAAATGCCCGCAAAATCAAACTTTAAAGATTACATAATTGCATAGGATTTTAATTGCAATAAGAAACACTTTTTTTTACTTAAAGTATTAAATTAGTGTTTTTAAATAGTATGTATCTGTAAATGAAAAATGTAAAACTTATTTTCAATTCTTTACAACTTAAAAACATGCAGACCTATATGATATGAATTCGACAGTTCCATCAGGGTTACTTTTAAGACTTCATTCTGTCATCTAACTACAGGTACTACTATTAATAATAATTATTATACTCATGTGTTTTAAAGGTGATACAATGTGAACAAGCTAAGCAAATTTCAGTGGAATTTTGAACAGTAAAAGTTCTCAAAATTTATACACTGCAGTGAAGGGTTAAACAGCATATAACAAAAAGGGTGTATATATATATTTGTTATATGATGTTATACGGCACTTTTTGTATTGAATCAATGTGAAATTTGAAATCCAAACCCATAGAAAATTTTGCCTTTAGTTGTAGAAAGGCACAGCATTTTATCTTATTTGGCTGAAACCTCAGTTCAGTTATCCCTTGATGGATTAAGCAAGATCTTTCTGAAATAATGTAATGGAATTCAATGGCATCATAAATGTACAATTTAGTGGAAGGGAAATGTTCACATGTATCCATCTAATGTTCACCGGTACATATACGGATTTCTTTAAGTGGTTTTTAGGATGTCTTATAAGGCTTAAAATGCTATCATTCCTACTTTTTTCCATCAAGTGTTTTGTGTCCAAGTGTGTTCTGATTTTCACTTTCATTTAAGTTTATCCCCATTGTAGTTCATTGTAGAGGTAAAAGATTTTGTAACTTATGTTCTCAATGATTAAATAAAACAAATTAAAAAATAGAAAGTTTCTTTATTCTCCACAGATTTACAAACCACCAAGAATATAAAAATGATGCTTAATGTAGAATACGAATTTCTTTTGTGAGCGACCTCTGGACAGTTAGAAGTTCCATCATTATTGCATTTATTTCTTCAAGTGCGAGCTGTGAATGATGGTGGAGCACATCATCACTTTCGGTTGTATAAATAATTTTCAGCTGAGTATATATATCTTTAATTACACTTTCAAGAATCTGAAAAGCAAATATCTGTTTAAACTACTGTAAAGTTTCAATTAATAAATGTCACATTTAAAATAAAGTGTCTGTCCCTAAAATCTGCTTAATCTCTTATTTCAATTTTTAATAACTTTAAATTAAAGCTGATTACATTTGTGTCGTAGCAATTAAAGACTACTACTATATTTTTTTGGCCCTCAGTGTTACCAAGTCTTAACTGAACAAAGAAAGATCTGAAGTAAGGAGCCTATATTGTTTAAGATAGAAGCTACAATTAAACATTTAGTACATATTACACTATTATTTTCAATAGCAAGAAAAGTATGTTTGATGTCTGCATTTCCTTCAGTCGGAATTTTTTTTGTCCATATGCTTTTTGGTTTTGGCATGGGCAATAATTATCCCCTGTTGGAAATTTCCTAGTCCATTGAACAGTTCAAGCAAAAAGCATATTCACTACCTTTGAACGGTTTTAAAATATGAGTACCTAAACGTCTGATAGTGTTTCTTATACATCTTTCAACTTTAAAGCTATTAATAAGTAGGTTCAAAAGTCCTTTAATAAAATATATTTTCCTCGACATACTAAAGCTATTGTAGCATATGGCAATTGTTAAGTACAGTTTTAAAAATTAAATTGATGCTAAAGTAGGTCTACTTGAAGTATATGCTTGATTTCTCTTTCCACCAGCCTTAAAATTATTTCTGAAAGTCTGAATATTTACTGTATATTACTGGTGTATAGGTTGAACATTTAATGTCAATGTATTTGGAAAATTATGTTTATATGCATTATGTTTATATGCTATTTAAATAAAATAGTTACTCAAAATGGCTGGCTCACAAAGGAAACACTAAATATCAAAACAAACTTGCAACATAATAGTTTAAAACTAAATTGCAAAATAGAAACAATTTTTTTTCTTTAACACTAGAATGGCGAATATTTTGAACTATGTAGAATGACGGGCAGCGGTCAATTTAACCGCCATAGAAAACATACAATATACCTTTAATTCAAATCCAAAACATCATAGTTACAGCATTTAGGATGTTTCTTCGACACATTTTTTGCAATAAGCATTCTTGCATACATTTCTATTTGCATACGGAGTTGGGTCAGCCTTTATTTTTCACGACGTTTTGGAAACCAAATCTCCCGGAAATAGTTCATCCAATATTTTCCACTCAGTACCATCTTTGGCATGAAAATTTGCTGAAGTATTGCATTGAAGGCGAGTTGAATTCAATATTGTTACTGTCAGAGTCTGTTTGCTCCTCTGAGGAGCTGACTTTGTGCTCTGCAATTTAATTTTCATCAAAATATACAAAATCTGCATCACTATCACCGCCGTTATCACTGGAATTCTCACTAAGTTGCTGCAAAAGTGCTAGACACTCATCAGTAGTTGGTATCTTCCCACGAGACATCATGCCAAAATTTTATGCAATAATTTATAAGCAACACGGGCACAGTTGTCGTTCGTTCTTGAAGCACGCCGAATAATGCTAAAAAACTTATGCAATCATTCTTACTGCTTACAGTAGTACAATGCCGCAGTCAGATTGCATCATCGTGTGAAATCTCTCTAGCGCTCATTTTGACCGCTGCCGTCGTTCTAGGAAGATCATTGATTTGTTCTCTTATTATAAAATCTAGAATAATTTTCTTCCATGTTTTCAATAACTTTAAGAAAATAAGAAAAGTCATAAAATTTCAATGGGCTGGAATTAGCCATTTTGGAAGAATCATTTCTCTCAAAGTAGTTATGCGGTCAAAATGACAGCTTCCATCGTTCTAGTGTTAAATACTTATTAAAATGTGTTGAAACAAAAGAATAAATGAAACAATTTATACCTTTAATAGCAAACAAGAATTATGACTTTCTTTGAGCCAAATGAAATAGCAAAATTGATAAAAGCAGACTCCATTTATACTCGAGCAGGAATCATACCTCCAATAACAATGCAGTATTGGGAACTGCATTGGAGTTTGTCAACAGTAAAGGAGGTTGGGTTATTTTAAATTTAACCAGAATCCATAATAAAATTTAAAGTGGATTTTAAAGCACTATATGGTTTTGCTGTACTGGTCCCCAAAAGAGTCAGTTGGGTCTATTGAATCCACTGGCATATTTTAAAATTCAATTTGTGGGGAAGGTTTTAAATACGAATCTCAAGAAGTTCAAGTTAAAGGTCTGTATGTGCTCGGGCCTGACCCGTAGGCTTGGGCCCGACCTAACGTACAGACTGGGCTCAGACAAAGTAAAACACTTCTATCTATTTCTTTCTGATAACAAATATTTAAGGAAAATTTATTTGAGCAAACTGTTATAATTTAATATATGGATAAGATGAATTACTGTCCTTGAATTTATTTATATTTGTATTCTAAATGCCTACCACTTTTAATTTAAAATTATTAAATTTTAAAAATATTCATAACTATGTCATACATCAAAGAAAATAATACTTATATATACTTACATGGGAAGTTTAATCGCATTGAAATATTTTTAAAAATACTAACAATTGTGACATATGACATATATTTATTTTGCAACCACTGCAGTCAAGAATATTTGATGCTGATGAGCTTTGACAAAAAGACATTGCATTGTTCATTGGTAACTTAAATGGGTGAATAAAGCAATTTTTTAAACATAATCTCAGTGAAGAGCCGTTTTCTCATTTAATTTCTGATATTATAAAACCAAAATGATAAATAAAAATACACTTTACAGTAATGCCCATTCTTGATTTGTACAGATTTTTCAAATTTGGATTCTATTTAATTTATTACTATATGTAATATAAATTCAGTTTAATTCCTTAAATGCAAATTTGGATCATCATACTAGGCGACAGGCTTCAATGTATTACAAAAAAATTTAGGCCGGTTCGTGTTTGGGCTAGCTTTGAGTAATTTCGGGGCAAGTTAGACTTGGGTGAAATATGTAAAAAAATTCTTGGGCTTTGGCCGAGTCAAATCTTATATTTTTAGACCGGGTAAAATTTTAGATTAGATCTATGCAGGCTTCTAGTCTGGCTTTTGGTCTCGGCTTCTTCTGCCAGCTTCATGAACCGGAATTTTTTCAAATTTGTAGACTTGGGGTTTTACTACAGTAGGAGAATTTCCCTCCTATTACAATAATACAGTAGCTAAAACACTCTTTTTTTAATTCTTATTTTCTAAAATCTGAGCATATATTCCATTTTTTTATTATTATTTATTTATTGGAGATTAAAACGAGTTGTTTTTCTAGTTCAAAGATTTCAGAATGACAAACTAAATAAGGATTCAGTAGATATTTTTTTATCACATGTGTGTTTAGAAAGTATTTTGAAACTTTTCAATTTGGGGGGGGGGGATTAACATCTGCAGCTTCTAGCCTTTGTTCTTTCTTTTGGGTCCAAAAATCTAAGACTTTTAAGTAATCCTTTTGATAAGCAAGTTTTTTCCATCACATGCTTACAAGCAGTACTGTAATAATTTCAAGCTACTTTCAGAAACAACAACTTATCATGTTCTTTCAGTTTAGAAAGTTCGTCTGTGACCTTCTCATTAATGACAAGTTCTTCAAGAGGAAGTAGATTACTAACTGTAAAGAGTTCATCAAGATCAACTTTAGAAAAATCAATGATTTTTTCTAATGGAGTCTTCAAAACACGAGCTATGAATGTCTGAAGAACGTTCTTTATATTTTCATACAATTTGTGGATCATGGGTGGACACTGAAAACATTACGTGAACTTTATGAATAGTTCTGCTGATGAAATAATGAAATGAAGTTCAGCTTTTATCAAAGATTTCTTTAAAGCACTCACAACAGCCTTGTAAGAGTTGGATTGAAGAACAGCCGAATTTTTTTTCAAAGGCACATGCTTAAGGAAATAGAACTAAATAATGTCCCACTGCTCCGACATCCTGTTGGCTGAAGACCCCAAGGTAAGGCACCTTGTTGTTGCATATTTCAAAAATTTGTGGTCTGGAATATTAAATTTAGATTGGATTTCTTCAAACTCTTCCCAACGGGCAGGCCAACCATCAAAATAATGGTAAATTCTGAGCAGCTCAGAAGCTTCTTCACCTAAACTCTCCAATGCCTTTACATATGCATTATGCATAGTGTAGATGTTGCAGGTACCTATGTTTATAAAGTCTTGTTCCTCGTTTCTCCTGAACATTACTATCGAAAAGTCTAAATACATTTTTATTAACATTAGGTCCATCTCATCCAAGCATTAGACATCTATTTTGTGATAAATTAGCCTCAGAAAGTATTTCACATAGTATTTGATGCAATGTTTCACCATCAGAAAGTTCTAAGGTGCCATGTCGTTATACCACATTTGCTATTAGACCAAAATGTGATTGTTATTTGCAGCTCCTTTTTATCTTTGACATTGGTTGTTTCAATGTAACTCAATGAGTAGTAGAGTGAACATGCTTCTTCTAACATGAATTCCTGGAAATAAGGAGCCAGTCCATCAGTGATTAAGTATCGCATTTTCTTAGGTGAAAGAGAAAAATGTTCAGGGATACTAACAGGTAACATTTTCTTAAAAACATTATGAATATCTTGTGATAAATCCATTGAATTGTCGAATCCCAACTACAAAAGTGTGATTGTACGTGAACAACAACTGAAAACCAACAACCAACCAAATGAAAATTATGTACAAATATGGGTAAAATGTACATTTTTGCCCAATATAATCAAAAAAAGGTTGAAAAAGGTGATAAAAACTGAAAAAGGTAACAAAAACTGACCAATTTAAAAAAAAAGGTGACTGACTCCTCATCCTGTATGTAGCAAAATCCACCGGTAGATGGCAGCACTATTTTTTATTGGTAATTTGCTTTAATTTCAGTTCAAAATTTATATTCACAAAATATATTTATATTACCTCATGAAAGTGCCATTATCTATAACGGATAAATAATTGATAGAGTAATTGTATAGTTTTTAATTTTATGTAAATTGAATTTTTATAATGAATCACAGATAATAATTGCAATTGACATATCTTTATCCTTCATATTAATATCACTCTCATGCAGGTATAAAGATAGACTGATATTGTAATGTTAAGGAATGCTTTAGTTTGAAATATTAATGATACAGTTTTTAGCAGAGGGACAAACAGTATCCCACCTCTTGTTGAAAAAACTAATAACTGTAAAAAAATAATTATGCACAAAATATATTCATATAAGATGAAATGCCCTCAGCCATAAAGTCCCCCCCTCCCCTCCCCAGAAAAATTTATTTTAATATAATGCCCTTCAAAGGGTTAAGGAAATAGTTTGAATTTCTGAACTGTCATAAATTTTAAAAGAAATGTCATACAATTCAAAATTTTGTGCAATATTTTTAGAATTTTCTTACCTGAAACAAATCTCTTCCAACTCCTTGTAATAACATTGTTATGACCATGACAGCACAGCGACGAACTTCTAAATCTCTGTCAGTTTTCAACAAGGACAGAACACACACCATAATCTGAAAGAAATGATGTCATTTGAAACATGGTTTAAAATAGATTAGGACATGTTATTTTTGAACTGAAAATAGTATGATTAAATTTGTTCACTTGATTAACCAACTTCTACACAGTAAAGAAATTATCTACATTACAATGCTTCTCATTCCTAACCAGGGGTTACCACAGAAAGTTTTGAGTATGTTTATGCCTAAAAATTTCAGACATAATTTTTCAATGGAGTATCTATATAATAAAAGGCAATGTCTGTGTGTGTGTCTGTCTTATACACTATACGTTTCGCGACCGCGCGTCGGAGAGCTACGAAATTTGGCAATCGGAGACCTGGGGGGGAGGGAAGGGGACACGTGAAAACCGATTTTCAAAATTCTAATTATTTTTTTATTTATTTAATGTTTTATCCGATTTCGACCTTTTTTTGCCCTTTTTTCTCCACGATCCAGACGTCGTAGAAAAAAACAACTCACACCATCGGAAAGAGCAGACAATTGCGAGTAAAAATATATCAATTTCAAATCTCCATTTCGATTTCTAATATTTTTTAAAGATTTTAAAACAAAAGTCACTTTTGGCTCAAAAAAACGATTTTTGGTTTTTAAATTCTCGCATAGTAAAAAGTACTCATAATTTCGACTAATAATTTACATTTTTAGAAAGCTGAAATATCTGGCATTCTTACAAGTCTAATCTGGTCCAGAAATAATGAAAATTGCCTTCAGGATCGCAATTTTAAAGACGTCATGATTTTAAATTTCTCGGCGTTCCGTTCGTTTCTCCCCCGCTGAAGCAGGGAAGGTGGTGGGTGGGGACGTCAAGGTGGAGGTGACGTCACGGTTCTGAATAGAGCGCCTTTGCTCTATATAAATTATTATATTTATATTTTAAATGATGGGACGATCTGGAATTTTTAAATGTATATTTTAACTTTTGGATATTTTAAATGGATATTTTAATTTTATGGATATTTTAAATGATGGAACAATGAAACAATGGAATGAGGATGATGGAATTAAGCATATGGTCATTTTAAATTGCAAATTAGCGCGCGGGAAGTTAGCGGTAGGCCCGGGTTCGATTCCCGCCACTGCCAAAACTGCCGCCGTGTTTACGTGGAATACGATCACGTTAAATATGTGGGTCCGTAAGTCCTTCCGAGAGGTTGGTGGTAGGGGAAGGAGGATACGGCCCCTGTGGATGCCTCCCCCACTGGGTTCCCGTCTAAATTGGGTGAATATGTAGAAAGTTATGGAGATTGGCGCGGCAGCCCAGTGGTTAGCGCGCGGGAATTGCACTCAGTAGGCCCGGGTTCGATTCCCGCCACTGCCAAAACTTATGCCACGTTCACGCAGAGTACGATCACGTTAAACATGTGGGTTCGTGAGTCCTTCCGAGAGGTTAGTGGTAGGGGAAGGAGGGTACGGTCTAAATTAGGTGAATAAAAAGAAAGTTATGGAGATTGTCGCGGAGGGCGAAGTAGCCCAGTGGTTAGCGCGCGGGAATTGCACGCGGTAGGCCCGGGTTCGATTTCCGCCACTGACATGGAGTACGATCACGTTAAACATATGGGTCCGTATGTTTTTCCGAGAGGTTGGTGGTAGGGGAAGGAGGGTACGTTCCCTGTGGATGCCTCCCCCACTGGGTTCCGGTCTAAATTGGGTGGCACATCCTGGCCGTCCAACCAGTTACCAGGCCCGGGTTCGATTCCCAAAATTGCCGCCGTGTTTACGCGGAGTACGAGCACGTTAAACATGTGGGTCTGTAAGTCCTTCCGAGAGGTTGGTGGTAGGGGAAGAAGGGTACGGTCCCTGTGGATGCTTCTCCCACTTGGTTCCGGTCTAAATTGGGTGAATAAAAAATAAGTTATGAAGAATATCGCGGAGGGTGAAGTACCCCAGTGGTTAGTGCGCGGGATTTGCACTTGGTAGGCCCGGGTTCGATTCCCAAAATTGCTGAATAAAAATAAAGTTATGGAGATTGTCGCGGATGGCACGGTAGCCCAGTGGTTAGCGCGCGGGAATTTCACTCGGTAGGCCCGGGTTCGATTCCCGCCATTGCCAAAACTGCAGCCGTGTTCACGCGGAGTACGATCACGTTAAACGTGTGGGACTGCAAGTCCTTCCGAGAGGTTTGTGGTAGGGGAAGGAGGGTACGGTCTCTTTGGATGCCTCCCCCATTGGGTTCCGGTCTAAATTGTGTGGCACTTCCTGGCAGGGTTCGAAAAATCTATTGCCCGACATGCCCGGGGCATATAAAAATTTCAACCGGGCATGTATTAATTTTTATTACATGCCAAGTCGGGCATGTAATAAAACTTTATTTGACATTAACCTGATTAGGTCAATCGGTAGCCGAAATCGAGTCACCAGCACTCCACTGCAAATATTTTATGTTCAACTTTTAAAACAGAGTAAGATAAGAGGGTGAAAAAGAAAAGTCTTTATTATTTAGCGATGGACAATGAATGGCTTTCGCAGCGAGATAGTTGATAACTGTGGGGAGAAAACGAAGTTTCACAGTTTGCGGGCGACAGTGACGTCACTAAAAGAAACAAGCAGAGTCTCTGGCACAGTGCCAAAGCAGCTCCTCGTTCTCTTCTCTGGCTGGCTCTTTCTCTCATTCATTTGAGCTTGATTCCTCGGGTAGCTTTAGGAGATTTGTGGGCGTGCACAAGTGTTGATAAGCAGAGATGCAGTTTACTATAGAATCTCTGTAGTTTCTATCTGAAACATCCTCATACTATGTACAAAATTTGCATAGTTTCCTACAAAAAATTCCCTTCTGTCTAAGTCAATGTAAATTTATGGTCACATGCATAGTAATGTCAATCATGATGATGTTGAATTTACAGCTGCATGTAATGTAAATTAAGATCGCGATCGCTTTTTTATGGAAGTAATAAATATGCTTCTTCAAATGTTGTCTAGTCTAATTCGGCATAAATCGCTAAACGGTTATTTTAAAAATTATTTTAGCATAAATAGTATTCAATTCCCATTTTTGATATATTTACTTTAAAAGTAACTAATTTTCTAATTTTGACATTATAGGCTACATATATGATATTTAATATATTTACTTTCATGGATGCCAGAGCTATCAACAATGAAAAATGTCATTAGGAAAATGTTGGGCATGTAAAATTTTATTTTGGGCATCTATATATTTGGCCAACATGCCCAAAGGGCATGTAGAAATTTTTTGATTTTTCTAACCCTGCTTCCTGGCCTTCCAAGCAGTTACCTTACACCTTTCTGGTAGGTCGCGCCAACGAGTTTGCCACGGTCAGAATTTTCAAGGGTAGCGAACAGGCTGGTCGCCAAAGGCGGCTAGTTTAAAATAAATAAGTAACAGTGCAAAGAAAAGTATATAAATAACAGTGATCAGCATATTTAGTGTTAGAATCAACTAGACCAGAAAATTCAAATATTCACTTAGTAGGTGATCGGTAGGCAGTTTTAGTTTCATGGCCACTCTATCACAGATTTTTTGAAAAATTGATAAGCATGGTTATATATACTTAACATGTAATATATATTATATACATATGAGTTATGAGAATTGGGGAGAGGAAAAGAAGCGCACAGCTAGTAAACTTCTGAGCAGTTTTCCGATTAAAACAAAATAAGGAAAAGGAGTGGTTTAGTTGTTTCATTTAATCACCACACTGCATTATTTAATCAACTGGTGACAAGTGCCTATTTTCAGGTTAAGAAGCAAACCTGGAAAAATATGCCCAAATTCAACTTTCACTTGTTAAAATTTATGTTTTGTAAAACCATCCTCACCAGTTATAAAATTCAATTTAACTCTAAAGCATCGAACTTAATTTTGATGCCTTCTTCAAAAGTCTATATTAAATCTGTTCATTGATGAATTAGCCCATACCATTTGCATTGTACTTTGCTTATTCCCTGAAAATACAAGCTAATTATGTTTATATTATAATTGCTGTGATCAGGCTGAACTTTTGCATAGGCTGACATTTTAGACTTAATTGACCTGGTTTGACAGTTGAAGAGACGAAGCTTGAAGCCATTTTAACATCACTAGCATCTATATTTAGAGTATCCAGCTGAAATCGGAACACTATGAAACATATAACTTTGAAAGCTTATATCTCCAAACCTAATCGATAAAAATATAAACTACTTGTTTTGTCAGAAGCAGGATACCACTTATGAATATACATAAATAATTATAATATTATGAATAAATTTTTTAGGAGGGGGCATTTTTTTTTGTCTTAAGCGAATTATTTCACTTTGCTTACTATCACTCAAAATATCTACTAAACTATAAAAGATAAATTTAAACAATAAGCAACAAAAATTTTCAATAGGAAAAACAGTTTCTAGATCAACAATTTGTTTCAACAAAACTCGTATAGTTTTTTAGCAATTATCTTGTGAAATAGAAAAGATTCTTTTTAAATCATTAACTAGGCTATCCAGCTCACCCAAAGGGTGTTGAACAGTTACAATGGATGGCCAGAAAAAACACAGAAATAACATTATGAAATACATGGACAATTTACAAAGACAATACACAAAGATTTGCATAGATATACAGCGTGTTTCAAAAACATTGACTTCGGCTTTTATTCCTTAAATATTGATCTTTGACATATATAATAAATTACAAAGTTGCGTAAAAAAAGATACAGAATTTTATGAAATCGATTAAAATTTTCAAGGGAATTAAATTTTAAGAAATATAAAATTTTTATATGCCCCACGTATAAAAACATTTTCAATGAGTAAAATGTGCCCCATACACTAATAAAGTGATGTTGAGACCCAGACCGTCCAACCTACCAGAAAGGTGTAAAGTAACCGTTTGAACGGCCGCTAATAAAGTGATGTACAAAATTTCAGCATTTTATCATAAAAAGTCCCAGAGATATGAAAAGACAAAAATGCTGACTTAAACCACTTTTTGATGCATCAACATGGGTTCTCAGAGGGGAAAAATCATGTCCACAGATTGTGTTTCAGGGGTCATACACAAATTATGAAAGAAAACAATGATTACATAAATAAATAATAATTTTGCTATTTATTAGTACAAAAGTATCGACACTGGTAGAAATAATAACTTTACACAAAAATTACAAAGCTTATTCAAAATGTTTTCCATCCATACCAATACAGAGCTGCATTTGCCTGATAACAAGCCTATGATGCATTTCTGCTTTGCATCATTTGCACTCTTGCTGTAAACATTTACATTTTAATTTGTGATTAATCCCTCACCAATTTTGTTTAAACATATCTCTGGGACTTTTTATAAAAATGCTAAAATTTTATACATCACCTTATTAGTGTATGGGGCACATTTTACATATTGGAAATATTTTTGTACAGGGGCTGTATAAAAATTTAAATTTTGTATTTCTTAAAATTTAATTTCCTGAAAATTTTTATCAATTTCATAAAATTCTGTACCTTTTTTTATGCAACTTTGTAATTTATTATATATGTCTAAGATCGATATTTAAGGAATAAAAGCTGAGGTCAATGTTTTTGGGACACCCTGTATAGTAACAAGACTGCCGTACTCCAATGTTGTTAATTAAATTTTTTAATACATACAAAGAGTAGTTAATAAAAGAAAAAGCAAACAAATTAGGATAAAGGAATTTAGAAAAGTAAAAGACAAAAGAAAATTTAAAGGTAAAATAATAAAAGATTCAAAATGCAAAAGAAATAAAATCATAAAGATACATATACTAAAAGAACAGTGTAAATATTAATACTAAGTGACATTGATCAAATAATATTAAAAGCATAAGCAACACAGAAACTATCAGTTTAAGTGATACTGTCAGAAATACTTTTAGCAATTAAAATACAATTTTTAATTTTTGTTTTTACAAATATTAGAAAACCAAATATGTTGATTTTTGGAAGAAGGTTTGGTCAAATGAAATTTTTTAGTATGAGGACAAGAGAAAATGATTCAGCATCACTGTAATTATTGCAAACACAATTTGAGGTGGAGTTAATATTAAAATAATGCAAATAATCTAGAAAAGGGTCATATCCTGTCAGAAAATATATTAAAAATTTGTTATAAATATTCATTTTAAAGTTTAAATTTTCTATATCTAAGAAATTAAAAGTGCTAGTTATGAACAGTTGTTATATTCAATTTAGTGAAGCATAACCTCAAAATTTCTGAACTCACCCCAATCCTGACCTGGCCTAAAACTTTTGCAAGAGGCCCAAGCCTGTGTAGACCTCTAATTTTGAACACTTGTATGTGTTATCATATGTACTCATTTTGTTTCCTCAAAATTGATAATTTTAAACCCAAAGTGTGGAAATCCCTCAGAGTATGCATAATTTTGAACCCGATGTGGCAATTGTTTTTAAAATACATACTCATGTTGAATGTACCATAGAGTTCAACCTTTTTTTTTCACATAAAAATTGAGAAAAATACAGAAGGGGGGGGGGGGGAGTTCTAATTAGATGTTTTGAAAGAATGGTAATTTGGGTAACTTTTAGAGAGGTTATAATAGAAATTTTCAAACAAATATGAAGGTGAGAACAGCTTTAAAATTACATATGAGACTCATTTTCAGAGTCTTATTAAAAAAAAAAATAATGCATAACTTTCTATTACTTCCTTAAAGAAAGCAAACATAGCAAAATTGGGTGACTACAATTGTTTGGAGGGTGTTTTGAGCCCTCTTCCTTGGGCCAGAAATAGTGTCGTTTCTTAACAACTGCTAAGAAAGAACTACAAAATGTCCTTGAAACTATTGTAGTTATCCAATTTTCCCATGCCTGCCTTCTTTAAGCAAGTATTAGAAAGTTATATTCTCACAAACAGCAGTTTTATTTATTGTAATAATAATACAATTTTACACTTTACAAACTATTACATGAAAATAAAAATTAACTTAAAATATACTCAAATTCCCCTGTTACGGCATCCTGACTTGCAAAACAGGAAAAATGAGAATTTTTTTTTTTTTAATATTTTATGTTTTATGGGTGGAGTGCTCCACACATTAGAAATAGTGAATTCAGTTTGATTAAAAAAATTAGGGTGGAAAAAAAGGTAAGTCCTGAGAATACTGTGGCAAGTTGAAAATTGAAATATATATATATATATATATATATATATATAGGAGAAGGTTAAAATTTGATATTTTTATAGAAATGCACGAAATTTTGTATATAAATGGTATGTGATATGAAAAGCTTAAATACAAAGTTAGTTTTAGTGTCATAGCTACATCTTATGTGATTTGTACAAGCATATTTTAAAACATCCTACACTGTTTGAGTACCACAGCTTAAGTGTTTATTTATTTGTTGATTTACTACCCAAGTTGTTCAGTGCATCTAAAGGGAACAGAGCAATTACAAGGGACGACCAAGAAGTTAAAGCTTTGGGAAAGTAAAAATATAAACATTGGATTCAATGTCAAATTTTTATTCATATAAAAAGTTGCATATTTACCTCTTGTAACCAATGGCCATTAAGGTTAAATTTTAAAAACATGCAAGCTTCACCCAAGTTTGAAAGGCTAGAGGAACGTATGAGAGGATCTTCATGTTTAGCTCCTATTAAATACGTGTGCAGCAACTCATCTCTATATTTGTACACATGTTCTCCTGAAATTATGATGAAATATCTAAATAGTAATTATACAAGTTTACATATTAAAGAATTTTATCTTTTTATCTATCAGTTATAAGAATTACATAACGGACCATATATATCACATGAATGTAAGTGGTGTTAATGAGCATAGTACTTTTAATATATGCCTCATATCTTGAATGGGCCCTCAGAGGTCAGCATCATTTAAGAAGATTTGTAGGTAACTCGTCACATTAGAATAATTTATAACATTTACCATACAAATTGAAAGCATTTTAAACAGTCGACCATGTACTCCACTCCCATATACTTGGATCCTGATGATTTTGAAGTCCTCACCCCAGGCGATTTCCTCCTCCATCGACCTCTAAATACTATGCCTAAATCAGATTTTGCTAGTAAATATGATAATTTATATGTTGCAATGGTAGAAATTAAGTAAAATTGTTCAAATTATATGGCGCAATTGGAAATTAGATTTAAATAATTTGCAAGTCAGACATAAATGGCAAGTTGATAGCAGTAATGTAACTCCAAATTCAATGGTTTTCT
Source organism: Amaurobius ferox (assembly GCA_951213105.1). Lineage (NCBI taxonomy): Eukaryota > Metazoa > Arthropoda > Arachnida > Araneae > Amaurobiidae > Amaurobius > Amaurobius ferox. The sequence continues at coordinate 108,108,706 of OX578136.1, forward strand.
TAAGAAAAGATAATCTTTCACTTTGTAAATGGGTAAAATTCAAGAAGTATTTACTGCTTCAGATGAAGTTAAAGTTGTTTTTATAAAAAACCCACAAGGTATTTTCAGAAGAAGTATATCAAAAACGTTTATTGTCATGTATGTAAAGAAATAAAAATTGTTTTATTAGTTGTAAGTTTACTATATATTTTCTTTCTGTAATATATATATGTGTGTGTGTGTGTGTGTGCACGTGCATGCACTTCATCTAACACATGGTCAATGCACATGTAAGCTTCTAATTCTAATTTTTAATTCTTTTGGATTTTATTATTTTTCCTTCCATTAGCCAGTAGACAGTTTCAATAGGGTTTATAGTTATATATTATCGCCATTGTCAGAAACTGGCTATTCTTTCGGTTTTAATTCAGATTGCATGGCTGTCCTGATGAGTGTGCAATTCCGAATTAACCACCATTTTTTATGTTATATGCTTACAGTCTAATGGCATGGTCTTGTCATCATTTATTAGTTTCAACTTATTGTTCTCCTTGTCTTGATCTTTTATCTTGAACTAATTGTTATTGCTTTTCTCTTTTTTGCCATGTTTGCTCTTTCATATTTTTATTCATAATTATATATTTATTAATGATTTTTGTATACATTTATACTCATCCTTTTCGATTGTTTTTTATCATTCCATTAATTATTCCTCTCATCTCCATTTTTACCATTATAGTGATAAGTTACCTACTATTTTTATCCTATTTGTCTTAGTCTATAGTTACTTAGGTTAACACTTATTTGTAATGGATGTGCTAGAGATGGTTTTTTGTACTTATGGTAGTTTATGCATAGTTTTCGCTTATATCAATGCTTAAATTATATACTCAGCCTATTAAATTTATAAAAGCATATATGTAATTAAATTTCAATAATATCTAAAACAGTTATAAATAAAAATTTGAATTAAATTGTGATATTTTATATAAATTCATTTTTTCATATTAATGTTAATAAATTTATTTTAAAAGCTGCAAATGAAATTATCATACATACCTAATGAACGACTAATTTTCATAAGAACTTCTCCCGCTTTTAATATAAACTGACAGTTTTTATCACCAGGATTTTGATAAACCTTTAGAACAGCTGGAAGGACTAACTCAGCATCAATATCAGCGAGCAATGCAAGGCAATTAATTGCAGATAAATAAACATATGAGTCCTCATTATCAAGACCTTCCTGCAATGAAGCAAAGATATGCAAAATTATGAACAATTTATAAATATAACTATAAACTAATAAAATGATATTGAATACATCTTTATTTTACAGATTCCTATTTGTGTAAAAAATTCTAATTTTAAATTAACAAATCTTAGTATTAAATGTAAATAAAAATACAGAAGAAAAATAATAAGCAGAAGAGTCTCGTTTTCAAACTCATATCGCATTTTTATATCTGTTAAAAGCTAAAAATATAAGTAAAATAAGCTAAAGGTATAAAAAAATAACCAAAGAAGACCTTTAATTATGAAGAAATTTATAAATATAACTATACAATTAAAAACATAAAATGATGTAAAATCCAAAGTTTGGTAAAAACTGGCTTTATGAGCACTTATAAAACAGATTAACTTTTTTTATCAATTAATTAATTATACAGAGGCAAAATCAAGGATTGAAAGACCCGGTGAAATCAAGTTCTAGTAATTATAGACTCAAGGTTTTTTTGTTTTGTTTTTTAAATATATATACTTACTTACTCGATACAATTTTTAACATGACAAAAAATATTTTTTCGATTATATATTTGCTGTATTAATAATTTAACTACAGTTTTATGTGCAGTTTCATGCTTGTGAACAGAAAACACTGTATGGAAAACTTTTTAACATGCTACAAATTCTATGAACATTTCTTTTTTTTTACTGGATTTAATTAATTATCCTGTTTTTCTCCCAAAAACTCCTAATAGCACTACAGAGTTAATGTTAAATAAAAAGATATTGGTATGATTTAAAAATTATCAACTTTAATTTTTAATTAAACTAAAAATGCTTTTTCTAAACACTTTCAAGGACTTAACCCAGAAAAATAAATTTTCTTAACCCAGAAAAATAAATTTTCAAGTATTTTCAAGGCTTGAAAATGTAATCTAAAATTCATGTACTTTTCTGATTTTTAATTTTTAAGCACCTATATGTATCCTACCTACCCTATCCTATAAAAGACATTATTTAGCATAGCGATTTGCACAACCTACTATAGAAGATTATAAAAATAACATTCGAAACAGAAATAATTTCTCATTTACTCAAAACTTGAAATAAACAAATTGGCATTGCTCAGGGTTTAAAATGCAAAACTTTGATTAAAGTTATAGTGAAACATAGAGAGAATTCTGGAAAAAAAAAATAACAACATTTTCGTCTTCAAATAACACAATGGTATCACCAGCAATAATGCAAGTTTGCTAGACATATTCCTGTTTGCCACGCTTATTATTAGATTGAACTTTTTCCCTATCAACAATGTGTACAATACAGGGATGGATTGGCACTATCAGACCAGCCAGGGCAAATTACGTGTGTGGTCCTTTTATGTACTATCTGCCATTACCTAAAATAAAAAATTGTGACCATTTTCAGGTAGGCCAATAGCTCTTGAATATCTTCAGACATATGTTACCCACTTGTTGGCTTAAATGCACCAAAAATAAAAGTAAAATAAATAAATAAAAATGCTACGGCATACTAAATTGTAAAAATCTTATGGGAAAATTAACTTTTTGCGACTAAATAGCAAATTAAATTGACGTTTATAAGGACATCCTTGAAATGTACTCTTTTGACAGTGTAATCAACAGAGCCCGAATTGCATGGAATTTTATATGAGAATGTATTTCAATTACATATTTGAGCCCTAGCCACAAACTTGCGGCAGGAGGGACTCTGAAAATTGCAGGAGGCTGATTAAATGTTTCTTCTAAGAATTTGGTAATATTTCGATGTTACTCTATCAGACATTTGTAACCATAAAATTTACAGTAACAGAATTATATGATTCGTTAATTATAAAAGTTATAAAAAATTATAATTTTTACTTTCCTTACATGCATAGTAAAATGTGTAGGGAAAATATTATAACAGATTCAATTAAAGCTACATTAGCTAAAAATTAGCTTTAACTTTTAATTTTAGCAATGTGCAATAAATAGTGAAACCAGTCAAAATTAGCCGCTCTATTGGGGTATGAGATATGGCTGAATTTTGAGATACATCTATAACTTCATAATTCGAATTTTTAAAAAAATCACACCGAGAGGCATCATCCTGAGTCCTGAAGTACCTCTACTAAATTTCATGTCTGTGGGTCACTTGGATTTTTCACCACAGATGACACAAACAAACAGGCATCTTCTTTTATTATATTAGATTCAAATGAAATGAAGGTACTTTATTGTGAGTTCAAGCAGGGTTAATCATAAAAAACATGCACCATGCTCAGAGGTAGAAATGTGGGTCAGAAAATTTTCCGCTATATTTTTCCAAAAAATTTTCCACTCTTTGTTTTCTTTTTAATTAATTTGAAAATAGAATGTAATGCTCTTTCCAACCTCTTTTCTGAAAAGCAAATAACTTTACAGAAAGAGAACATTGAGTTTCTAATTTTGAAAATGAAAAATGAAGAAGAGCTGGGGACGGGAGGCAAATGTGTGTATGTGTGCTTTATTTTAAAGAAAAAGAATGGATGACAACCAAAACGGTACAAGTGACATTTTACTCATTCTCAAAAAAAGCAAATAAAGTTTTAAGAAGCTTATTCGTTCAGTATTAAGTTCTCCAAAATTTATAAAAATATAAAAAAAAAATGGAATGTTTTCGCAAATCCTGCTGGGGGAAAATAATGTAATAGCACTAAATATATGTTTAACTCATCTTTCAAATTGTATCTTAAAGTGCTTAATTACGAGAATTTTGTTTCTATCACATAACATGTTTATATATTAAATAATTTATTTTTATACATATAATAAACTAGTAATTTATTTTTTATTTTTGTTATTTTTTAAAGAAGATTGTAGAATACTTCCCTTTTAATTAGCAGTAATATTGAAAGAAATGCAATATAATATTTAATGTATTTTTCAATTATAATCAGTTTTTAATTTTTTTTTTAGAATATTATATTTTATAATCTATTCTTAACCTATAATAAACAGTAAATTATTTATGATTCTGATTATTCAAAAGCAAGCATATTTAAGGAAAATAATAAATTATATCTGCTAACTGCAGTATACAGATATGACATTTTTATGCATATAATTTTTTATATATATTTCTTGATTTAAACTGTTTAGCCTTGTTATATAATATATGTTTGAGTGTAGCTGTAATATAAGAATAAATACTTTTAAAAGTCACTGAACATATTATTCCAATTAAAATGTAATATAGAGAATAATTTCAAAATTTTCCGGAAAATCCACATCTCTACTCAGAGGAACCCAAATCCAGCATCTCCTGCTACTCCCTTACCTTTTTTCACTCACTAAGTCATCCCATAATCTCTTAGTGGAGTGGTACAGGCTACTTTAGGAACCACTGCATTATATGATTAAAATGTGCATTGCAAAAAAAGTCAACAATTTTCATTAATTATTACACTCACTTTTGTAAGGGGGCAAAGAATATGAAATTGCACATTAAAATGCAAAAGAGCAATCCATATAGACATTAAAATAACATAAGGGATGCCATGAGAGCAAAAACATCATATTAACCTATTTGTGTTTTATGATTTAATAAAAAAAAGTTGTAATATTGTTTCATTTGCAGATTTTCTTATATTAAAGGACTTTATTTTATTTTTTAATTTTGAAATAGTACTTGTGTCTGAAAGATGTAAAAAACATTGAATGTAATAAGCAATTTTTCAGTATTAAAAAATCACTCAACCTGCTGTTAAAAAGAAATTGAAATTTTCATTAAAAAAAGTATAAAACACAAAATTATAGCTGTCAACTTTTTTTTTTGGGGGGGGGGGGGGGGGCAGGAGAGAAAGATCACGAAATAAGCCTCCATCAGAATAAAAAGACAACAGTAACAGTAACTCTTGCTTTTGCTGCTGAAACTGGCTGTCTTTATGTCCTGAAAAAGGTCACGATACCCATATTTTGGTGTTGTATTTTAAAAAAGTTACTTCTAATGAATTTATTTCAATGTTAAAAAGACTTTCTATACATGGTTGTGAACCTTCTATTAAATTAGTTCACATTTATAACTTATTTAAAACTTCAGAGCAGTGAACAAAGAACAGACATACAAAAAAAAAAACCTTTAAAATATTGCCCACAAAAGAATAAATTGGAACTTACCTGAAATATACCCAAAAGTTCCATTTTATAACACAATGTTTCCTTGTCTCGAGTACGTAATAATCTTCCAATTGCAATAAGCCCATGGCCTTTAATTGGTGCTGAAGGATCTTTGATGTCTTCAATTGCTTTTTCAAAAGATGTGAACTCATCTATCTTCCTATTTAAATCTCTATTAAGTTTTAACATTGACTCCAGCTCCGAAGCTAAGTCACTACTCTTATCAGAAGCATTAGAACCACTAATATTTGCAAAAAGATCTTCTCCAAAACAAGAATCAGAAGACAAGACTTGTTCAGGTTTAAGATGTTCATTGCTCACATCATTCCCTGCAGCTCCTTCAGATTCAACAAGATGTTGTTCTTTTTTCATGGTTTCAGTTGAATGTTGATAGAGTTTAGAGATGCAATTCTGCATCAGTTCTTCATAAGTAGTCCCTCCAGCAACTCCATGTGTTGCCATATAGGTAATAACACAGAATATCATATCCTTTAAGGAAGAATCAATAGGCCCTTTCATCAATTTCTCCAGACTAGGTAAGCATTTCTTTAGCATTGCCCACTGAGAAGAAGAAAGCTACAAAAGATAAAATAACAAATTGTAAAATATTTCAATGATTTCTGTAATCTCTACTCCTGCAAAACTTGCACAAAGGAAGTAATTTTATATTAGAAAAATCTGAAGAGTAAAACTTTATATAAATAAATCTGTGCAACAGAGAACAAGAGATAAGGTTTCATTCTAAGTTTCAACAAAATGTGTTTTTTTTAACATATTTTTGTTGCCACTCTATTTTTTCTGTCTTCATTTCTGGTCAGTTATGGTTAGTTTTAAAGAGCATTTTATACAGTTTATACTGATTTAGTTTGTGTCTGTTTTGGTCCTATCATGGTAAGTTTGTGGTGGTTATGTTTCCAGTGTTGTGTTTATTTGTTGCATAATAAAGAGTAGTACCATGAAGCCAGTGCTTCGAGCCTCTTTTTAAAGGAGGGGCCTTATTTTAAGCACTTTCTATCCTTGAATTTGAAACTTGTTACTGCTCACAAAAAATAAAAGCATACAAAACAGATTTAGAATTTCAGTTATTAAGTTTAAGTCACAATACTTTAACAGATTTCATGAATTTCCTAATCCTACGATGGCAGATACTAAATCAGTGATCAAAGACAAAGAAGTATCTAGCAATGTCTGTGTAGTGTTCGATAAAAAAAATTAGTAATGCATATCAACTTTGAAATTTAATAAAATTTAAACTGGTACCCTCAAATAATGAATAGCATTATATAGGTTGAATTGTTTTGGCACTTCTATTGTAATTTTTTGTATACAAGGGTCTGGAGCCAACATTTAAAGTGGACTTTGAAACACAATGAATATCAATGCATATTTAAAGCTCTTTATTTGAACCTAGAACCTATGGATCCAAATATCAGAGCTATAATCAACAATTTTAATGTTTAACATACAATAATGAACCGGATCTGAATGTAAAATGCAGTGCATATAAACAATCAAGTCACATTAATATGACCATCTGTTAATCCAGAATAATTGCCTCTGGCAGCATGGAAGGCAGCCAGACGACATCAGAGTGACTCAATAAGGTGTTGAATAATTAGTAGAGATATTTGGAGCCATGCAGACTGCAGTGCATCCGACATTTGCTGACAGGTACATGGTGGAGGATTCAGTCGATGAACATGTCGATCGAGATGGTTCCAAATGTGCTCAATCGGATTAAGAGCTGGGAAATTCAGAGGCCAGGAAAGTAACTGGAAATCTTGGCCATGCTCTTTGAACCACTAGCGAACTATTTTGGCAGCATGACAGATCCTATTATCCTGTTGAAAGATCCTATTGCTCATAGGAAGGCCGTCAATATAAATGGGTGTATTTGATCATCAATGATGGAGAGATACCCCAAACTGTTGATAGTGCCTTCTACAGGAATCAAGGGACCCAGAGCAGACTAAGAAATCATTCCCCAGACCATAATGCTGCTGCCACCAGCTTGTGGTGTGACACCAACAATGGTTACTGGGTGTTTGTTTTCACCAGCTTCACGTCTCATATGCCAACATCCATCCATTCGATGGAGCTGAAAACATGACTTGTCAGAGATGGCAACCTTTTGCCAGTTGGTGCAAGTCCAATTTCGGTACTCCTGTGCAAATTTCAGCCACTGTTGGAGATAAACCTTTGTGAGAATGGGTGCAGTCACTAGTCACCTGCTCCGAAGCCCCATTCGCAGCAGGATTCACTGTGCAGTTATTTTGAGCATACATCAGGAAGGCCCCTGGTTTGTTTATATGGTGAGTTGCTCCACAGTAGCATGCCCACACTAACCTGCGTAGGTGACATTCACCTCTCACATTGACGGCTCGTGGTGCTCCACAGTTACCACGTCAAATCTTCTTTCTTTATTCAATCCAGACTGTCCAATCTACCCAAATGTATAAGGTAACTGTTTGGATGGTCGGGAAGTGCCTCCCAATTTAGACCGGAACCCAGTGGGGAAGGCATTCACAGGGATTGTACCCTCCTTCTCCTTCCTCTACCACCAACCTCTTGGAATGACTTACGGACCCACATGTTTAACGTGATCATATACTGCATGAACACGGCAACAGTTTAGGCAGAGGTGGAAATCAAACTCAAGTCATCTGAGTGCAATCCTCGCACTCTAACCACTGAGCTATCTCATTCACACAGAGTCTTCAAAATTGTTCCATTCTTCCACTCATGGTATATATTAACCACACTAGCCCATGAAGAGTTTACAAACTCGGCCGTTCCAAAATGCTGCCACCCTTGACTCAGTAGCCAATGATCATGCCTTTTTCCATGTCTGTTAAATCATATTGTTTACCCATGACAGCCACAGTTGTTATTCTAGCAAGTTGCTGACATCTCACATTACATGCCCACGAAGTTTGTCCTTGGCATATACATTAGTTCATTAGATATGCATCCTTGACATCAGAGGTAGGAGGTGGTCATAATAATGTGGCTCAACTCTAAGTTTAAGTGAGCAGATGTGCATTTCAAATTTTCTTCTTCAGTGCCTTTCTTTCTTTGGCACTGCAGATGGAAATTCAAAGATTTCGGAAGCACACGTCTGCTCACTCAAACTTATTTGCATTCATTTCACAATGAGATCTAGTTCATTATTGATTATACACAAGTCATGTTCTTTACTTAGCATACAGCGATTTAGATGCAAAATCAATAAGAATATAAAATGTGTGTGATGTCTACAATTGTTCAAGTTAAATAAATCATTGATGAGTCATATTTATCCATTAGTTAGTCAGATTCTGATATGTTTTAGAGATTAATTTCGATAATGCTTTCACGTAAATGAAAATTATTCTTCTTACTGAACATTACATTCTATAGCCTACAGAAGTATTAACCAGGTGGTCATAATAATTTGGTCTCTTAGCGTATATTTGAGGACTAAAAATGCTAACATACCTCTTCATTTCCAAATAGTAATGTATTTAAAACCATCAGTACCATCATTATTGTTTCCTCACAGTCTTCACTTTCCCATTTTAAAGCAATATCTAGAAGCATCTATAAACAATATTTGCATTAGCATGATATAAATAGAATTTTAATACAATATTATTTTATTATTAATAAAGGTTAAATAACTTGCAGGGAATGCATTTCTAAATCAGACAGGTTTATTATGCTTGTCCTCATTGATACTGGCGTTCAATCTGATTTATCCTGATGAAGAAGGCTCTTTCATAGTTTATACCTTATTCAACCTTTATATGCTGTTGACTAACAAAGTATTCATTTTCTTTTACAGATATTTAAATGTACATAAATGAAATCACTTTTAATAAAACACATTGAATTATTCACCAGAGTATTTATTTAATCTTAAACATAAATTCAATGACATTTTATCATATTTAACACCAAAGTTTAGGCACCTCAAAAATCAAAAGAGCCATATTGCTGATCGCTACATAATACTCATTTTAAATTCAGCATAGTATATTGCATTTCCCTATGCACTTTGAAATATTTTAATATCCAAAATGTTGTTTGCATAAGAAAATAGTGAAAAACCTAGTTCCACCTCTTACAAAATCAACACAAATCACTTATAGTTAACTCAAACTATCATATGATATTTGGGACAGGATCTTTCAGTGAATTAATTCTAACTTTTGAAATAATTTATAAAAAAAATTGCATCTGAATTTGAAAAGATGCCATATATGATGAGCATAATGAGGCATAAAGCAGAGATAGAAAAAGTGTTAATAGTAGTTATTATAGCACATAGTATACTTTATAATGAATTTGAAAAATAAGGTATTCAAACTAATAGGCAACATGTCAGTTGTTAGCTTAAAATGCAGCGACTATCGGGGCATTTAAGATAACTTTTATGTGCGATTTATACCTCAAGAAAATCTAAGAAGATTACTTATGTTACATAGTACATATGAATTTCTTTCTATATGCAGTGCAACCTGCTCTAGTTTATATATATATATATATATATAAAAATCATCATTGGACTTTCAAACTATTATATATATATATATATATATATTCCATATATATAGAAATCAAATGGTATGAGTGGTATATACTTAAAAAAGAATCGTGCATCACTTGCTTTTTACATGCTTCATACAAATATACATTGTACACTACAAATAAAATACTATAATATTTTTTGTCTGAAAAGAAATATATATTACATACACTCTGTCATTAAATACATTTAATTTTTACTTGCATGCAATACTAATTCTGCTCAACTCTGAAAAGTAATTTATTTTTTATGGAACTCATTTTACTTGTTCCCAATGTTTTCTTATGTCTCCATACAGTCCCACAGTTTTTCTATAATTGCTGGTTGCATTATGGATGCAAATCTTTAACTGAACTCATGAAAGATAATGGCAGCATTAAAGAAGAAGGGGGGAAAAGGCTTATCAAAGGATTCAAGTTAGGTAGGTGGTCAACATACAAAGACTGTAACTTAGCAGGTTTCACTGCATTTTCTTTTAATTGTTCCGTATATTTATTTATTAAAATATATTTTAAATTTTGAGTTAAAAAACAGTTTTCCATATGCTATTTCTCTATGCTCAAGTTACAATTAAACCTGGAAATTTATAGATAAATGCTTGAATGATATTGACCATATCTTAATTTCTAACAATAAGTAAACATTTACAAAAATACACAACCTTAATTTTACATTCAAAATTTTAGACTACTATTTATTACAATTTCTCAAAATATATACATCTATATATTGTATATGTTCTCTCAATAAATTTATAAAAATATTTTCCCAAATACATTTTATTCTCCAGTTTTAATTCATTGTAATACACTGCTAAATTTAAATATGAAAAATTACCACAAGAATATCGATGACTTCAGACACATTTGACATTAAAGCTTCCCTAACATCAAAGTCCCACTGTGATAATTCTTGTATGAGGGCCGAGAACAAATTTCGAAACCGCTCATACTTTAAATCTCCGGGGTCTTTAAGAACTTCATTACGATAGGAATAAAATACCTAAAAATAAATTTCAATGTGTTTCAATGATGAAATAAATATTTTATGTATTTAAAAAGAATTAATGCAAATAATTAAATTACATAAACGAAAGCAAATATAAATTTTGAAAAATACTTTTTAAATTGCTAAAAAAAAAACTCACATTCTAAATATCACAAATAAATATTAAATAGATAATTGAGAAAAACATATTCCACAACTAGAGTGCTTTGGTTACTTTATAGTAACTTGAATAATATTTGTAATATTAATACAGTAACACTATGTTTTATAATGTGATTCTGATTAACTGCTTTCACATAAAGTCTATCATAACTTTTTGTTTTAAAGGCACAACAGCATTAAAATGCTAATCATAAAATTTGAAAGCAAATCAATGTTCTACAAAATTTGACAATTATTATGTATAACAGCTGAAAAATATAACTCTTTTGAAGTATATGTTAAAAGAATTCTGTATGATAAAATCATGAAAATAACAAAAAAAATTTGTGGCTGTGCAAAATGATCAAAGATTTGATGAAAAATGAATAAAGCTGCTGACTGCAAAAACTTTTGACCACATTAAAATGTGTTATATATACGAAAACGATACCAAAGTTAAGAAATCAATCCAAAGTACACCTGTATCTCTTTCAAAACTTCACAAAAGTCTGCATATTTTCTAAAAGTTTAAACTGATTGAAAAATGTACACAATATGTATAATAACGTAGTGCATTTTATTTTCAATAAAATATTAAATACTTAACTTGTACTATAACACTTCAAGCATCTGCTTTATATAACTGACAATAAGCCTGAACAAAATAAAAATAAATCTTTTGTAAAAAAAAAAAAACACAAAAAGTGGGTAGAAAAAATTTTTAACTAAATTTTGTTTAGAAAAAAAAATCACTGGGTCCAACTGAGTTATTCCCTACTCAGACAACCCTGCCAGTCTCTGATCCAATCAAAACTCATACCTTTATGCAGCTAAGGGAATGATAAATAACTGTGGGAGAAACAACTGCTACAACAAAATGTGCTACATGTAATACGAATATTACAAGATTTTGCAAATAAAATTTATTTTCTATAGAATATTACCCTTGAGTTTTTTAAACAATTAAAGACATATAAAGAGGTTTCCTCATAATCTATATAAATAAAATTGAAAATATGTCTGTATATTTGTTTCATCATCACGGGAGAACAGCTAAACCGATTTTCATGAAATTCAGTGGGTAGCCTTGGAATAGCCCCACTTGAAATTTAGTCTATGTTTCGAGTTTCTAAGACCAGGCGTTGTCTAGATATTAATGAAAAATAAACAATTAAACCTCCCATAGACATAGCATTAAGCAGACGATATTTTTTTCCATAAATTTATTTGAAGAAAATGATATAATGTCACTTAACAATGGATTTAAATCCAATGTGTTTATACGGCAGATGATTTTTATTACATCTTTTCCAATTTAAATAATAAAGAAATGTATATAAAATAAATTTTATCGAAATTGCATTTTTGACTGAATTATATCAAATATGGCCTTCATGTTTAAATATTACTGGAATTATTGTGTGGTATTTTCAATATAATACACCATTTTGTTTTATTTTAGCAAAAATGGCTGAAACTCATAAATTGTAATACAGGTAATCTTTCATTGGTCCATTATTTTTTAATCTACGAAAATATAAGTAGTACGGTTATATATTCCCATGCAATTTTTGTACATTCATTTTGTCATATATTAGAATCAATTATGGCCCTCAAGTTTAAAGATTGAGGGTATAATTGATATTTTCATTGTATTACATCATCTGTTTTATTTTGGTAAAGATTTTTGAAATTCATGTATTGTAATACGGGTAACTTTCTTCTAATACACAAGTATATCTTCTAATATTCGGGAATATAAGTAGTATTGCATGTGAAGAAATAATAATTTATTTTAGAATGGTTATGAAAAAAACTTTCAATTTCAAACTTTCAATGAAAAAAATTATTTTTTACAGAATAAAAGAAAAACTTACTTTTAGCACAAGAAGAAAAAATGATCGGTTTAAATTCTTATTTTTGAGATCAGATAATAATCCCAGTATTGCACGGCAATTTATATCTAAATCAGAAAAGCTATAAAACAAAATAAGATAATTAGGTTATTGAAAATTGAAGCTAATTATTATTTATTTTCATAAATTGTTAAGATTTTAAAAATTAATCAATTAAAATGACACTCATGACATAAAAAATGTAACCTTCTCTCTATATTGAAATCATTCTATTTATATAAAAAAAGCAATATTTTTTTATATTAATATAAAATCTTCATATAACTATGGTACACAATACAAATTTGAGTGTCAACTGGTTCAAAGACAAAAAGCAGACTTTTTTTTTTCAGAACAAGCAAAAAGCACAACCTCTTAAACAATTGAAGTTGTGCTTCTTGCTGGTCCTGAAGGGAGCTTTTATTTGGGGGGGGGGGGGCTTTGAAACCAGTCAGTACCCAAATTTGTATTGACAACTGCAGTTATATTAATATTTTATATTAATTTAGCCTTTAACAGCAGTTTTTACCATATTTTGTTTTATGTCTGCTACTCATGAATTACATCACTGAAATAAGCATGAGCATAGACTATACCTCTTGAATTCAACTATTTGTTTCTTATAAATCTTTTAATAACAGTCACTACTTTGGCCATAAATCAAAGCTTTTATGGGAATATTTTAATAGATTACATTGCCACTATCATGAACAAAAGTAATTTTTAAATATAGTCTGATATATCCTCGTTCATTTAAACCATCACTCTGTTTAATTTATTGCATTTCAATAGCCCTTATTGATTTACATAGGAACCTATACTAGGTGAATTTAATGCCTAGAAAAACATAACATTGCATTTAAGATTGAAAATTTGAAATAAAAAATCAGCAGTGGCTACAGCCCGATAGAGCCAAAATGGTTTTGTGCAAATAACATCTTTCTTTGTGGGTGGTTTGTCTTTAGACATTTCCAAAACAATTAAAAATATTAAAATATCAAAATTAGAACCACCTTTTCAAAATAGTTCAAAATATAGTTGTAATTCCTAATCTGGTCATTATTTAGAAAATAAAATTGAAATTCTTAATCTGTTGATTATTTAGAAAATTAAGGACTATTTAAGAACTTTATATAAAAATTAAGTAATTTGAGAAGTCCTTATATTGGATTTCTATAATTAAGATTTTAAGTACTTAGACTGCAGAAACCTTATATAACAGAATATCTTTAGTAAAATACATATTAACATGGAGAAGAACAAAGATAATTTAAATTTAGTACAGTGAACTTACTCATCTTCAATACGTTTGACAGCTCCAATGCCGCCTTCTTCCCCATAAGCAAAATTAACTGTTGTCATATATACTAAAGTGCCTTTGTTATCAATTGTTGAAAATGTGGCAGCATGTAGCAAGGAAATACCATCTTCATCACTGGCACTGCCAAGAATATTTAGTAGCAGGTCTTTTACCTTCGATCTAAGATACAAATAATAGGAACTCAGTTATAAAAATATATAAAAGTAGTAACATATGTAGGGTAACAAGTTCATTTACAATTTGTTTATTCCAAATGGGCTAGGATCTAGTGACAGAAATAAAAAAGCTCAAGGTCTTGGGGCAAAATCATTTCAGAGGGTTATCTATTTGAAAATAAAGCTTCCATTTAAATTTAACATAATGATAACATAAATACAGAACATTTGTACAATCTGTTTTATGCATTATTCAATAATATTAAATGTAGTTTTTACTTTTTAAAAAAATGCAAATTAGTCATTTCTATCACTGTCCCCAAGTGACGAGTTGAGTATTCATCTAATTACATCATAAAAAATACAAATAATGGAAATAAATGAGTGAAGCATAAGAAATTGTGATTTCAACATGTAAAAAACCCCTATTTATAAAAATTTTAACTATACTATTTTATGAAATGGCGGATACGTGCTTGTCTCTGAGAATCTGTGGTATTGCGACGTTGTTCAAAAATTCGTCTTTTTCATCCACCAGATGGCAACAATAGTGATTTTAAGTCCATTGAAGAATGCTGTTTACAGTTTTGTTCCACATTTGTTTGAAGTTTTGAAACTTTAATATAAACAAGATAAATGAAAAACTCCATTTTATTACTCATTTTCAATGAGACTATATTTATTACCTATTATTCCTGATATGCATATGAGTTTATTAATATGTACAAAAACTTTTAAATACTGTATCTTCTGCTAGTGCATAAAAGTGAGTTATGCACAGTGCATACTTTGTGTCCCAATGTTAGTTTTAATTTCTGTGCAGAACAAAAACAAAGCCAAATAGCATTTCTGTCAGAGTCATTTCTGACACAGGATCATATGCAATATATGCACTAAGTTCCATTAATCATGTTAAACAATAAGCAGCTCTGTCATTCATTAGAAATTTTAAAAAACACTTCCAAGAATTTATTCCAGGCAAAAGTTTCTAGAAACTATAAAGTTAAAAAAATTGTTTTGAAACCTGAAAATTCATAATTATCAAATACTTAGCCATATACAGAAAAATACACTGAAATTTTCAAATTATTAATTATTTAATAAGAGTAAACTATGATATTAATTACAAGTATACTCATAACCCTGTGTCAGCTTATCTTGAATGTTGTACATGTGTTTATACTTTATGTGCATGTATGTCATAGACTTTAAAAAAGAAATTGAAAGGATAATGTGTCATTACAAGTGCTAATCAAAATCGTAACTACAGAAATATTTAAAATAGTGACTTAATGTCATGAATGACTTGAGCTGTAATATTGCAGTGTTATTTTAGCATTAATTTTGAAGTAATTGCACGAAGCTGTATCTAGTGAAATCTAAATGCTAAATCATTATAATGCTTTCGGCTTTCTAAAAAGTCATAATAAAAAGAAAATAAATTGAACAAAAAAATTGACAACCAGAGAATCAAAGTCGCTCTTTAAATACAGTGATATCCATCCAATTTCATGGAGTATGGTTGTTGGTTGTTTTGCTAGATCGCACACACACACACATATATACATCATGCATGTACACTCGCACACATCTCATTTTATTATGTACTAGCCACCTTTGGCGACCAGCCTGTTCGCAACCCTTGAAAATGCTGATCGTGGCAAATTCCAACCGTGGCAAACTCGTTGGCGCGACCTACCAGAAAGGTGTAAGGTAACTGGTTGGACGGCCAGGATGTGCCACCCAATTTAGACCTGAACCCAGTGGGGGCGGCATCCACAGGGAACATACCCTCCTTCCCCTACCACCAACCTCTCGGAAAAACATACGGACCCATATGTTTAACGTGATCGTACTCCGTGTCAGTGGCGGAAATCGAACCCGGACCTACCGCGTGCAATTCCAGTGCGCTAACCACTGGGCTACTTCGCCCTCCGCGACAATCTCCATAACTTTCTTTTTATTCACCCAATTTAGACCGTACCCTCCTTCCCCTACCACCAACCTCTCGGAAGGACTCACGAACCCACATGTTTAACGTGATCGTACTTTGCGTGAACGTGGCGTAAGTTTTGGCAGTGGCGGGAATCGAACCCAGGCCTACTGAGTGCAATTCCCGCGCGCTAACCACTGGGCTGCCGCGCCCTCCACGACAATCTCCATAACTTTCTATATATTCACCCAATTTAGACAGGAACCCAGTGGGGGAGGCATCCACAGGGGCCGTATCCTCCTTCCCCTACCACCAACCTCTCGGAAGGACTTACGGACCCACATATTTAACGTGATCGTATTCCACATAAACACGGCGGCAGTTTTGGCAGTGGCGGGAATCGAACCCGGGCGTACCGCTAACTTCCCGCGCGCTAATTTGCAATTTAAAATGACCATATGCTTAATTCCATCATCCTCATTCCATTGTTTCATTGTTCCATCATTTAAAATATCCAAAAGTTAAAATATACATTTAAAAAATCCATATCGTTCCATCATTTAAAATATAAATATAATAATTTATATGGAGTAAAGGAGCTCTATTCAGAACCGTGACGTCACCTCCACCTTGACGTCCCCACCCACCACCTTCCCTCCTTCTGCGGGGGAGAAACGCCGGTTAAGAAGCGGCACGCCGAGCGGAACGCCGAGAAATTGAAATTCGGAAACTTTTAAAATCCCGATCCTGTGGGCAATACGGAATATTTCCTGACCAGATTGGTCTTGTAAGAATGCCAGATGTTTGACATTTCTAAAAATGTAAATTATTAGTCGAAATTATGAGTACTTTTTACTATGCGAGAATTTAAAAACCAAAAATACTTTTCTTGAGCAAAAAGTGACTTTTGTTTTAAAATTTTTAAAAAATATTAGAAATCGAAATTCAGATTTGAAATTGATATATTTTTACTCGCAATTGTCAGCTCTTTCCGATGGTGTGATTTGTTTTTTCCTACGATGTCCGGATCGTGGGAAAAAAAGGGCAAAAATGGCAAAAAACGGTCGAAATCGCATAAAACATTAAATAACAAAAAAAATAATTAAAATTTTAAAAATCGGTTTTCACGTGTCCCCTTCCCTCCCCCTCGGGTCTCCGATTGCCAAATTTCGTAGCTCTCCGACGCGCGGTCGCGAAACGTATAGTGTATAAGACACACAGACACACAGACATTGCCTTTTATTATTTAAGACTAGCCGCCTTTGGCGACCAGCCTGTTCGCTACCCTTGAAAATTCTGACCGTGGCAAACTCGTTGGCGCGACCTACCAGAAAGGTGTAAGGTAACTGCTTGGAAGGCCAGGAAGTGCCACACAATTTAGACCGGAACCCAATGGGGGAGGCATCCAAAGAGACCGTACCCTCCTTCCCCTACCACAAACCTCTCGGAAGGACTTGCAGTCCCACACGTTTAACGTGATCGTACTCCGCGTGAACACGGCTGCAGTTTTGGCAATGGCGGGAATCGAACCCGGGCCTACCGAGTGAAATTCCCGCGCGCTAACCACTGGGCTACCGTGCCATCCGCGACAATCTCCATAACTTTATTTTTATTCGGCAATTTTGGGAATCGAACCCGGGCCTACCAAGTGCAAATCCCGCGCACTAACCACTGGGGTACTTCACCCTCCGCGATATTCTTCATAACTTATTTTTTATTCACCCAATTTAGACCGGAACCAAGTGGGAGAAGCATCCACAGGGACCGTACCCTTCTTCCCCTACCACCAACCTCTCGGAAGGACTTACAGACCCACATGTTTAACGTGCTCGTACTCCGCGTAAACACGGCGGCAATTTTGGGAATCGAACCCGGGCCTGGTAACTGGTTGGACGGCCAGGATGTGCCACCCAATTTAGACCGGAACCCAGTGGGGGAGGCATCCACAGGGAACGTACCCTCCTTCCCCTACCACCAACCTCTCGGAAAAACATACGGACCCATATGTTTAACGTGATCGTACTCCATGTCAGTGGCGGAAATCGAACCCGGGCCTACCGCGTGCAATTCCCGCGCGCTAACCACTGGGCTACTTCGCCCTCCGCGACAATCTCCATAACTTTCTTTTTATTCACCTAATTTAGACCGTACCCTCCTTCCCCTACCACCAACCTCTCGGAAGGACTCACGAACCCACATGTTTAACGTGATCGTACTCTGCGTGAACGTGGCATAAGTTTTGGCAGTGGCGGGAATCGAACCCGGGCCTACTGAGTGCAATTCCCGCGCGCTAACCACTGGGCTGCCGCGCCCTCCGCGACAATCTCCATAACTTTCTACATATTCACCCAATTTAGACGGGAACCCAGTGGGGGAGGCATCCACAGGGGCCGTATCCTCCTTCCCCTACCACCAACCTCTCGGAAGGACTTACGGACCCACATATTTAACGTGATCGTATTCCACGTAAACACGGCGGCAGTTTTGGCAGTGGCGGGAATCGAACCCGGGCCTACCGCTAACTTCCCGCGCGCTAATTTGCAATTTAAAATGACCATATGCTTAATTCCATCATCCTCATTCCATTGTTTCATTGTTCCATCATTTAAAATATCCATAAAATTAAAATATCCATTTAAAATATCCAAAAGTTAAAATATACATTTAAAAAATCCAGATCGTCCCATCATTTAAAATATAAATATAATAATTTATATAGAGCAAAGGCGCTCTATTCAGAACCGTGACGTCACCTCCACCTTGACGTCCCCACCCACCACCTTCCCTGCTTCAGCGGGGGAGAAACGAACGGAACGCCGAGAAATTTAAAATCATGACGTCTTTAAAATTGCGATCCTGAAGGCAATTTTCATTATTTCTGGACCAGATTAGACTTGTAAGAATGCCAGATATTTCAGCTTTCTAAAAATGTAAATTATTAGTCGAAATTATGAGTACTTTTTACTATGCGAGAATTTAAAAACCAAAAATCGTTTTTTTGAGCCAAAAGTGACTTTTGTTTTAAAATCTTTAAAAAATATTAGAAATCGAAATGGAGATTTGAAATTGATATATTTTTACTCGCAATTGTCAGCTCTTTCCGATGGTGTGAGTTGTTTTTTTCTACGACGTCTGGATCGTGGAGAAAAAAGGGCAAAAAGGGCAAAAAAAGGTCGAAATCGCATAAAACATTAAATAAATAAAAAAATAATTAGAATTTTGAAAATCGGTTTTCACGTGTCCCCTTCCCTCCCCCCCAGGTCTCCGATTGCCAAATTTCGTAGCTCTCCGACGCGCGGTCGCGAAACGTATAGTGTATAAGACAGACACACACACAGACATTGCCTTTTATTATATAGAAGATACAAATGATGACTTTGCAATTTAACTAAATTAATACTTATTGGCATTAAATAAAAATGAGCTACTGTTTTCAGTAGTCATCAGTTTAAAAACTTATAGTCTATGCTTATAAAACACAAATTTCTTTATAGCATTGGTTTTCAACCTGGGCAGTACAACCTCCCAGGGGCAATTTTACTTTCAAAGCAGGGTAGCATATTGCAAAAAAAAAGTAGAGGGGAGCTGTTATGTTTTAATGGGTTAGCAATTTTGTCCACTAAATTTTATGGTTTCCACAGAAGTTTACAAATTTGCAATGCAGATATCAACTATTCTTTATTGAAGAGTATTAAAGCATGCAAGACCATCTATGGAAGCTGGAATCTGCAATGGGAATATGATCCTAACTTTTGGAAAATGCCCTTTTTCTGTACGTATAAGTAAGTTTGGCTGCATGAATGACTCTGCAAAGCACTCATTCACAGCCTTTAATACTTATACTATAGGTGTTTAATATGTCAACACTTAATACTAGAAAAAGTGCAATTTATGTCTCTTCAATCTGTACAGTGTAGGAAGTAGACTTTCAAAGTACATAATCTTTTCAGCAAATACAACTTCAAAAACGAAAAATAATTCTTAAGAACATGCAAGTAATTGTAATGTGAAAAAACCATTTTTATATTATATTTACCATTTTTATATTATGTTTTTACAAAAATGATAATTAAATCTTTGTTACTTAAAAAAAAGTCATCGATAACAGTGTTATTACCCAAATTTAAATATTTCATGATAAATAATATTTCATAGCCTTTAAAAAAAAATGCTTTACTTGAAAGTTTTTAATTTGAAATATGCCTTTTAATCATTTGCAAGGGAATGGGGGGGGGGGGGGTCTGGCTACATCAATTTTAGTGTCTAACACTAAAGGCTGCATGTAGACTAAAAATCATAAAAATCTGGGTCAAATAGTTTAACTTTGTGTGCACTTTTCAAAGAATAGAGGACCAGCTCTATTTACCAGGACTACACTAATTACTGGTTTCATACATGGGTGAGATAGCCACTGAAAATAAAAAAACAAGGAAAATAATAATTTCACAGATCATGTAGAAGAGCATCAATAATGAAAACGTTTTCAAAGGATTTGAAACGATGGAGCTTATATAACAGGAGTTTATATAACAGTCCAGTACATACAAAAATTTAGCAGAAAGTCCATAAAATAGCATTTTAACTGGCTTGACAGGAAAATAAATACATTGTTGAATTTTTATTTGATGAAAGAGCCTTGATAAAGATTTTGAAGGGCCTTGATAAGGAGTTGATTTTTCACCAAAAATCTTGTAATTGGCAGAAAACTGGTTCTACATCGAATTATCATACCCTTTTCATGGCAAGCCAATAATCCTAATTAAGACTATTTCTACAAAAAAAAAAAAAAAAAATCAATTCAATAATCTGAATAAAAGTAGGGGTGTAGGTCAAATGACAACAGTATTTCAGCACCTTTTTTATATTTTATGTCTGTGCAAAAGAGAGCATGGTGTCTTAAAGTCTTGAAAAGAGCAAAACTTACACAATAGACAAAGCAAAACTACATGCCTAGTTAATGCAGAATGCAGAATAGCTAAACAAATAGCAAACTACATTATGAAAGTAAAATGTGATATTTAATGCTAATTTCTTGTGTTTTCTAAATAATCTACACATCAATTAGTTCTGACAAACCTTTGTTGTTTGGTACAGATAAATAATTTTACTCTAAATTTTAAACTGCAAGTGCTTGATCTTTGAAGTGGCTGATAAATAGTACTAATCATAGACACAATTAAATATTTCAGTATAGTTTTACAAAATGATATTAAAATTTGCATTTCAAAGAAACAAAATAAGCATTTGGTCTTAACTAAACTAGTACAAAACAACATATTGAAACATACTCATGAGACACAGAGATACTTTAAATGAAAACACATTTCTTAACAAATATATCTGGTTAGAAAAATAGCAAATTAGTTTTGCACTTATAAAACTGCAAAATTAAAATGCAAAAAACTAGAAAAATTTAGGAACAAGTAAATGACAAAACATAACACAATTCTATAAAAATATAGAACATGAAAAAGTTTAAATACAATTTCTTACTTCAATGTTGAAACTCCTTCTAGCATGAAAAAATACATGTTGGACAAGCAATGGAAAAATGGGAAGATCAATTTGATGTGCTTCCGACTTAAAGGTGAATTACTCATAACAAACATCTAAAGTGAAAGAAAATAGCTATAAAAACTAAAAAATCAGTCTATAACTTGTAAAAAGTTAACAATATTTTTTCTAAAAATTCACAAAAATAGAAGCATTTATAATATTACACAAACCTTTTGAATTGAAAACAACTAGATTCTTTAAAGGAAGGGGGGAACTCTGATATAGACAACACAAGACTTTTCTCTACAAAATAAAATTCATGCTTTCTTTCTTTACATACATTCTTATTTTTATTTGTTATATCATCAAAAATTCTCTATAAAACAAGCATTCAATTAATAGATATTAAAATATATCTTTAAAGTTCGAACTTTGTAGTCTATTTCAAAAGGGGGGGGGGGCAGTTCATTCATCCTAATTACACAAAAATCTGATCAGCACCAAGGTAACCCATGACTGGTAACCCACTACTTTCACAACATTTAGCACTCACTTATGTCAGCTAACAAGTTAAACAGATATATTAGTGGCTAGAGTGGATACATATATTGCACAGATAGACACACACAGACATTCCACTAAAAATCATTGATTAGTGTTATGAAATGCTGAAAATGAAATTAGAATTGACACTAATCCAATACATTCCTAATCACACAACTTAATTTTAAGTGTGAATACATCATATGTATCATTATCATTTGCTGAATGGCAACAAACATATGCACATATTTAACGATTTGTGTTTATTTAAGTTATTAGCATTTAATAAATAAAGTAAGAAATTACATTGTTTTAAAATACCATTTTTCAATAATAACATTTTACACACAATATTTTTGCCTTATATAACATTTTACACACAATATTTTTGCCTTATTTTACAACTTTCAGCTAATTAATTAAACCAGAGTAAAAGTTCCATATGTTCACCAAAGAATCTCTGTAAGTGCACAATTAAGCTTAATCGACACATACTGCTTCTGTCATTAATATCCAGTCTCTTGAGGAAGAGAATATCAGAACTGATTTAATGAGATAATTTTGAGTCATTTTACTAAGGCAAATAATACTATATAAAGTTTATACTAAAACTATTATTTTTAAAGATATATTTGGTATAAAAAAAAATCAAACTTAAAGATCTTTAAATATTTATTAACTTTCATTGAAAAATAATTTCCTGTGATTTTTTTTATAGGTACTCACTAGTGGATCATACTATGTAGTATGGTAAGGAGAATAAAAAGAATTCTGACAGTCAAGTACACATCTAATTGTAACTTTTATTTTAGAAACTTAGTATTAGGAGGACGTAACTGCAGAAGAGCAGTTTTTGAGATAATTGCATGTGTGACTTTCCTTTTGAGTGTTTTGCATGATCTAAGAATTATTTGAAAATGAAACATGGTAGTCAAGCAATTACCATTTAGCATTCTTTATAATTATTTTTTATTTGTCCATTAACATCAATTTTCAATAAAATAACTGATTTTATTTGTATTTTAATATGACTAAATTTTATTTAAATGAAATATTGCTTTGTAATGAATTCAAAAAAAGAAAAGTTCAAAATATGCACATTTAATTTTTGGCATTTTCTTAAAAGCACAATTTTTAATTACACCTTTATGACAATAAAACCCTCTATTAATACAAATAATAACAAAATTGTAAAATAATAGTTAAAATTCATACTATAAAAATAAACTTTACTTTTAATAATTAAAAGTGGACCTTTATTTAAACAATTACATAATTTAAAACTGTATATAAAATTACAAGGATTTTAAAATAAACTGTGCAATAATCATTAAAGTTTAGTTACCTTATGGATATCTTCCAGGCAATAAGAGAGAGCTTTCTCCTGGACAACAATTTTAGAATCCCCTGAAATTTTTTGAAATACTGATTAATTTTATTTCATAAAAATTTATAATGTTAATCTAGAAGTAAATATAAATATGAAAAGTTTCAGAACAATGTAAAAGCCAATCCTTATATTATAATTTAACTGCTGTAATTATTGAAAAAAAAAAAAAATAACACTTCTATTGAAAGTAACAGCATCAGTGGGTTGGTTTCATGCTTTTTATGCACTCATCAGCATAGAATAGCCAATACCAACAATGGCAGCAAAACACCTGCTATGTGCTACAATTTTGTGAACATCTATGGAAACCAACAAATTCAGATCTATCATGCAGTCAACTTCAAATTTCATGAAAATTAAGCTCAGGTTGCATGAGACTACAATGAACAAGTTCATATTTATAGAACCTGTCTATGAGTTCTGTGAGCAAGAACTTAGCTGTTGCACAACAGGGTTGATTTTCCAGATGAGTTTAAAGAATTTTCAGGTTAAAATCTATCAGATCACAGTAACAGATCCTTTAAATATCAGACCTGCTTTTGAATACTTGAAATTCACACTATATATGTTAGCGAGATATATTAAAAAACTTTAATAAATAAGTGAATGCTAACTTAAATTGTAACATTCTAACTTTTCCAGGTTTTGAACTTTTTAAAACATTTCCCAGACATTTCTGATTTATCCAGGTATGGTAACAACCTTGTAAAACCTTCTATACCTTTGGTCACAATGCTTTGTTAATATGCCTTCCTTATTATAATTGCTCCTATGGATAATAGATACTGCAAATGACCTTGTTAAGGCTGTTGGGGATACACACCTTCTATCCTTCTCCTTTTAATGCTATGTTATGGGATAACTCCAGATAAAAATTATGCAAAGAGTTTAGGAAATTTTTTAATTCTGTTTTTTGCTCAAGAATAAGTTAGTTGTTGTTGAGACTCAGACCATCCGACCTACCAGAAAGGTGTAAGGTAACTGTTTGGATGGCCGGGACGTGCCACCCAATTTAGACCAGAACCCAGTGGGGGAGGCATCCACAGGGACCATACCCTCCTTCCCCTACCACCAACCTCTCAGAAGGACTTACGGACCCACATGTTTAACATAATCATATTCCACGTGAACACGGTGGCAGTTTTGGCAGCGGCGAGAATCGAACCCAGGCCTACCGAGTGCAATTCCCACGCACTAATTACTGGACTACCGTGCCCTAAGAATAAGTTATTGAAAGACCCAAGCCACCTGACTCACCCAAGGGTATGAACAGCTGGTTGAGTGACCGGAAGAATAAGTTAGTGAAACTCTTTTTTGACTTGCTTTTTATTCCTTTTATATTTTCATTCTAAGTAATTTTTTTATTTTTGAAACTTTTCCGTTAACAAAGTTTCGCATTTTGATGACTATAACAGCAGTTTGCAATATTGCTTCAAAATTTCATGAAACAAGGAAGGAATATTATTCTATAATCTCCAATGTAAATATTTTGAAATAATTTTTTTTAATTTATTTGAAGCTGCAATTTTGAGTGGAGTACGTCAAGGTGTATAAAATATTTGAACAGTGATTGCTTCTCCCTTTTGCACACCCTGTGGCTGTTCGAAGGTCTGATGAGAAAGGGGAGTTTGAAAAGATGGGGAGGTTGATCGATGTGGGGTGATTTTGTTAATGGCTATTTTCCCTTTTTTTTTGTCTGAGTTAGAGCAAAGAATTTCTAACAGGTTGAAATGATAATTCTGGACATTGCTTTGCTTGCTTGAGATTAGTGTTTTGTTGTTTAGTGTTTATATTTAAAACCTTCATCCCTTTTTATAGTTTGATATCATGGATAGCCAGAAAAGTGAAAAGAGAGAATAGAAATTATTATCAGCACACAGTAAAGAAAGAAAAGGATTAGCACTAAAAGGATAATGATTACCACAAAATAAAATATATTCCTTATAAGCTATATTATACAAACTGCAAAATTCATATCAACCATATAATTTCAAATGTAAATGTAAAATTTCGAAAAACAATTTTAAATTATATGTTGCCTGAATGTCACATGTTACATGAAACAGAACTACCCTTTCATTTCAGATAAAAAAAAAATCTATACTATATGTACAATTAATGACTTTATTCCATGAGTAATTATTATCCTATTGTAGTTTACATGGATAATAGTGGGAAACATTTGAAATACATAATAATGCAGTCAAATCTGTTGATAATAATATCATACATGGCAACATAATAGATGTAGAGAAAGTAAGAGCAAAATCTTTATACTGGATCTATATTTTTAAACTAGATCTATATAATTACACTAAATAAGCCTGTCATAAGAAATGCATAAAGTTATATATGTTTATATCCTAATCCCACACGTCTGTCACACTGACACTCCTAAAATCCCAGGAAATACAAACCACACTCACTTCTTCTGGTCAATATTATTAATTACTATATAAATCTTGACAAAACATAATTACCCCCTAACAAAATGCAATTACTTTATGACTCCCTAATAAAATGTTCTTGCCCCATGAACAGCAAAACTTTTTATATTTTGTATCAAGAATATTACATTAATAATTCTTATTAATCAATTGTGATTATCAGAGATTGAAAAATTGCCAAATTGGTTGCTATTTATCATATTTATTGCCAAGCAGACGAGGCAGATAGACAGGAATATTGGCTTTTCTTAAATATATTTTATAATGAACAGTTTTAATGACAATTAGTGGTATGATGAATGTTTGCTCAATCACTTCTTATGTAAAAAACATCAGATTGGTACAAGTGAAAACATTAACAATGAAAATTTAGTAACTATAGCTTTCATATATACTTGACAAGCACCTAACCTGTAGTGAAGTAGAAGGTATGAGATTTATTCATCTGCCAAAAGAAATAATGTGTCATAAAAGGTGATAAAAAAATATTTTTTAAAACTAGATTTCTTTAACATTTCAACTGCAAAAGGAATATAAAGATTAAATAAAATAGATTTAAGATAATATTTAAATATGTTTTTAACATATAATGGGAAATGGAATATTGTATTCATTCGCTTAGACGGCAAAATTAGTTGGTTTGGTCTTGGCGAGAAATCGTCCTGTGGAAAACTTATGAAGGAGACTGCAACCATTTTTGTAAAAGTTAAAATTTATTTTTTATACCCAGTCAAGCTTTGTTTTTAAAATTATTAAAGATATAACTAAAGTTTAAATGGATATGAAATTTTCAGAAAATTTCACACTAAATACATACCCAACATGATAGAAATATATTTTGAATTAAAAAAATAAATGATATAAATTTATTTCGCTTTATTATTATCGGCAGATTTGGATAAGTATTATCAAAGTTTGTTTTTTTCTTTTACAGCCAAATCTCAAATTGTTTATTCTATTATCCAGTTTAACAGATTTGTTTATTCTCTTTTCCAGTTCCATTTGATCTGTGATTTGATATTCTATGTTTATTTACCCAACATTTCCTACAATTCAATCTGTGAAACAAGCTTTTTAAAATGATTTGTCAACTGGACTGAAAGCCCCATCAGAAAAAAGATCAAAACTTATTTTAGTACACTCTGAAAGCAAGAATGGTTTCATGTTAAATGCTTATGAAATGTTACAAGCAAAAAATATGCTGGATAATGTCACAGAGAAATGTATGGTGAATCCTCTGAAAACTGGTTCAAGGATAAACTCCTGAATATGAAACAAAACACTGTGATTGTTAATGATAATGCTCCATATCATAATGTACATTCTGAAAATATTCCAAAGACATCTACAAAAAAACAGATATACAAACATGGTTGACCAGCAAAAGCATCACAATAAAATATACTGCAAAAGAAAATGCAATACTAAATTTGGATATCTGTTCCTGCTCTCTCGAGATATTCAGCAAAAACTAGTACATCCATATAGCACATGCAGGACGGGTTAGCCCAATAATGTTCAAAATCAAAAGAACTAAAATGTACTGCAAAAAATAACAATATACCAAATTTCATATTACTATGAGTAATGAATAAATATGGCTAACATGAATTCTATGAATCCTTGAAATGGCATTATGAGCCAATTAATTTATGTTAATTTTAAAATTTTTCTTAATTTTATATGTACATACATGAGTTTATAATTAAATTCTTGAACAAATGTCATTTTACTATATTTGGTATGCAATATAATCAGTCGTATGTTAGAAATACTGTGCAAATGAAAAATTTCTTTTTCAATAATTCTCTGTCGCCAAAATTCACATCAGGTGCTTGATCTGGCAACCCAATCACCAGCAACTGAGTGAAAAGTCTCTTGCAGCCTTCACAGTGCTACAGGTTAGGTGTTCGCTGAGTATAGTTAATGGTAAAATTGAACAAGCTTTCTAAGATACTAAGTTGAAAGCGTGATAACTATATTGAGAGCAAGCATCACAAGAAAATACAAAATTTTCCAATATTTGAAAAATTAACAATCTTATTAATTCCCATGTTTTTTAATGAATTTGCATTGTTAGTCTCACATCAATCATTCTTTCATGTGCGATTAAAGGGCTTTTAAACTCTTAACACATAATTTTAAAATGCAGTTTCTGCAAAAACATGTCTCTAATAGGTCTCTATGAAAATAAGTTACAGTTAATTTTATAGTGAAATCATAAGAAATGATGCTCACTGAAAGAAATAATTGTGACATTGAGTGAAAGATGATTAAAATGAAAAAATGTGTTTTCAATGTTATTTTCTTTACATATCATAAATATTTTTTATAATAAATTTACAGCTATAACAAAAGTTTTTCTGGATCAAAATAATTTCCTTACAGCTATCAACTCAGTGGAACCAATTTTTAATCAAACTAGGAAAATAGCCATAGTAAAGCTATAAGTACACTCCTATAAAATTATGCTTTTCTCTCTCTCTTTCTATCGTGCATGTCATCTGTAACAGAAAATAAAAGCATCAGATAATGGCAAAATTTGCTACAGATGTACTTAATGTCTCCCTACAATGCACCTCGGTGATATTTCTTTTTGAATTAGTTTAAAAGTTATGAACTTCGGAACATTGTAGTATTTGAAATTTTTGACTTTAAGAGTTATAAACTTTTAAAACCAAAAATTGCCATTTTCTGCCATTTCATCAAATTAAATCTATTCATTCATTGCCCCTTCAGATAATATTCAAGAACAGGTGTTTTTGTTTTAATGAAAAAACAGCTGTTATCTAATGAAGTGAATTTATTTATCAGTTTTCTAACTTTGTGAACTAAAAAATGTTGTTCTAACATTTTAATTTTATTTCTGAGTTAAAGAGCTTTTTTCTTTCTTGTAACTTCAAGTATTTTCAACGATCGATGATCGAGCACTTATTTAGAGTATATCAAAGAATAATTACACTAAAACAAACTTCTGCTTGTCAAATAAGAACTTACACAACTTCCTTGTATAAAGCAAGCATGTGTCTGTTAGATGACTACAATTGTTTTGACAGCATTATAAGTACCCTTCTTCAGGCCAAAATAGTACAGTTAGAACAGTATGTGCCCTTAACAAAAGCTGAGAGTGAGTGAAATTGAAATGATAATCAACTTTCCATTTTAAACATTCTTGTTTCTAGAAATAATTTTTCTTTTAGTAATTCTATTTTTCAGAAACCTTTCTGTTTCTCTGCCTCCACATTTTCTTTCAAATCATCCTTCTCAACAGAAATTGCTGCCTTTTACACATGTGTATTGTACAGTTTACTTATGCTCTCATTCAACTTCTTTAACTACTGAAATTATAAGTTCTTGAAATCTTCAGATAAAAGCAGGGGTTTCAATCCTTCTATCATTGATAAAGCTAAAATTTACCAAACATTCTCCACTATATCCACTCTTTCTTCTGATAAAGTTTCTGTTTCAAAAAAAGTTAATATTTCTGCCTTTTTATGCACTTTTAAGCTTTAAAATTTCTTATCAAGCTAAGTTTTATCAAGATTCGATTTTAAAATTATTCTTAAACCAGTTAATAAATTCCTGTTTCCATCCTTTACAACTGTTATTCTGCACTTAAGTAAAAGTCGTCTTTACTCTATTAGTTGTCAGTGAAATTTAGCATGCATCGACTAGACAAAGAAGGCTCTATAGGAGCGTATTAAAGAACATTCTAGGATGGTCATTAAGCATAAAACATCTAAGTCATCCATTTTTCAACATTGTTAGCCTAAAAATTATTCATTTTAATTTTCTGAGACAAAAATCATCATACATGCCCAAATTACATCTGAACTAGATTTTTTAGAAGGAGCTTTTATTTACTTGAACTCTGACAATCTTATTAATGATAAATTAGCAGTCCTTTATGTCTTCTCAGCATACCAAAAATGTCCTCCATTCTTAACTTCAATTATTAGCTGATATAGCTTTCAAAACATTTTTATTTCTTGTCAATTATTTATTTATTTCTATTTTAATTCCCATCTCATTCAATAATGGTTTTAAGTTGTTTGTTCGTTTGGTACTGGAATTTAGTTATTAAGATTATCCCATATAGCTTCCATAACCGGTTACTTTCTTAATTTCTGTTTATATTCTTATTTTCAGTATCATGCACTAGTACTTTTAAAGTAGTTTGTTCATTGATTATTTCATTATGTTGATGAAGTCACTGTAGCTCTCGAAAACTATTTGTTTCTTCACTCTACCTCTGTACTTGTTTTTTAACTAGGAGTTTTTTATTTATTTGAACTCTGATAATTTTGTTATTGATAAACATACAGTTCCTTACATCTTCATAGCCAGAGAAGCATTCTTCATACACATCTTTGACTTTAAAAGTTAGCTTATTTAACATCCAAAACTGTCTTTTTTTCTTTCAATTTTGTTATAAACTTCTTAATTCTAGTATAATTCAAGGATATTTTTGAGTAGACTAACTGATTGATAATTTCTTTTAGTTAATGAAGTTAGCTCATATAGCTTTTGAAACGTTTTTTCTTTTTTGTGTTTGTGTGTGTTATATCCTTTCCTGACACAGTCTCAACCACTGTTAATTATATAGTAGTTTGATTGATAAATTTAACTCTCGAAACCAGTAACTTATTTTTGTTATTTTCTTCTTAATTACTGTATTTTTCTTCCCTCTAAACTCTCTCAGATTTCCCCAATAATTTAACAGTTCATATATTTATTTTCTGTTTTTTTAAATCTCACATCAATTCTTAAGATTTCATTCTCAGAGTCAGTTCTTCTTGTCAGTGTGGGAAGGAGAGGGGTCCTTTATCATTCCATGACATGTTTATGGTTGGTTTTCAATGGCCAATAACACCCATTTGCAAATTCTTCACTGTATGTGTCCTAGCTCTTTTCCATTGCTCATCACTTACCTCTTCGCAGTTCGCTGTCAGCTTTTGTTAAGAGTGCATACTGTTCTGTTTTAGCCTGAAGAAGGGGGCTTATAACACTCTCAAAACAATTGTAATCACCTAATTGACATATGCCTGCTTTCTACAAAGAAGTTGTGTAAATTCTTTTCACATCAAAGGAACTTATTTAGAGCATATTATGCCCGCATTATACAACTGGCATGGCTGTGCATGGAAAAAAATGGAGCATGGAAATGATTTTAGTTCAAAACAGGTGATTTGTAAATTGAGTGATGCTATATGTAGAACCCGAATAATGCTGCATAATTCATTCTAGTATACATATCTGGAGTCTGGGGCCCCCACTTAAATTTCTGATATATTTATATTCCAAATTGTTTATGTTGTCTACTTATATCATAATCAATATCAGAATATGAAAAAAAAATCTTTTATGAGCTCTTGTTTACAAGTAATTCATTAAAAAATTTGCTTACAAATTCTTTGTAAAATATTCTAGTTGGTAACAGGTCTGTCATGATAATAAATTGGATACATTAAGCTGATTTGTATTAATATATCCACTTTTAATCTCATATACATAGTAGCTGAAACTATAATTTTTCTCCATAAATTATGCTATCGTCCTTACTCCAGAAATGACCAATTTTCTATATATAATGGTTTGAAAATCTAAAAAATTTTGATTAATTTGTGTTGTAATCACACAATTTATAAACAGTTCTATCCGGTTCTAGTAACAATCTAAATGCACATATAATTTCATAGTGGTATGTGAATGAGTCTTGAGTTACTCTGTCCACACTTCAGACATACACATACAGACACACACGCTCAAATATATTTTTTGAAAAAAGATTGAAATGCATTCAGTAGGTCTTAAAACATAAGTGTCCATCAAAATCTCAAATTTTTAAAAGAAATAATATTTTATTTCTATACAGTAGTATGAGAAAGTAAAAAATTATGTTAGAAACATTTTTACAAAATAAATGTGAGTTCCTTACATCTTCATAGCCAGAGAAACATTTTTCATACACATCTTTGACTTTAAAAGTTAGCTTATTTAACATCCAAAACTGTCTTTTTTTCTTTCAATTTTGTTATAAACTTCTTAATTCTAGTATAATTCAAGTGGTATGTGTATGAGTCTTGAGTTACTCTGTCCACACTTCAGACATACACATATAGACACACACAAACACACATGCTCAAATATATTTTTTGAAAAAAGTTTGATATGCATTCAGTAGGTCTTAAAACATAAGTGTCCATCAAAATCTCAAATTTTTTAAAGAAATAATATTTTATTTCTATACAGTAGTATGAGAAAGTAAAAAATTCTTATGTTAGAAACATTTTTACAAAATAAATATGAAACAAATCTAGAGATTTTGATGTTTTCCCAGAGATCAGTAGAAAATACATCATACAAAATTATTTGGAGAAAATCAAAAAAGTTAGCAGTTGTGTATTATAAACATATTTGACACCAATTATCAATATACATACCAGAAGTACTAACACACATCCACAAAGGTTGGAAGAGAACATCAAGAAAATGTTTCTCTGCTGACTTCATATCCTTGTCACAGATATATAGAATAATACTAGATGCCACGTAGTGCAACATAGTATCCATTGGAGATCCTTTTAAGCGTAATAATTCTAATACCTATTAAATTATATTAATATTCTGTATGTATGTATAATAATTCATATAAAGTAATAGAAGCATAAACAATACAAATCTTCATATAATCAATAAAAAATCTGTTGCAACAATAATATGATAAAATAAAAACTTCGTAAATACAGCATTCAAAATTATATAAACTGGTCTACTGGTTTCAAAGGCACAAAACAGCCTTCTTCTTCCGGACAGAGAAGAAGCACAACCTCACTTACTCAAGTCAGATTGGCAACTAAAGTTATCACACATAGATAAAGGTAGGAGAAAAGATGTTGCCATAGTCACGAGAAGAAATGAAAGAGGAAAAACCAATGAGGCAAGCAAAACAACTGGCAGGATACTATAAAATTCTTTCCCGTGTCGTTTTTCTCGTTCATAGTTTCCTGGCTCCAGCCTCATTTGTTTTTTTCTTCTTTCATTTTTTCCTACAGTGATGGTAACATCTTTTCTCCTACCTTCAGCCATGTGTGCTATTACCTTAGTTGTCGATCTAACTTGAGTAAGCGAGATTGTGCATCTTGTCGGTCCAGAAGAAGACTATTTTAATACTAGTCTATTTTTGTTTGTATGCTGTATTTATGACGTTTTTATTTTATCGAGTATATATCTTTTAATGTATAAAATTAACTCTGTGTTTGTCTATCTGTTCTTTAACCAATTCAATATTTTTGTTTGATGCTTTTCAAATTTGATGTGATAATTTTATCTGATATTTCAAGTAACTTTAACCCTATTTCAAATTTTTAGACCCAGCAGTTATTTAGATAATAATAAAAAAATATCAATGAAATTAAAACTAAGCAAGTAAATTTGTCATAGAAATAACTTAGGAAAAATGACATTGCAAAGCAACTTTAAAATTTGTTTAAATAAAACAAAAATTCTGTTGTAATATGTTTATTAAATTATCTTCCAATCTAAAAATTTACATATCAGTGGTTCTGAACAAAATATTTGCAAATTCCTTGGGGATTTATCAAGTTGCTGAAGGAGGGTCACACAAAAAATGTTTTTAATTAAGATTGTTTCTTTTAATATTGCACTAATGTTTAAAATACATATACAGAAGTTTCTTAAAAATGCTTTACTAAATTACAGTATACTCACATTATAGCAACCTTAAGGCGGATCCTTTCTGCAGGGTTATTATATCAAATAGTCGTTAAATCAAACATCCCTCTTTTGATTTTTTTTCAAGGGTGGTTAGGGAAGGGAATGACAATTTTCCCACCTTAGAATTATTTGTAATTTCAGGGGGAGGGGATAATCCTTTGTTGAAGAAACTATATTTAATGAATATAAGTAACAAATAAAATAAAGTATTGTGTAGTAAAAATTCAAAGCTTCTGCCAAACAGTGTGTGTCATTCAGAGAGCAATTTAAACCATCGAAATATATTGAAAAACTGCTATTAAGAACTAAATAAATATATAATTTTTGTATACATACAGCATACAATAACATTTAGGCATTAACCGTTTTTGAAGAGAAAACAGCCCTTTTCTTCAGGACAAGAAAATCACATCTTGCCTCAACAGCCTCCAGTAGATAAAGGGAAGGACAAATTTCTGGACACAAACAAAGCTGTTGTAGCCTAACTTCAATGGGAATTCAATGGGAATTTTAAATTCCCATGGTCCATTTCAATGGAAATTTAAAAAAAAAACATAAGCCTTTTCTGTTGCTTGTTGACTGTGAATGCTGGCTATATTTTGCCCTTCGGGTCCACTGGTCAATGTTCCATACGGTCACTGTAAAATAGCATTACACCTATAGAACTGCCAAGACCTACTCAATCAATTTTTACATTTGCAACAAGTTGCTAAATCGAGGGAAGCTATAAAGTGAATCTACTATTAACAACACAGGCAATTAACTATAAATCATTAACAAGAATGTGGTTTTCATTACAATACATCTTAATACATCATCTTAATAAATTTCTAAATATACTTTTTTATAAAATAAAGAGAAAAAAAATATTAAGAAAAATATTACCTGCTTAGATAATCGGTGGATATAATCTTCAATTGATATATGTCTCACTGGATTATACACAATTAACCGTGCCACAGCATCCAGTCTTACAGTATCTACATTCCCATGCTGAATGTCCACATCTAGATATAATAAACAAAACAAATAAAACATATTTTAAATCACAGTTTATGACATACTAGAAGAAATTACCCAGAATTGCCTGAGTATCATTTAAGTGCCCGCTGAGTAAATAATACAGATACAGATTACACCACTCAATTTCCAAAATGCATCTATAGTACAAAAATCATTCTCACATCCTTTTTTTCCCATATGCAACCATGCTAATTGTATAACATGGCATAACATGCCCTAAATAAATTCCTTTGATATGTCCTAAATAAGCATGTGCAACACATGCAAATGGGAGATGTTAAACTTGCTTAAAATGAACACAATGTTTTTGATAATAAATAAAAATACTTGAAACTGCAAAAAAGAAAGAGTTCCTTTACAGAGGGAAGTAAAATTTAAAAATTAAATGCTATCTTAGTAAGTTTTCATTCAATCTTTGTCATTTTTTAGCACAATACTTATAATAGAGTGATACAGTCAATTAAAAATACTTTGTTATATTGCATTCTTGACACTTTTATGTTCTCCCTGTTTACAAATATTATAGCTCAAAATTTGCTGGTGGTTGTCCTTCGGCCATTTCATAGAAGCAAACTCATTTATCTGTAGCAAGATCAAAGGTTTCTAATTTAACCGTCCATTTTTATGGCATACATTATATGAAAACACTTCCTAAACCAATTATTCTTTCAACTAATGTCCATCTGGATTTCTTCAGGGTTTTTTTTGCTGAAACATGAGAGTATTAAGCTAAAATTGCTAGCATGTTTACAATCATCTTAGTGGCATCCATATGGATTTCTTCAGGTTTCTTTGCTAAAACATGAGAGCATTAAGCTAAAATCGCTAGCATGTTTACAGTCATCTTAGTGTCAAAAGAATTCTTAAAATTTCGGAAAATCATTTTCAGTTCTCTCAAACTATGAAATAGCAGAAGATAAATCCATAATTTTCAACCACTATATGCAAGAGCTTATATGAACAGCAAAAACACCTCCTCACTATATTTATTTCACCCAGCTATTTAAATAAGTACATATGATTAGCTAATATCAATTTTGAATGGTTTCTTTTGTAGAAAAGATAAGTTATATTATCAAGGTTTTGTATCATTCAATTCATAAATTATACATCTTTATGTTATATATTCCTTTTTACAATTGAAATATGATTAAAAGTATTCAAAAATATTACTTTCTTATAAAAAAAAAATTGCTCAAACTTCTGTATAAATTAATCTGTAGTAAGAATAGTTTGCTAAAACAGCATAAAACTTTGATTAAAAATGTCAACCAGTTTCAAACACAAAGCAAACCTCTTTACAGAGAAGAACAGAGCAACTGCTGGTGCCTTTGCTAGCGAAATTGTTCTGAATAGTGAACAAATAATGCAAAACAAGCTCTATATATATAGGTATATCATATCAGGCATTCATTATAAAAAATTGCATCCAGTCTCATTGATTACAATTAACTTTAATCAAAACGACTCACCATATGCTTTATCAAGAACTACTTGAACAAAAGATGCAATGCCATGATTCTGAAGAATCATGTCTGTTAACATTTGACTGCAAATTTTACGTAGCCACTCAGGAACTTTGGAAATAGTAAATTCTGAATCCTACAAAAATGTGACAAAAATAAATAAAACATTCAATTTAAACATATTTGAATGAAATTACTTAGTAAGAGATGAGACATCATTTTAAAGGTCCAGTTCATAACACATAAAGCAGAACATATGCAGTATGATCCTAATTCAAGTATTCCTATCCACAGTAATGATGGGAAATCGAAACAGCTGCATCAGTGTATCACTCCATGACTTTATGATACATAGATATTTAGGATCAATCAAATTGTATATGATACTCACTAGGTATTAATAAATAGATCAGCATGCACAAAAAAACCCTGTAAAATCCTAATACTATATTATTTATAAAAGTCGACAATATTAGAAATTTTTTGACAACTTATCAAATCAATGAATTTTTACAAACTGATAAAAAAGTAAAAGCATTTTGTTAAAATCAAAAAGAACTTGTATCTATATACATGAAATTGAAAATCCGTCTGTTTATTTGTGTGTTTGTCTCATCACTCTTGGGAGAATGGCTGCAAATTTCATGAAATTTTGAGGGTAGCCACGAAATAGCCCAACTTAAAATATAGTCCATGTTTTAAGGTTCTAGGACCAGGGGTTGTCGAGATATTAATGATAAACAAACCTTCCCCATAGGAGTTTTATCTCCTAACTCTACGGTTCCCCCAAACAAAAAAAGGTTTCAAATTACTGACATGAAGGTATATATATAGTATATTTGTGTTTGAT
Source organism: Amaurobius ferox (assembly GCA_951213105.1). Classification (NCBI taxonomy): domain Eukaryota; kingdom Metazoa; phylum Arthropoda; class Arachnida; order Araneae; family Amaurobiidae; genus Amaurobius; species Amaurobius ferox. Next base: position 108,146,044 of record OX578136.1, read on the forward strand.
GTTTAAATGTGTTTGTTAAAAATTCACTGTGAGTGAGTTTTTCATCTATTTCAGTTCTTATTAATCAGATTAACATGCAATTTTTACTGGCATACTCTTCTTTTCTTAACCTTTTTAATTGACCTAGCTCATACAATAACCACTCATGATTTTTTATCTTTAATTCTGGTTATTTTTTTCTCCTCTAAATATCCTCACAGTGGGTAAAAAAATGTCTAGAAACTTATTTAGGGTATAATGCACCCACACTGGTGTAGTGGTTCAGTCTCATGTGCACCAATGTTTTATTTTTGCCTTAAGTGAGTGTATTGTTATAGATTTGTTCGTTTTCAATAATCTTCTGTGAATTTCAGTGTGATTTTAATCAGAGGTTTGCATCTTTAAATCTTGGGCAATGCCAAGTATTCTAGCAATTATTAAATTATAACAAAAGAATATCTAATGACAATACAAAGGCATTAAAATAAGTATATTAACACTTACATCAGTTTTGATAGGAATTCCTTGAAACAACAGCAATTCCCATAATAGAAGAGATGGACAAATCTGTTTCAAAAACTTCTCTAATTTTGGGTTAAAATAACTACGATCTTCAATCATCTCCTTTATCAGTTGTGCATCCGTAAAAGAAGAATAATCTGTAATACAACAAAAATTTTAAATCTCTCAAATTTAAAACAGTAACAAAATGTATTTATAAAAACTATAATTTTTCAAAATACATACTCTTTATGATAGATAACTTGACAGCAAAAAAACTTTTCCTTTTTTCTGGGCCAACTTTACAATCTTCATTATCTGAATTATTCTATAAATATATTTGTAATTTTTACAAAAAATAGAAAAAGAATATAATCAATTAAATACAAAATTATAATTATGATTTTATAACAATTAAATGTAACAAGAAAAAAATATTTTCAGATTACTGTGCAGGTGAAATAATAAAGGTGAAGAAATACAGAAGGTGAAATAATAAAGAATTCCTAGTTAAATAAATTACGTCTGAACATTTGGAATACTCATAGCTAATATTTAAATAAAACATTTTCCCATTTTTTGCTTCATATATTTATACATGTAGATAGTTGCATTTAGACCAATCAATCTCTCTGCAGTCACTATAAACCAGAAAATATTAATTTTTGCTTAGTAGCAAGTGGCTAGTATGTAGTTTTAATTTAATTAGTGGCAGCTTGTGAGCAAGATGTACAAGGAGGGGGGTCTATGTTTCAATTAAAGATGGTATTAAAATTGATGGCATTAAAATTGATGGTATTAAATTCACTGGTATTAAAATACAAGTAATTAAAATTCTTAAAATATATATACATATATACAGGGTGTCCCAAAAAGATTGAAACATGCTTTAATTCTTTACCTGTTGAAGATAAGTGGGTAATGTAAACTGCAAAAATGTTGAAAGTAAGGTAGGAAATAAGGCTATGTTAAAGAAATAATCCTCCCATTGATTTTCAAAAAATTACACTTTTTAAATTTTTATACGACCCCCTTAGACAAATTTGATCAATCAGAAAATTTTTATTTTAAATGCAACAAGATTATTAAAAAAAACCACATATCTGTATCTTTAAAATCAATTGAATTATGATAAAGGAAAAAATCTGACTTATGCCACTTTTCCATACCATGTGAAAAGCTGATTCATCAGTGAAAATAGGGATCATAAACAAATTGATGATAGAAATTGTTTAGATCAAAAATACATTAATATATGTCAAAAATTTATATCTCACAAATGCATCTAAATAAAGCATTACACAGACAGAGATGGTATAAAGCAGTGGTACTCACTACGAGGTTGGGGGCACATAATTAAAATTATGATAGTGTTTTATCTTTTTTGTGATGTCACAAATTTACATTTCTAATTTGATATATGGTCCCCATTCACAATGTTCAATTTTCAATTAAGTATAACTTGCTCAATTTTAAAGATACAGATATGCGAGTTGTTTTAATTATCTTGTTGCATTAAAAATAAAAAAATTCTGATTAACCAAATTTGTCTAAGGGGGTCGTATTTTTATACGACCCCCTTAGACAAATTTGGTGAAAAATGTAACTTTTTGAAAATTAATGGGAGGACTATTTCATTAATAAATTTAAAAAATGTAACTTTTTGAAAATTAATGGGAGGACTATTTCATTAATGTAATCTTATTTCCTACCTTACTTTCAACATTTTTGCAATTTACATTGCCCACTTATCTCCAACAGGTAAAGAATTAAAGTGTGTTTCAATCTTTTTTGGGACACCCTGTATATATATATATGCATACGTGTGTATATGTACAATATATATATATATATATATATATATATATATATATATATATATATATATATATAGGTATGGCTTTGTAGAATGGCTATGTATTGAATATATATATATATATTCAATTTCAACATTTTTTTTTGGGGGGGGGGGGGGAGCTAGGAAAGGCCTAGTTCATCATGCAAAACAATGTTTCTGTTTTGCAACTTTTCATCTTAAACACATTTCTTGCATTTACACCATGTATATTTATGCAGGGAACAAAGGGATTAGTACCTTAAGTACATGCATTACATATATGATTTTTATATAAAAATACTTTCATCCTAATGTGTAGTTACAAACAATTTTTTCACCCATCTTTACCACATGTAATTCTTATTCCATTCCATTAACTTATATATGGAACAGGGAAAAAGGGGTATTTTATACCAATTTAGTACCTGTTTTATTTATAAGTTTACTTATCATGTTCTTTTTAACACTTTACAACAAAGTTGAAAAGTGTTTATGACTTTGTTCATTCTGTCTGTCTGTCTGTCTGTCTGTCTGTCTGTCTGTCCGTTAGCACGATAACTGCCGTAAAAATGACTTAATCAAAATGAAATTTTAGTATGTTGTTCAGACGGTCTATAGGACCTATGGGAATATAAATGAATAATATCACACAATTAGTTTTGGATTGAACCCGGGTTGAAAAAATGGAATACATTGAGCCCTATGGGACCTAATTTTTCAAGCATTTTTTAAGCGGATTTAAAATTCACAAATTGCTTCGAAAATTTTAGGCAATATTCAAATTGTTCCATAAAATATATAAAAAAAAATTCAGCGAAATATATTCAGTAGTTTGTTAAATAAAAATTAAAATAATAATAACACCTCTTATATGAAGCGATCACGTGTCCATGATATGAAACGATCACATGACCCACTTCAAAATGATATATGGCATCCATCTTGTGTCAAAATCGTGATTTTTAAAGTTCTTTTTAATTCATATTGAGTGTTGTATCCGTCTTAAAACTACTTTATTTTTGCCTAAATTCTGTGCATCTACATACTAAAACAATGCAATGACAATATATTTCAGTTTAAATGCTCATCCAAATATGATTATTTCTACTATTAAGCCTATTTTTCACCTATGTAAAATGTAAACAGCAAAATATATAGAATGAGTTGTATTAGAATCGCTGTAATTCTTTAACACAAAATAATTTAGTCCATGGAGTCTGCTTAGCTGATATGAATGAAATATTTATTGATTTTAGAAAGAGAAGGACGATATTTTTCGATGAAGTTTTACGCATAGAGATTACTTACTTCTAGCTCAATGGTCTTAATTTTTAAATAAAATAAATTATTATAGTATTGTGATGAATGACATGAATGGGGGAATTATTTTTTATGAATGAAATGTTGCTTTTATAGAGAGAGCCAGGCGTGTTATTTTTTTATGACGTCATTTGAATGAATTTCAATTGTTTTCGATGAAGTTTTCAAATATAATAAATTATCGTAGTATTATGATAATTCTAAAATTATTACCGAGGAATATATCACATTTTAGAGATATTTAAACCAGGCAATTTATACTTTAATGCCGTCATTTGAATGAAGTTAATTTTTTTCGATGAAGGTTTAAGGTTTCAAATATAATAAATTAATGTAGTATTGTGATAAGTTTTAAAATATTATCGAGGATTGTATTGCATTTTAGACATGTGTTAAATAAAATTGCATTGAAGTTGGAAAGTGTTTCATAATCAATGCTTTAAGCATGATTGATCTTTCTTGTTTAAATATTCAACAGCTTGTAATATAGACTTTTTGATATCACATTTACATTTCAGTCCATCTTCCTTTCACTTTTGCTGTACAGAACATTTTCTATTAATGATCAACCTCAGGTATATATAATACAAGTAAAATAAAAATTCTTCAATTATATACATATATATATATATATATATATATATATATATATATATATATATATATATATATATATATATATATATATATATATATATATATATATATATATATATATATAATTATTAATAATAAACATAATAAATTCTATTACTAAATTTAATGCTATTCTATTACTAATGTAGGCTTTAAAAAAAATTTTTAAGATAGTGTATTATGAGTTACTTCTTCCATTCTACCATTGGATTTACTATTTAAATATTATATATATATATATATATATATATATATATATCCCTCCCTTCAAATGAATGTAATTACTGTACAATAACCAAACAAAACATTCCTTAAACATTATAGGCCTAATTTGCATTAAAAGAAGTGTCAGAACTAATTGAAGTTAAATACTTATCATCATTGACTAACACCACTTATAAACCACCAAATATTTTAAATATTTTTAAACCACCAATACACATGAATAAAAAGATTCCAATAAAACACATAATATCGTTGACATGTCCCCCCAACTTGGTATACACGTCAGTTCCATCTATTTGAGTCTATTTAGTCTTTCTAACTTTTCTTTTCTTTGGTTGTCTAACACTGATAAAGGGAATCCAGCATATCCTCAAAACAGCTGTATGCTGAATTATTTTGTTTTTGATTAAATACATTGTGCAAGTCTTCTGAATAAGAGTCCTTTTTATGCAAATGTTCAATTAGACCATTTTGCCAGAGCATTTTGCCAGTTAGGGAACTTTGCATAGTAGGGGAGAGGAATGTAGAGCCAATTTTGTGCAGAGCATCAAATAGTATATCATGTACATTTTATGACATGTAACTGGTAAAAAAATATGCTAATTGTCAAAGTATAAATTATACACTGTTTAATCTCTAAGCACTTCTAATATTAACTTAAGACATTAGTATACATGTTATATTCAGAGCATATCAACAACATATATTATATAAATCTATCCCTTATTATTTACATAGAATGAAATACCCATATTGCCTCTTCAAAAGTAAAACTGTGTCATGAACCAATTTGAGAACCAATGATTTCTACAGATATCTTAAACATGTAAAGATAAAAAAAAATTTATCTTTGAACATTCTACGTGTGGAGGAGATGAATAGCATTATAATTTAAAACTCTGCAAATAACTGTTTTTGAAAACATAAATTTTACATTAAAGTCTTCCTTTTAATATATCAATGAATGATATTATAAAATAGACGAATTACCTTGTACAGATTTCATATATTATATACATTAACCAAAAATGTAAAACAGAAATAAAATTATACAAAATATGAATAGTAAAAATTGATAAAAAGATGCGAGTTTGGAAGGATTTTTAAAACCATTGTCTTCAGAAAGCAAAGAAAAATTAACTAGAGTGTGGCTCAACTGAACTTTTTCATACCAGAATCCATTATTTAGTAACTTTTTTTTTTCAAATTTTACAAGAAAAATTTTGAAAAATAGGTATCATGGGTCCAAATGATTGCAATTATAGCATGTTAGTTACTCTTCACTTTAATGGACTTGAAAAATTTTTTCGATAAAAGCCATACTTGACAGTGTCAGGGTGAGTACACTTTCCTTAAAAAAAATTTCAAGCACTTTTCAAGGACTTTCAAGTACCATGCAATTATTTTTCAAGGACATCATTTCTTCCACATTATGAAGTTGTATGAGTTTCTGGGAGGAAAAATCATAGCAAACTAACATTATTGTTTAATGTTGAAGCCGTTGAGAAAATTTTGGGGAAAAAACAATGTTGTTTAGGAAAATTTCAGCGACAATGTAAATGCTAGGGAATTTTTCAGAGAAAGTAGAACTTCTCTGAAAAAACACAATGCTGTGAATCTGCAGAACACTTTAAACCCTGCCCTTTTCAAGCACTTTCAAAGACTTAACCAAGAAAATGGGAATTTTCAAGTACTTTCAAGGCCTTAAAAATGTTAATCTAAAATTTAAGAACTTTCCCAATTTTCAAACACCCGTAAGCACCCTGCAGTGTATCCCCCCAGATGGTAACTTGCCTCTTGAAGGGAACTTATAATGTTATGAACAAAAAAATTATATCATAGCTATTTTTCACAACAATGGTTGAAACTATTAAGTCATGTGATCATTGAGCCATAAATAAACCCTTTTATGCATGATTATGTCAAATTTTATCCTAACTGCCATGTTAAAATAATATAAAATTTCAAAATTCTCACTTGAATTTAAAAAAATTCTACCTAGTTCTAATTTTTTTTTTTTATATAACAAAGCCAGATAAAGTTTCGTAAAAATCCATTATTTGTAGCCGCTATCATATACGTAAGAAATAAACCATAGACATGCAAACAGACAGGTGGACATCACTCCAAAAATAGTCAAAACATGTTTAGGAGGTCTTAAAACATATATTGGCATCAAAATCTCGAATTTGAAAATTTTTGTCAAAACAATACTTTCTCTATACTATATTATATACTAAAAACATAGCGAGAAAGTAAAAATTAAACTAGAAACAAACTCTCAAAAGACTAGTGTATTTTCCTATTAATTATGACATTATTTAAAGGCAATTCAGATCAGAAAATATCTTATAAATTGATATCATTAAAATGCTTAGAACTGAAACAAATCAAAACCAAAATAAACAATGTATTTCAGCTAAATTAAAAAAAAATCAATATAGTCCCTTAAGCTTGTGATAATAAGAGCAAATTTTGTATTTATATTCAACACTAAATAAATATTTCTTAACCCTCTAAATATCTTTTTTTTTAATTTAGTTGCATTAGAGTTATGCATAATTACACATAAAATCATTAAATAGCATGATTTTGTCCCTTAACTTTAAAAGTTATTCATTGATCATACCCTCAAAATTATAGTTAAAATGACATTACAAACTTATCTTCAATGATGTACAAAAAAAAATTATAAATTAATGGTGCAGTTTCACTTTTAAGACCAAATGTCTCACTTTTGAAATACTTAAAAATGTTTGTTATGTTTATAAGAGTCATAAAAACATAGTCTATAAAAACATACACTAAACTTAAATCCATAATTATATTTACTTTGCTTTCACTCTTTTTGATCGGTGCATGACATAACTGAAACAAAGCAGCTAAGATATCTGTTCCATGGTAGGACAGTATAATGCTTTGTAAAGCACATCTCTCCATACAGCTAAGTAAGGTCTCCAAACAGGCAGCAATCTGAGCATGTTTCTGACGAGGTGATATATCAGAAGCAAAGTGCTCTAACATTTTTGAGTATTCCAATCTCTTGCATAGAGGAACTCCAATGCCACGCAGCAAATTGGGTAGTATTCCTAAGGCTACAACAAACTGCAAGGATTTTTTCACTGTCTTCTGTTGAGATATACTAAGCAACCCTTTTGGAACAGAGGCTTTGCTTTGTGTAGTAGAATTTTCTTCAGCAAGGAGAGCTTCACTTAAAAGCTTTAAGAAAACCAAGCTCAATTCCAAGAAATTCAAGTAATCACAAGTTTTACATTTCTTTTTGTGACAAATGACAAGATACTGCTTCACAGAACACTTTAAATCATCATATTTTTCAATTGCTTCGAAAGCAAAATGAACATGTTTCTTTAGTTCATAAAATAATGCTTCCTTCTTATCTTTGGCATTACATTTATTAGGAGATGATTCTGAAATGAGAAACAGGCAAAAGTTATAGATAAAATGTTTACAACAAAGTCAAATACATTACTCTTACCTTATTGCTTTCCTCATTAAAAGAAAGTATTACTTTTGTGTTGAAAACACTATTTAGCTACTCAAGTAAAAATATAGATGTTTACAGGGATGATGATTACAATCAAAGTTGGGTTTTTTATGCTAGAAAACTCAAATGTATAATACATGCAGAATACATAGAATGTGTGGAATATGTATCATACCTATATGTAGATATCATACCATATGTAGAAAACAACCATCACTTCTTTATGTTACAAAGATGGAATATAATTTTTAAACTTATTTCCTTACATTTTATTATTCAACATGGTTTACTTCCTCTTTTTTTTTTAATTTCTAAACAATATATTAAGATATTTGTAATTTCAAAATATATGAAATTTTAAAACAGTAATATGAAAATAATTGAAAACTTAATTATTATCCTTTATTAATACTAAGATATAATATAACTTCTAAAAATATTTATTTACTTTTTTTATTATTCAACATGGTTTACTTCTGGTATGTATCTTCAATGATACTAAACTTTAGGAAATGAGTTCAAAATAACATCTAGAGATGAGTAGCTTAGTTATGGAACTACTCAACTTGAAAGAATTATTTTAAACTGATCATATGTCCATAATGTGATAAATAAATCAATATTTGCCCATTCAAGACAATTATTTGTGTATCATCATAGTGTTAATTTTAACCTTAATTTGACCCAAGGGGGTTTTTAAATGAGATTTTTCCCATTTTTACTTTCCTTATATACATAATGTATATGGAAAGTATTGAGACAGGGTCGAAAATTCAAATTCGAGTTTTCGATGGGAGAGCACGTTTCAAGCATCCCTGATCACGAATCAAACATTTTTGAAGTGATGTGTGTGTGTGTGTGTGCATGTGTGTGTGAAAGTGTGTGTGTGTGTGTGTCAGTGAGTCTGTGGAGATGATATCTCACGAACAAATGGAGCGATTCGAATGAAATTTGGTACAAAAATCACAATCCGTGAATACTGGAAACCTATTGTTTTTAAACACAATCAAATGTTCAGAACTCCCCTAAATTTTCGAGTTAAATTTTGAAAAAATCATCAAAAAATCAAAACCTTTAATAAAGTTATGCAAATAGACATTTCTAATGTAATTTTTCCTTAGAAAATGATTGACATAAACTTTAGAATGCTAGCATGAACCATTCTCGAGATATTGCACATTTTTCAAATAAATTTATCAAAAAATCACATAAATTAAAAAAATTATATTAACTGTTGAGAAACATGTTCACTTTTCATATGTAATATCATACAATAAATTTGGTGACAGCATTCTTGTGGATCTAGCTCATTCCATTCATGAGAAAAGATACTTTGAGTAATACTTTTGTATTTGAATGCCAATAGACTTTTGTATTATACTTTTGTATTATACTTTTGTAATAATACTTTTGTAATTGAACGCCAATATTGGCGAGATTTTAGCGACAAATTTGGTGGAATGTCGCAAACTTGCTGACTTTTTTAAATGTTGCTAAATTAATGAAAATCTCACTAAATAGATAAAAATGACGCTAAATCAATGAAAATGATTACTAATTGACGAAAATCCAATATCTTGGAAAGAATATAAGTATGTACTGTAAGAATAACCTTTTTTTTTTTTTTCTGTAAAAGTAGTAAATTCATTGCATTATATAATGAAAGTCATGTGCTGCCCACATCAGATTTTTAATTATTTAGCTTAAAATAAGGTAATTTCTTCAGATTTGTCTTATTTCACCATTTAGTAGTGGTCATTAAGGGGTTTATAGTTGGATATATATTGTACTTAGTGTAATTTCTTACTGATATCTTAGTACCATAAAAATAAAAGAAATTAACCAATACTTCAAAGTTCATTTTTAGAAAATAAAATTCAACAGAAAATCACTAATCTTGGAAATACAGAAAATGACTTCATACTTTAAATTAATAATAAGTTAGAATATAATATAGCAAAAATTTTAAATAGCTTGAAAGTTTAATTCAGATAAGTTAACTTCATGATAAAAATGTAAATTTTACAAAATATTAATAAATTTTGATTTACATTGGATGCAAATGTTTTTTATAAAAAAAAAATCTAAAATTTCCATAGAACAATAACATGGAGAAAAATTCTTTCTCCCTCCCCCAGCCTTTAGAGAATTAATCATACCTTAAAAATTAAGGAATGTAAAGTGTTCATTTCTGGTGAATATTAAAAACAAAAAACAAGATTTGGAATAATTAGTTAATTCAGATATTACCCTTTTCATGGGCATGTGATATATATGTATAAAAACTAAAAATTCCTAAGTATAAGAATTATTAGATATGAATTTAATTGTAATAAAGATATAAACTGATAATGTAAACTCTTTTAATCTTAAACTGTAAAAATATGCAAATATTTTTAAATATCATATATTTTTTAAGAACTTAAAATATTATTTTGTAGTAAAATGGTTAGGTTTCCTACATGTAGAATATGTAGAAAACCTGAGGTTTTCTACAATATATAACATGTCAGTAGAAAACTACATATTATACATCAAATGTAGAATACGTATTTTATAAGCTCAACCCAGATTATAACACTTTTTAGAATAATCCATTAATCTGTCAGACTGTATGTGAATTTATGTAGCTAATTTTTCTCCAAGCATACTCAATTGAAACCAAATTTCGATACAAAAGTAAGCTCTTATACAAATCTAAACAAAACAGTGTGATAACTTTTTATTCTGTTGTAATGTGTGCATGTGTATTTTACATACTATATTGCAATATCTCTGAAATTACTCAACTGACTGAAACTAAATTTGATACAAATGTAGACTTTGCTATCCAATATTAATTTAAAAATTAAATTCACACCAAATTGAATTAACTTTCACATTTAGGAAAAAGAGTCCACTATTTTGACTTTAGAATGGCAGAATAGCTGAAAATTCCACCCCTCCCTGTAAATACCGTCAACTTGAGATATAAGTAGATGGTGCATTGCTATTGAGATTAGCATGTGGAAATGAACACTGAATATACCACGTGACTACTGGTCAAGCACTCCTAGACTTGACTTCTTATTGTCATGCTCAGTGCTATAAAATGTTTCTTAATATGCGGTGGCATAAAGGTGCACAGTGGTGAATGTTTTTTAGGTTTGATGATATTAATTTGCATTTCAGTACTTTTAAATTGCTTTCAATTTAATTAATTAAATCAATATTGTCTTTAACTTCAAAAAAAGCATTAATTATATTATTTAAGAATGGAGATGTCTGATATTAAAGCATGAAAATTCTATTAACAAATTACATACTAGCATACAATCCGAGGTTTTAAAGTATACATTCAGGGTCATGAATGGGTGCGAGGGTGGGGGGAGAGAAAGTTGCATGTTTGCATTAGAGCCACCATAACATTTAATATTATAAAAACAGAACTAGAATTTTTTCTCTTGAATAAAAGTTAATTTCTAATAAAATAATTTTCCTTTTTAAATAAAACAATATTTTTATTACAAGATCTAAAATGTAAAATTATATTAAAGAGGCAAATGGAAATTTTCAAATTTAGAAATATAACTAAACAAGATACAATTCTTTATGACTATTCAAAATCTCAAATATTATTCCTAGAGTATTTAACAATTATTTCATTTAATAGTTACTGCAAAAACTGGTATTTTAATTTTTGTTGTATTCTGGGTAGATGTAAGAGGATAAATGTTATATTAAAGCATTCCTAGTGTTCGGTATGACTGCATTTTAAAGTGCCCAATAAACTTACATTTCAGGCAACTCTAAATTAACAATTATCAATATTGAGAGCATCTGCAATGAGCAATATATTCCATATATTAAAATATATTAATAATTAATTCATTAATTTGGCATCATTTTTGTTAACTTGGCTTCATTTTTGCAATTTTAATACTATTTTCTTATTTTTCAAAATTTTATTCACAAATTTGAGGGTCTCACAGAACATTTGATCATATTTAAAATCAATAGGTTTTCTGTATTCACTGATTTTAATTTTGTAACAAAGTGTGTTCGAAAAGCGTAACTCATTTGTGAGATATCATCTCCACAGACACACAAACATCATCTCAAAAATGATCGATTTGAGTTAAAGGATGCTTGAAACGTGCTCTTCCATCAAAAACTGGAATTCAAATTTTAGTCCCCATCACAATATTTTCCTTATACATTATACTATGTATATAGTGAAAGGAAAGTAACAAACTGGTATTTCAATCCCTGTTGTTCTGCGGTAAGATGTCTTACAAACTCAAGACTGAGTTTTATTGCATAGAAAAGGTTTCATTTAAATAGCTTGCATATTTAAGGAGATATTTAGTTTGAAAGCAAATTTCAGATATCCACTTTTATATACACTGACACAGCATATATCGAAAATATTTTTTGTCATAAACCTGCACTTAATTAAGCTTAAGAAAAAAGTGAAAAAATTATGTTAATCCGTTGAGTTGTTTACGAGTTACAAGCTGTCATAGCAAACAGATAGAAACAGGGTTTTATTTCCTGTTATTCCACAAATCACTGTAGAGGAATGAAACACATCAAAATATTCCATGGATTTCCTCATTGCTTAAAAAATATTTCATTCAAATCCTTCACAAACTTCAAGTGATATTTCACTTGATTTTTGTGTTTTATGTATTACATTAAATGAAAAAAGCAACAAATGTTCGAAAAAGTATGTTTTAAACTTTAATACACAAACAGTATATTTCTTTTTAAATATAATTATTTTGGCTTTATGCATGAGAATATTAAGCTATTTGGTTTAATTCATTTTTTATTTAATTAAAATAAAGAATGACATTTTTGGTCAGAAAATTAAGCAAATACGTGGGATAAGTATACATGTGAATATCCAAAATTTTCCTAGAAGGTTTTAATAGTTTCTTAGTATTATAAGATATAACAAAATATACATGAGAAAAGAGTCTGGACAAATATGCACGTAAAGGAGTACAGCAGTCATGTGACTTGGTTCAGTCTTCAAGAAAAGGTTGCCATAAATCCCTCTACCTATCTCACCTAGATGGCAAATATCTTGTCTTTTGCGGGTAACCTGTTCCCCCTTATAAATCCTATACTAAGCAGGGATTACAATTCTTACAATAGGACTGCCCAAAGCATTCCAATGGGGAACAAATGACAATAGGTGTTGTTGTTGAAACCCAGACCGTCCGACCTACCAGAAAGGTGTAAGGTAACAATTTGGACGGTCGGGAAGTGCCACCCAATTTTGACCGGAACCCAGTGGGGGGAGGCATCCACAGGGACCGTACCCTCCTTCCCCTACCACCAACCTCTCGGAAGGACTTTCGGACCCACATGTTTAACGTGATCGTACTCCGCATGAACACGGCGGCAGTTTTGGCAGTGGCTGGAATCGAACCCGGGCCTACCAATAGGTGTGTATCTCCCTATCCAGAAAGGTGCCATTCGTTAAACATAGCTATCCAGTGGTACAAATATTGTACCACTGTAGCTAGAAGGTTAAGATACCACAGTTGGAAGGTAACCCATAACTTGAAACCTCAAAATGAGAGGTGATCCTGCCTAGGATGCCTGATCTAGCAGAAGTACAGTAGATCAAGTATCCATTTTTGTCCTAAGAGCTAGATGAAACAGTCACCGAACAGGAGTCTGAACTGCTGAGAAGAAGGCATCATTTTATCAATATCCATTCTAAAATTCAATCAAAATAGTGGATTGCAGCAGCAAACACTTTACTTTCCTTGTTTTGGAATGTATTGTTCAAAATTTCAGAATGTGTGGCAAGCCAGCTAACCATTTGACCTACTCTTTTTTAATATTGCAATAAAACTATTGCACTAACTGACCTACCTTTGGTATTATTCAATAATGTGATTTGTAAAATTCTTTAACATGAGCCTGTGGTTGCTAACAGTCACCTGGTAGCAGTTTAATCCTGCTAGAGTAACCAATAGGTTACCAATTAAAATAATCAAATTTTTGTAAAATATACAATTTTTTATAAATATCTTGTTCAATTTCATAGACACAGATGTCATTAAAAAAAGATTGATTTGGGATCAGGGACACTCAAAACATGTAGATACATTAAAATCTGATAGTTGAGTGTTGGGTCACACAATGACCTGTCCTTTATATATAACATGCATTCTAGTAAATGCAAAAATAACTATCTAGAACTAGTTATTAATATGTTTACTGTTGATTTATATGCTTAATAGAAATTGGTGTTACACCTTGCTCAAAAATTTTTTAAGGCTATAGACCAGGGGTTAACATTTTATGATTACAGATCTCAATTGATTTCTCATATGTCCCCATATCACCCTTTGCCAAACTTTAATTAACTGAAGTGTGGCTCAACTCGACTTTCTTATACCAAAATTACATAACTTGTGACTTTTTGCAAATTTTACAAAAAAGTTTAAAAAATCGGTTTTGATGGTCCAAACAATCATGATTATAGCATGTTATTCTTCATTTTAAAAGGCTTGAAAAGTCTTTTGATTGGTAACAAGTTTGACAATAAGCCCCCATCCCCCAAGGGGGCTGGCTAATGACATCACGAACACAAAAATTGCATTGCATCTATTTACCACTACAATGATTGAAACTGTTCAGTTTCATGATAATTGAACTATAAATAACCCCTTTTATGCATAATTACATCAAATTTTGTCCTATGCTGTCATGTTAAGAAATTACAAAATTTTGAAGTTTTTGCTTGAATTTCAAAAAATACCATCTAGTTATAGATTTTTCAATAACAAAGCCAGATATAAGTTTCATGAAAATCCATTAATACTTGTGGCTGCTACTGTGTAACAGACAGATAGACATCACTCTAAAAATAGTCAAAACGTGTTCAGGAAGTCCTAAAACATATATTAGCATTAAAATCTCAAAATCGAAAATTTTCGTGAAAACAATACTTTCTTTATACTATATTCTATTTCTATAGTATGAGAAAGTAAAAATTATCATCAGAAGTTTAATTAAATACCGCTATAACTTCAAAATATGTCAATAACTTGGCTGTACTTTATATATTGGTAGCTAGAAACAAAATAGTTGAAATAAAATCATTATCATTTCATTTTATTTATTTATAGAAAAATGGTAAATCCTAAATACACAAGCTAGCTACAACTAGTGAGCTTCATAACCTTAATCTATATTGATATCAGAAATAGTAAATTACAATTTAACAATTTTTTTTTTTTTTTTTTTTTTTTTTTTTTAATTCAAAGATTATATCCCATACCACCAAGTTATATGGATACCCCCTGGTTGAAAAGCAAGAGTATATATATATATATATGTACTCTGCTATAGACCTATTTTAAAACCTGATTATATTGCGAAATATTTGTTATTTTTATTCTAGGAATATAGATAGTACTGTAAATTCAAACAGTTGAGTTTTGTTGTTAGAATGCATGGCTAATTGTAGACATGCATTTTATATTAACAAGCAATAATTATAATGATACAAGATCGTCAAATACATTTTTCTTAATTTTCTTGTAGTTTAACAATTTGAAAAACAGAAATAAGATGAAACTTTTCAGAAAGTTTGAATATAATGAAACTTGAAAATAATCTGATTACAAGAATAAAATCAATGATCTTAACATCTTAACAGAAAAAAAAAGGGAGGGGGGGTAAGAATTTTTTCTTATAACACCACTATTATATACATCCCAATATTAAAAATTTTACCAAAAACAAAATTGTTTAAATTTTTTCCTTCAAAAGGTCATTTTAATAATTTTATGCACTGAAAAGTAATTCAAACAGTCATGTCAAATTTTTAAATGAAATAAATTTAATACAATTGATTTGTATTTTTACTGTATTTAAATAAAAAATGATATAAAATGATCACATACTGATGTTAAAAATTGCATAAAATAATTTCAAGCATATATGTAATAATATATTACCTGATTTTTTACCATTAATTAAGATCTCCATGCAATTGCATATTTTTGCAACTAAACTGTCTTGGCTCATACTGATAATTCTGCAAAAAATAATTTTAATTGATTACTACAAAACAACCAAAGTTAAAATAATAAACTTTTAATCACACTATAACATATTACAACAGTAAAAACAGTAACAGTCAAGAATACTTTGCAAAAAAAAAAAAGTGAGGCTATTAAACTATTACATATTCAAATTCAAAGGAAAATTTTTTATATCTTACATAATAGGAAGATGTTTGTATGTGTATGTGATCTGTAGCAAAAAATCTAAGCATCATACAGCTATGAAATTTGGTACATAGGTACTTAAGAACCCAAAATAATATGTCTCAGCAAGAATATTTTAAAATTCAAATTAGTTTTGTAGTAATTTTATGTCTTAGCACAATTTTGAGTAATTTTTACACAAATTAGTCCCTTAGTGACAAAAAATATTATTACAGAGTTTCTATCTTGATGCCATCTGAAAGATGTAAAATTGTTCTTTCCAACAATATTTAAACCGAATTCCTAAGACAATTCCCTCATATTTATTTCGCTGAATCTAAAAAATTAAAATCAGCACAATCCTATAATTTAGCAAAATGTTGTGTGTATATCTTCTTATCCTAGCAAAAAAAAAAATTTTTTTAATTAATAAATTATTTTAATTTTGGTGATTTTTTAAGCAAATGTAGAAAAATTCAGATTATTGATTCCCCAAATGAAGTCCGGGAGATTTTTTGACCTATTAACTGTGCATGCCCAATTTATGCAGGGTTTAAGCCATGCCCACAAAAGGGGAAACCTTTTCCTACAGAAAGGATTATTTTTTTTTTTCTTTGCCTTCCATGGTTATGGAGCAAGTACCCTTTGTGCTTAAGCTAAGGATTTTATATTTTGTGGGGATTTGAATTAAAACTAAGGGTGATTGAAACTGATTTGGCGATTTAGAAAATGAGTGGTGCTATCTGCAAACGTATTATTGAAGTAGCAGGCATTTATTTAAGACCCAGACAATGTTGGATAATTCGTTCTAGTGCATGCATAAGCAAACTACATAAACTTATAGTCCTAATTTGTTTTGAGTTTGAAGTAATTTGAAAACACACACAAAACTCAAGAAGAGCATAATCTACAACATTTGTATGGAAAGTTTCTTCCAATGTAAAAAAAAAACTGGCTAGAAGAAATATATTTCCTCCATCATTTCTGAAGAAATGGAAAAAAAAAATGATAAACATGGAGTTAATAAATATACACTCAAATCCCAATTAAACAATTAAAAAGGTTTATTAAAATTTTAATCATTAAATCAGTCTAATTGGAACTTTAGATATGATTTGTAACCAGTCAAACTGAGGAATCTGTTAATTTTAACATAATATTCTTTTTATTTAATCGTTTTTCAATATTTCTCTTTTTAAGCAATCACATTTATTAAAAAGTATGTAATAAAGTATACTCTACGGGACATTAAATAGGATTCAGTTTATTTGCAAATAACCAGTTTCTTCCAGAACAGTGGGGTGGGGGGTAGAAGAAAATGAGAAAACTAAAATAAATTAGTTAATCAAGAAGTCTTTGACAAGTACATTATTTACCTACTATAACTGAAATTCTAATAAATATTTTTTCATACTCACTTTAGATCTACTTTAATACACTTATTTTAAATTTACAAATAGCAACATAATTTATAGCAATAAATATTTTATATAAATTTATATAATTTTTTGCATAAATCCAATCAAATTTGTGTCTAATGTAGTGTTTTCCAAGTGCAGTATGTATAAGACTTTGGAGGTAGGTGGTCAGGGGATTTAAAAATAATTACTCTGTAAAAGAATTAAAAATATGAAATACATTATACTGCTCTACTCTTTAGGGAAAATTATAATCTAAGAAAATCATAATTGTAGTCAGGATCTCAGAGAAGGAGTTGCCCTTAAGTGAATCAAAAGAGTTATAGAGATAGATTTTGCTTATCCAATCCAATATAAGCCCAATGGCGAACCAATGTAATTGTTCATTTAATCAAGATGGTGAGTTATAGCACCCTAACTCCCTGTCAATGCCACTGGAATCAATATTTCAGAAAGAGTATAAAAATTTTGAAAGTTGGGGCTTAATGGAATTTTCAACTTTATGAATCTTTGTGTACAAGGTAAGATAACCAAAAATAATATAATCATTTATCTTGATTTTATGACTAATATTAATTACTCTAAATGTAGAATTCATGCAAATTAGTTGTCCTTCAAATTCATAAATTAGATATTTCAAATACATATTCAATCTTCTGACAAAGTGGCCCACAGAACCTGGTATTTCTTCCTCCATTGGAAGATGCATAAAACTACTTAAATAAAAAAAATATGATATGGGCAGCACATGACTTTCCTGATATAATGCAATGAATTTACTTTTTTCAGTGAAAAAAGTAAATGATGTACATAATCCACAGTACTGTGTTTTTAATGTTGAAGTATTTTTTACGTCATATGATAGAATTTAAAATTTGCAAATCATTACTTCTTATTTAGCATCATTTTTATCGATATGGCAATATTTTAGTCACTTTGGCAAATTTTAAAAAGTCACCAAGTTATCGACAACCCGCCAAGTATTTCCTAAAGCGTTATAGAAGGATAGATAGAGAAATGGGTTATTTTTATAGTTGATTCTTATGTTCTTTCCCAGATATTGATTCTTCACCAATTAGTCATAATTTTCATTGATTTAGCATCATTTTTATCCATTTGGTGGCATTTTTATCAATTTGGCTACATTTATAAAAGTCGCTAAATTAAAGATATTCTGCCAAATTTGTCACCAAATATTCACCCAGCATTATGGATGGAGAAATAGGTTATTCATATAGAAGATAAATGACTATTGATGTCTAAATACAAAACTATTACCAAAGTATCTTCTCTCGTGAAAGGAAAGAGCTAGATCCATGAATATGATTTTAACAAATGTATCACATAATATTCATAAAAACATATGAATATTCATATAAACATATGAAAAGTGAACACAATAGTTAGTAATTTATTTAATTTTATTTGAATAATGTGCAATATCTCAAGAACGATTTATGCTAGCATTCTAAAGTTTGTGTCAATCGTTTTCTAATGAAATATTACATAAGAAATGATTATTTGCATAACTTTATTGAAAGTTTTGATTTTTTGATGATTTTTCCAAAATTTCATTCGAACATTTGGAGGGTCTTCCAAATATTCGTTTGTGTTTAAAAACAATAGGCTTTCAGTATTCACGGATTATAATTTTTGTACCAAATTTTGTTTGAATTGCTCTGTTCATTCATGAGATATCGTCTCCACAGACTCAGATACACACAGACATCACCTTAAAAATGTTTAATTTGTGTTCAGGTATGCTTAAAACGTACTCTCATTTCAAAAACTCGAATTCGAATTTTCGACCCCATAACAATACTTTCCTTATACATTATACTATGTATATAAGGAAAGTAACTAGCCTTTTCTAGAGTAATTTTTATAGATTATACTTACTACATAACATATAATTTTGTTAATCAGTGATCTAAAAACAGAACTAATTACTAATTAGAATTAAAAGATATACTTCGTAAAGCATATGTTGGATAGTAAGTATGTTAAATATTTATTTTACTTTTAAATAGGATGTGAACAATTTATTTGTCACAAACAGGTCTGTCAATTAATTTCTTCAATTTTCTAAACAGGGCTTTTTGTTTTTCAGTTTCTTAAACTGCCCAGGAAGAAACCAAACAGTACAAAAATAAAATCATAAAAAAGTGAGAGCTATCATTGCAATTCTTTTTTGGGTAGGAGGGTATAAAATTTTGTTAAATTCATAAGCCCCGTTCACATGCACCCGGTAAGCCAGTATTGTGGCTGCATTTTTTCCATGTCACCATTTGCATGTCCAAGTGGACACAATACCAGTTTGAAAGAAGGTCAAAATGAGGTAGAATTTTGTTCCCTCTTATTTGAAGGAACAAAGGGGATACTGAGATACCTCATGGATCTTGTGTACCAATCCTATCTGAAGATTGTTGTTGTTGAAACCCAGACCGTCCGACCTACCAGAAAGGTGTAAGGTAACTGTTTGGACAGTCGGGAAGTGCCACCCAATTTAGACCGGAACCCAGTGGGGGAGGCATCCACAGGGACCGTACCCTCCTTCCCCTACCACCAACCTCTCGGAAGGACTTTCGGACCCACATGTTTAACGTGATCGTACTCCGCATGAACACGGCGGCAGTTTTGGCAGTGGCTGGAATCGAACCCGGGCCTACCGAGTGCAACTCCAGCGCGCTAACCAATGGGCTACCGCGCCCTTATCTGAAGATTGTAAAATAGTAATGAATTTATAGCATTTTATATAAGTTATTTTTCAATCATTATACGGATTTATTTACGAATTAAATGGATCGATTCTTATTATGCTTTGGCATTTAATGAATGGAGAATCTTACTGAAAAAGATTGATTCAGGTATGCACATTTTGTTTAAATAATTAACTGTTTTTTCATAAATTATAAATATTTGTTCCTCAAGTTCAGGATATTTTTATAGAAATTCTTGTCCTTAATTACTAAACATATACAATTAAGTATTGGTTAAAAATCATGTAAGCCAGATAATTTCCCTTTGAAGGAGCAACTTTAAAATAGATTGTTCTGTTTCTTGGGCAAATTTTCTGGATTTATATCCAAGAGGTAGTTTTTAACAGATGATAAAATAATTTTCTTAGACTTGCTGATTATATGCAATATATTCTCCATATACACAGTTAAGTCACATTATTGTGACCACCAGCTAATATCCAGAATAACCACTGTGTACAGCATGGCCAGCAGATAGACGGGCTGGGAGTGACTCAATAAAGTGTTGGAAGGTGTTCATAGGTATGTGAAGCCATGCTGACTGCAGTGCATCTGACAACTGCTGGAGCCTGCGTGGTGAAGAATCAATAGAGTAAACAATCTGATCGAGGTGGTCCTACAGATCCTGAATTTGTTTTAAGTCTGGGGAATTAGGGGCCCAAGGAAGTACTTTGAAGTCTTCATTGTGCTCCTCCAACCACTCTCAGACAGTTCTCGCTGTATGACATGTCGCATTTTCGTTCTGGTAGATTTCATCCACCCCAGGGAAGATAATCAGCATGTATGGGTGTAGTGGTCTACAAGGATGGATTCATAACAAATTCAGTTCATAGTGCATTCCACAGGTATGAATAGACCCAGAGAATGCAAAGAAAAATTCCCCAGACCATAACACTGCCCCCACCGCCTTGAGTTCTTTCAGAAATGGTTGATGAGTGTTTGTTCTCTGATCTTTCATGCCTTATATGCCAACGTCCATCCGTTTGATGAAGCAGAAAGTATGATTTAAGACAATCTTTTGCCAATCAGAGGAAGTTTAATTCCGATACTGATGTGCAAATGTAAGTATTTTCTGCCGATGCATCTTCGTTAACATAGGTGCAGTGACCATCCGTCTGCTTTGGAGACCCATATGCAGCAGGGTTTGCTGAACTGTCATCTGGGACACACTTCTGGTAGCCCCCTGGTTCATTCGGTCAGTGAATTGCTTCACTATAGCATGGTAATCGGTCCTCATGAACCTTCATAGACGACATTCACCTCTCGCATCAATAGCACGTGATGCTCTGCAGTTTTCACATTGTTTATTCGCAATGGTACCATTTCTCCACTGTAGACACACTTTAACCACAGCAGCACCTGAACAGTTCAGAAACTGCTCTGTTATGGAAAAAAAAAACTGCCACCCTTGGCCCAAAACCCGATAATCATCCATTTTTTCAAATCTGATAAATTGCTCCATTTAGCCATAACAGCAATGAGTGATATGTTTTTAGAATGCCTACACCACACCTTATATACTTACTAAGCCAACTCATGACATGTGCCTTCTTTCATTAGCTATGCACTGTTGAAGTAAAAAGTAAGAGATGGTAACAATAATGTGACTCGACCCCATTGATTGACATTACACTTCTATACATATATTTCATGCTATAAAATAGGAAAATATGCTTTAAAAATTAAGTAAAGCATATTTTGTAAAAGAAAAATAAATTACCAATCACGATATCTACAAGTCACAGAAGTCCTGAAAGAGTCATAAAAACAGAAATCAGTCATGAATTTCCTGAAAATGTTACAAATTTGAAAACAGACACTAATTTTGAGATCAGAGTTTTCTCATTCTCCTGATAATCCATTTCCGGGTGTTTGTGAAAACAAGGTATGCAAACGATGATTCCCACTGCTTAGCAGCCCAGAGATGCTGATTACTATGGATTCTTCATAGTTTCTACGATACAACCTCATACTACGGATTACAGAATTTTCATAGTTTTCTATAGAAAATTGCCTTTCTGTCTAGGCCAGGGGTCGGCAACCTGCGGCTCGTGAGCCGCATGCGGCTCTTTTGATGTAAAGTTGCGGCTCTCCAGTAATATACGAAAAAATTAATAATTTATTATCAAAACCCTTAAAAAATAAGAAAATATATTTTTAAGTACCTAATTTCTCAATAGCTTCTATTTTCATAATCGTTAATTACAAATCGCCACGCTTAACATGACCGTAATGAGATAAATTTGAACTGTTGTTTTGTTCTTAGAGATGAGACTTTGTGACCATGTTTGTCTTTCAGCCAATTGCATTCCATTTCCATCTCACCCGAACAGCCACCATCTAGACTCTAGAAGTGTTGTCAGTCAGTCATCCTCGGATAGTGCGGTCGACGTTACGTTGCATGTGTGTTAATTTAATCGCTTGCTGTTTTTGCGTGTCTATTCGCTTGTTGTTTCAAGAAGAATACGATTTAGAAGCGAATTATCTTCTCAAAGGTATGTACCGTATAATATAATAAAATCAGCAACAGAATTGGATTACATATCTGAGGATCGTGTTAACGAAGTAATAATGGTAAATATATTGTTTGCCGTTTTAGATAGCTAAGTAAAAATTTAAAAAATCATTTTTGCAGCTCCGCCGCCAGCATGGCATCTGGTGAAAAAAAAAGAGAAGAACTGAAGAAGAAAACCGAGAATTCAATCAGGATTGGACGGAGTCGTTTGCATTCATATGCAACACAGATGGCCTTCCGACTTGTCTCATTTGCCACGAAAAACTCGCACACAATAAAAAGTCAACTTTGGAGAGACACTTCACTATAAAACATACCCAGTTTGCTGGTAAATATCCAACCGGTGACGCACGAAAAAAAGCTGTTGAAGAGCTCCAAAAAAAAAACCAACAACAGTCAAGTTCCATGCTAAGTAACTGGCCGCAATCTTCCAATAAAGTAAATCTGGCAAGCTTTGCAGTATCATTAGAAATTGTAAAAAGAGGAAAAACATTCACAGATGGTGAGTAAGTCAAAGATTGTTTTATACGTGCATCTGAAGAACTGCTTCGTGATTTTAAAAACAAAGCAGAAATCATGAATAAAATCAAAGATTTGCCATTATCTGCTAAAACAGTACAAGATAGAACTGCTAAAATGTCTTCAAATGTAACACATATGCAAGTGGAAGACATTCAACTGACTTTTGCCTTATCACTTTCTATAGATGAGTCTTGCGACATAAAAGACACGGCACAAGTTGCCATTTTCGTCAGGTATATGTCGTCCCAAGGTCCAAAAGAAGAACTGCTAGGATTGCTACTGCTCTCAGGGCAAACTCGTGGAGAAGATATAGCAAATGCTGAGCAAAAATGCCTGGAAGACAATGGCATCGATATAAATAAAATCGTTTCTACAGCAACTTATGGAGCCAGAAGTATGACAGGAATACATAGAGGGGTAACATCAATTCTTCAGAAAAAAATAAACGACGAAATTCTAACGTTTCACTGCATAATTCATCAGGAAGTGCTTTGTGCCCAAACATTTCCGGCCGAAACAGTTGAGGTCATGAACTTGGTAATTAAGATTATTAACAGCATATTGGCAAAAGCACTCTACCATCGCCAGTTTAAAGATTTCCTTGAAGAAATAGATAGCCAGTTTTCTGACCTACTTCTGCACAATAAAGTGTGATGGCTTTCCAGAGGTAACGTATTGCAACGTTTTGCTTTGTGCTTGAGTGAAATAAAAACATTCCTCAATGAAAAAAGAATTGACCATTCCTGAAGAAGACAAATGGCTGCAAAAATTCAACTTCATGGTAGATACCACAATGAAACTAAATGAACTAAATCTAAAACTGCAAGGAAAGGGCAACCCAGCCTATGCCTTGCTTAAAGAAGTAGTTTGTTTCGAAAAAAATTACTTCTCTTTGTTGAAAACATGGAGAGCGGTAAATTACTTCATTTTAAAAATCTGAAGCAATATCGCGATGAGACCAATGCAACTATTGACACGAATTATTTCAGGATAGCTTTAAAAAACATGAAGGATGGATTCGCTGAGAGATTTGAGCAATTCAAAACAAACAAAAGTACTCTCGCGTTCATAGTATATCCTCTCAACACAAATACAAATGAGATCAACATTGAGACATTTGGAATTGATGCTGGATCGCTTTAAATGCAATTGCTAGATTTGAAAAGCAAAGACTTGTGGAGTGGCAAGTTCACAGAACTCAAGAGCAAGTTGGAAGCGTTGGAGGTCCAGAAATGCATGCACATCGCGCAGCACAAGTGGAAATAAATTCTAATAGAAATTCCACCAGTTGAGGCCCTCATATTCGGCGCATGGAATAGTCTTTCAGAATGCTACAGTGAGGTGAAGAAGTTGGCATATGGAGTGCTGACGATCCTCGGGGTCGACATATTCGTGCAAGCAAGCGTTCTCTTGCATGAATATAATAAAAAGTAAAGTTAGAAGTCTACTAACAAATAAAAATCTAGAGTCGTGCTTGAAACTTAAGACAACAAGTTATAAGCCAGATTTAATCAAACTTTCAAAAGGCATGCAAAGCCAATGCTCCCATTGATGTAACTATCTATATTTGTGTTTTTATATGAATAAATTCCGTATTTAAAGCCGTTTATTTTAAATCAAAAATCAAATATATATAAGCAAATACTATAATATTGAAACGAAAATTTTTAGTGGCTCTTTAAAAACTGGGAAATTTTGAAAATTGTAACTTTTGGCTCTTCCGTTTCAATAGGTTGCCGACCCCTGGTCTAGGCCAATGTAAATTTATGGCTGCATGCACAGTAATACTGATCAAATCAATAAGACAATGGGGATTTATAGATGCATGTAATGTAAATTAAGATTGTGATCGCTTTTTTCATGGAAATAATAAATATGTCTCTTAAAAAGTTGTCATTTGGCATAAATTGCTAAATGGTTATCTATTAAATTATTTTCACATAAACAGTGTGGTTGCGTAATTCAGTTTATGTTCGCATGAATTGCCAAGAGACCATTAGTATCTTTTTCCATCCATCTCCATTTTCTAAATATTGACTTAAGTAGCATATTTTCATATTCTGATTAATTAAAGGTTAATTTTTACTTTCCTTATATACATGATGTATAAGGAAAGTATTGTGATGGGGGTCGAAAATTCGAATTCAAGTTTTTGATGGGAGAGCATGTTTCAAGCATCCCTGATCACGAATCGAACATTTTTGAAGTGATGTCTGTGTGTGAAAGTATGTGTGTGTCAGTGAGTCTGTGGAGATGATATCTCGCGAACGAATAGAGCGATTCGAATGAAATTTGGTACAAAAATCACAATCTGTGAATACTGGAAGCCTATTGTTTTAAAACACAATCGATTGTTCAAAACCCTCCTAAATTTTTGAGTGAAATTTTGAAAAAGTCATCAAAAAACCAAAACCTTTAATAAAATTATGCAAATAGACATTTCTTATGTAATTTTTCCTTAGAAAACGATTGACATACACTTTAGAACACTAGCATGAACCGTTCTCGAGATATTGCACATTTTTCAAATGAATTTATCAAAAAATCCCATAAATTAAAAAAAAATATTAACTGTTAAGAAACATGTTCACTTTTCATATGTAGTATCATGCGATAAATTTGGTGACATCATTCTCGTGGATCTAACTCGTTCCATTCACGAGAAAAGATACTTTGAGTAATACTTTTGTATTTGAATGCCAATAGTCATTTATCTGCTGTAAGAATAACTTATTTCTCCATCCATAACGCTTGGCGAGATTTTGGCGATGAATTTAGCAGAATGTCACCAACTTGGCAACATTTTTAAATGTTGCCAAGTTAACGAAAATCTTGCCAAATGGATAAAAATGATGCTAAATCAATGATAATGACAACTAATTGAAGAAAATTCAATATTTTGGAAAGAATATAAGTATCTACTATAAGAATAACATTTTGTTTTAACTGTAAAAGTAGTAAATTCATTTCATTATATAAGGAAAGTCATGTGCTGCCCACATGAGATTTTTTTAATTATTTTTGCGCAAAGCATGCGATTGCACAATTCAGTTTGCTCTCAGGAATTGCCGAGAGTACGTTAGTATCTTTTCCATCCATCTCCATTTTCTAAATATTGTATATTAGATTAACTAAACTAGCTTATTTTCATATTCTGGTTAATTATTGTATATTAGATTAACTAAACTAACTTATTTTCATATTCTGGTTAATTACTACAGGTTTTTTGTTTGTTTTTTTCACATAAAATGTAGGATTGTGCAATTCAATTTGTCCTCAGGAGTTACCGAGAGTACATTTAGTATATTATTCTACCCATCTCCTTCTTCTAAATTTTGCATATTAAATTGACTAAACTAGCTTATTTTCATATTCTAGTTAACTATTAATGTTCGCATAATACATATTTTCCTATTTTGAAAAATGGTTATGAACCCTGTAAAGGGATATTTTCCAAAAAGTGGTATTAAAACAATGATTTAGGCAAATAAAAAGCCACCATTTTTGGCATCGATATATTAAAATTGATTTATTCATATCTTTTAACACTGCTATATTTTATATTAAAGATCAATATTTATTATAATCTTTAGTAAAAACCTGTATTTTACCAAATGTAAATGTTTCATAAAAGTAATTTACACGGGATAAAATCTCATGTAAATATAAATATTATTAATGGATAATTATATATATGCTTAAATAATTATATTTATATGCATTTTTGTGGTGGTGAGCGCATATATTTTATTTCTTGACTACTGAAAAAATCTTTAATTACTGAAATTTTCCTTTTCACTACTGAAATCTTCATCTACTGGTTTCTCTAAGCAAGAGATGACCAATGATTATCTTTCTCCAACTTTTGAAATCTATTTGCATCGACTAAATTTTTTATAATAACTTCGTGTTATATAAAAAAAAACTATTTTTCACACGTGTCATTAATGAAATGAAGGGCTATTGTGCAGCAATACCATAGAAAACAAACAAAATTTGCACTCGATTCTCAGTATATTTCGTATAATTGTGAAAATATTTTCTGCTTATACAGAGAACATTTCTCAAATCCCTTTTTTTTTTTTTAAACATAGTAAAGTCAAAATTTCTTCTATTGGGTAACTGAAATTATTTTTAGAATATCCGCAAATTTGAGGGTAATTGCTCCGTTGTTAAAAATCACTCCTCTGGAAAGCAAAATACTCCTTCAAAGTAAGTTATGAAGTATTATTACTCTTCTGGAAAAATTCAAGAATGATCTCTGCTTGACCCTGTATATATAAAAAGCTTTATACTCATTTATCTTATATTGTTAAAAAGGATTATAATGTTTTTATATTTAAATGAATACATGTTAAATGTTATTTGAATGTTGTATGAATACATGTTGTTCAATATTGTAATAAATTATTTATAAATTATATTTCAAGTTTGATTATTTTAATTTTATATTCTAAGCTTTTTACATATTTAATGCATAACAAAGTGAGATACCCATAACTTGAGATGATATGATTATAATGTGAATATTAGTAAAGAATTGCATTTTATGACTATATATATTAATAACAAAGTAAAATATTAAAGGCATTGAAAACTACTTGCATGCATTTTGCAATAAACTAGACTGTGTAATAAGCTGCTGCCTGTACTATATACTTAAATAAATAAAACTGTATCTCACAAAATTCAAATCTAACTGTATCTTACAAAATTCTAAACAAATTAAGAAATTTATAGCTAATTAATCAATGTATTTTGGGATGGCCTCTTATAGGTGGGTTTAATGTTTATGAAATACTTTTACTTTAAGCATTTTAGCAGTTACTCAATCAAGATATTAAAAGTTATGGTTGGTTTAATACTCAGGTACCAAAAAGTCCTCTGGCATCTTTCTTTAGAGTAGAGCTAGGTGAATAGCACTTTTTTTAATTTGAATATTAACCAAATCTCGAATATTTAAATACCCCAAACAGTTATTTCAAATTATTTAAACATTATTTATTAATTATTAGTAAATAAATAAAGTAAAATAAAAAATAAGGAAAATCATAACAAAACCACATTAATTTAGAAATGAAACTTTTTAATTCAAATTTTAATTATTTTACAGGAGCTTCAGAATCTCTTAACTTCAATAATTACATAATTGTAAATGCTTCTCCCCTACTGCAGATTTTTATTTAAGAAAACAAGAATTTTAACATATTCAGAATATCTAGGTGCTATTTTGTCACAAATTAATCCAGAGGTGCTAAAGCGTCACTCTTAAAAAAATTGTTGATATTGGTGTGATTAAATACTTCAGAAATAATTCCTTGAAGCAAGAATACAGTTTTTTTTTCAGTAATCGAAAATGTTTTCACTTGGTGGAAGCAAACTTTCTTGTATGTAATGTACTTTCAAATTTGTTCTTATGGAGTATCCAAACTTTTCGTTCCAATGTTAAGCACGTTCCAGTTAAGCACACTGCAATAGTCAAGGTATCTAAATTTCTTCTAGAGACATTATATTCAAGATTTTGAATACTTTCTTGTATTCAATTTATTCGTGAATAATATTTGACCATCTCTAGTTAGAAGTCTAAATATTAGACTGGAACCAAAATAAATTCACATTTTTTGCATTAAAATTAAAAAAGAACAAAACATAGCATTGTATGCTATAGAAATTGCAATTAATTTATGGCGTGACCCTATATAAATGAGACCATATTTGTACTAATATTCATATTTTGATATTTATTGGTGCAATTAAATAAGTAATAAAATTATGTTTACAGCTTAATAGAAAATATGTTCTATAGATGAAATATGAGATGGGGTGACCACTACTGTAACACAATAATCTTTGAAATTCCAGTAGTGGGCACCTCATGTGACCCTTATAAAACTACTACTTCAGTAATTAACACCAGCACTTAACACGAGAACTTTTGAATATTTTATGTTTTGAGCTCTTTTTAGTTGCTTTAATGTAAGTAAATTTAGTTTGTTACGAATATTAAGTAATTAGTATTTTTATGTGTGTGTCAGTCATTCATGTATTTAATATTATTCAGCAGTTTAGATTTTAGAGCACATCTTTGTTTCAGAAAAATTTATTTTTATTAAAAGAAATTTGTGGCAGGAGGGGATGAAATATGTTTCTATGTATTAGGCATGAGACAGATGATCATTCTGATAATTTACATATGTCTTTTGTGGAGAACTTTTTAAAAATATATATACTATTTTAACCATACGTTATTAAAAAAGGGTTACTACAATCCTAAAATAGTCTATAAATTTGTTTAGTCTTAAAAGTATTAAATGTTCAATTGCCTTTAATTTTTAGGGGCAAATACCTAGTTGAAGACCAAGACCGCCCGACTCACCCTAAGGCACATGAGCAGCTAACTGAGCGGCCGGTCAAGGCAAATACAAAGTGTGTTTTTTGTTGTTTTTTTCGGATGCTGAAAATTTATTTCCTCACAGTTATAGGCAATTATTTAAAATGTCACATTATTTGTGCAGATTTCTCTCCATCAGTTTTAAAACTATGCTTGTTACTTCAGAGCATACACACAGTAAATAGTGGCTATTAATTGTTAAAGGAACTCAAATACTTGATTCAATACCTTAAAATATCCTCAAATTGTATAGTCAGATAGTCAGAAACGAATGAGAACCCAGTAAATATCAAACCAAACAGGCAAAATGCTTTTGCTAAACATGTGAAGCAACTTTTTTATTATACTACAGGTGTCCACTACTGAATCTCATGTGTCCGCTACTGGATCTATTGATTTGGTTTTGATACTTATTTTTACTTTAATTTTAGAGTAATGAATATGAAAAATTTAAGATAAGGAATATTGATTGATAATATATCAATCATGTTCAATGCATAAGCATGCAATAGTTCAATTTTTAAAACTATTTTATGAGAAGTTTTTTTTTTTATGATTTATAAAACTTGGAAAATCCTTAAGTATGTTCACCGCTGCCTCGACAGCCTAAACTACGCATTATCATATTAGGAATAGTAGAAATTAAACAATTATTGCTCCAACGGGAAGATAATACTACTTGCTATATTATTCCGATAAATAATACGCTAAATAATCAATAATAAAACGTAAAACAATACGTACATATCAAATAAAACACAAATACATATGGGATGTCAATTTACGATTTTCATACAAACGATAAAGAAACAGTGGAGTAAAGTTTCTTTTAACCATTTGTGCAGATCATTGAGCTTGGTAAGGAAAACCTTTAGGCTTTGTGTTTTGTTGCCACAAATTGAGGATTCCCGCTCACTGTACGTCTTGCATAGAGTCCCTTTATGCCAGGTAGTGTTTATACAGATCCAGGGTCTCTTTATAAAAGGACTCTAGTCCTGCACTATCTGGTTTTCCCAAGGAAATTTAAATATATTTAAATCTCCTTGAGTTTTCCTCACGGGTCTCTAGTGCCGGCATTTTGCATCATGCGTCCTCAATGTGTGCCCTCCAGTGGGATTCAGGATGCACTTACGTATAGAGCATGGGCACGTGACGTCACATGTAAACTCCACCGGCATGCGCGACATTTGTAAGGGCAAAACATTCGGATTCTCCTATTGCGAACCTGTAGATTTCTGTGTTTTAACCTGCTTTATACTTGCTGTTTTAATAAAATTATTCATTATTTGACATCTATGGTCAAGTATAGTGTAAATTATCCCATTTCGTTCGTTTGTTTTATGCTGCATATTTTAAGTTTATTAACCTATTTCTTGCTTTAATGCAGACACAGCAAATTTAAATGACCACTATCCTAATTTCAATATTTTTATACTTTTTTAAAAACACCAAATTGTTTAAATTAAAAAAATATAGATGTTGAATGTTAACTAATTGAGCCCATTATTATTTATAGATTATTTTTTTTTTTCATGTGAATAGTTTTGATTGGCAATTTTAATAATTGATAAATTGTATCTAAAAAGGTAAATCGTTGCTTATAAAAATCTTTTAAGTGTAATAGGGTTTTCATTTTTCACTTGCTGTTTTAAGAAAACTTCTCATTTGACATATATTGGTTAAATATTATTGTAAAAATTATTACATTTCATTCTTCTATTTATTTAATGGTGCATATTTAAAGCTTATTAACCTGTTTCTTGTATTGATGTGATACAACAAATTACAATATGTGAGTAATAAAGTAAATATAAATATCAGCTGTCCAAATTGAATTAGATTTTTATAAAATCATAACATGATAATTGTTTGCATTTTTAAAAGTAATATAATTTTAAATAATTAAGTGTATTATTATATATGTAAAGATTCATTCATGTACATAGTTTTTATTGACATCATAGTAATAAAATTTGATTAATTGAATCTTAAAGTAAATTTAAGTATATTTTTTTCGGGGTGGGGGAGGAGCATTTGTTAAATAGATGTAACTAATCTTCCCAAAACTAGTAAGAGACATTCAAGTTATACTGTTTTGCACATCAAATTTCGAAATTTAGTCGATCGGTGCTTTTCGAATTATACAAGTATATTTTTTTTTAGGGGGGGGGGGGGGGTATTTGTTAAATAGATGTAACTAATCTTCCCAAAACTAGTAAAAGATATTCAAGTAAAAATTATACTGTTTTGCATACAAACTTTCTAAATTTGGTCGGTCCGTGCTTTTCAAACTATAAAAGCGTAATTTTTTTTTTTTGGGGGGGGGGGGGGGGGCATTTGCCCAAAACTAGTAAAAGACATTCAAGTAAAAATTATATTATTTTGCACATCAGCTTTCTAGATTTGGTCGGTCGGTGCTTTTCAAACTATACAAGTATATATATTTTTTAGGGGGGGGGGGGCATTTGTTAAATAGAGGTAACTAATCTCCCCAAAACTAGTAAAAAATATTCAAGTAAAAGTTATACTGTTTTGCACATCGACTTTCTAAATTTGGTCGGTCGGTGCTTTTCAATCTATACAAGTTTAAGAAATACTACAATGCTTTAGTCAGTGGGAGATTATTTCCCATATCATGTGTACTATAAAATGTATCATAAGGTTCCGTGAATCATATTTGAAGTTGATAAACATCATGTAATATTAATATATTTTGTACATGATTATTATACCTATCTCCAATGTTTACAGCCCAAACAAATGTTTGCTCTTTTATTCTAATATATACTGCGCTGTGCTTTATTTGATTACCTCTTACATTCCCTACAAACATTTCAAAATTTGAAACAAATAATTTAAAAATTTGATGATATGACGAGACAGAGAAATCGCTAGACGTGCCGATACAAAAAAAATGTTCACTTTAGAAGTGCATAAGAAGTAAAATATCTCAAAAACTACATCGAAATTAAAAAAAGGGGCTCCGTCCTGCAAAAATTCACCCATATAGGTACCTGTTTGTAAAAATTCGTGATCTTGCTATTATTAGTCTATCCAGGACGCGAACTCGCAGCTCAAATATTTTGTCTTTGATTTTGATATTAAATATTTCTTAAACTACAATATATATATCAAAAAACGGTTTATTTCAGCGTATTTCCCAAAGCTTTGTCTAGAAGTGCACCAAATTTAATATTTTTATATGCAATAGCTTTTAAGGTACGAAGCAATTCTTCAGACATCGTAGAAAATTTGCATAGAACTCAATGGGAAGGAAAGTGCCCTTTTGCCCTTACAATCCTGCGCATTCTACTACGCAGGCTGTTTATTTACCTTCGTGCCCGTGCACCATGAAGACTAGAGAGAGTCTAGTCTTCATGGTGCACTGGCTCTATCTAGTCTTCATGCCGTGCACTGCATCGTATGTTGCTCAAATATGCATGCACTAGCAGGTCCGTAGCCAGAAATGTAATCCAAGAGGGACGGTAGTGAGATTCAAGGAGTGTGTGTGTGTGTGTGTGTGGGGGGGGGGGGGGTCAACCATTACCATCTCTACGTTGAGATGGTAGTGGTTCAACAGTTTTGAAGGAGGGGCTTCCTAGAAAAAACGTTTGGGGGGGAGGGGCGGATGGAAATGCACTAAAATGTTAAATTTTAGTTTTTAATAAATTGTTACAATAAAAATAAAATAAAATATTGCAATATAAATTATTGCAATAAAATATTTTAATTATAATTAAGTATATTATATCACATAATATTAAATTGACTGTAATTACTTATCAGTTCATAATGTAGTACGCTATATAACTAATTACTCATCTATGTAACTGCTCATCAGTTGACAATGTATAACGGTGAAACTCGCAATAATACGAAAGTACCCTAAATACTATATTCTTAATGAATTTTTTAAAACTTTATTAAATATTTTTAAATTAAACATGTAAATAAATCGATGATCATCAATATAAACACAAATTTAGCAACGAAAAAACATTAATTCTGTGCTATACAAAACGAAATTTACAAAAAAATTATGAAAAAGCTATTTTTTCTTTATTTTTTGCAAATTTGGATGACATGTTGTATGAAATTTCATACCACTGCAAAAGGTTAAATATTCTCATCAGAAGAAGCTGAGTATACCTCTTGAGGGGTCTCAGCCACCTTCCTAGCTACGGCCCTGATAGTATATTGCTCTATTATGCACTGGTGTTCTGCATCTCTACAGCAGAGTGTAGTGATATGTTTTCAATGTGTAGACAGTAGGTAGCAACCATTGCTCAAAATGAACAGCATTTTACACGATGCAGATAATCCTATTTGACCCCGAACCGAACGAAACACTTCCAGACTTACCAGACCCATACCTTCTTGTAACGTGTTTGAGTAGAATGCAAAAAGATTGTTTGCTAAATGTTGCCATGGGCTCCTATGGGAGTGACGCTTTTGAATATAGAGCATTCGAGAAAATAATTGTTACAAGATTCTGGCACACAGTTCTAGATGAGCAAAAAAAAAAATAATTATCAGGATCGAACTAAACATTGACGTCGGTCTATTTTATTACCTGACTGAAAAAAAAATATAAAAACTTAAAGTGCTTTTCTGCAATTCCGCTTCTATTGCAGATAACAGCCTTCATAGACAGATTTCAAGCTTTTTATGTGCTCTTCAGCATGGATTAGTAGATATTTGAAATAGTAGAAAGAAAACCCGATATGTACGACAATTCTGCAAACCGTTCTGGAGACCAAAAAATTCAATTTTTGCAAACCTCTATGGAAATATAAAGCCGGCTATACGGTAGAAATTGTGGCACATAGCAAGTATTGTCTATTCCATGCTGAAGACAGGGTTTACATTGGAAATTGTGGCATTTATCACGGGCTACTCTCCATATTTGATTTTCTTATTTTTTGTAAATTTTTTATGTCTTCTCACCCCCCTCCCCTCAAAAGAAAATATTAGCGGTTCGGACCCCTCCACTCTTGTGGTGTCCTTCCCCTTTCTGGCGGCCCTATTGAAGAACATAAAATAAATGCGAAAACCATTCATGCATGCTGTTATCTGCAATGGGAGCGCTATAATAAAATATTTAGGGCCACGTCGGAAGCAGGGATGGTCCAAGCAATTATCATCATCTTCAAAAATAGATTGATACTGTTGTTTTACAGGTAAAACCCATGACATATACTATAAATTGGACTAAGCATAAAATGTCGAGAAGTGAAGAGAATTGACCGTCCCCGAGTAGTGCTTTCAGGATTTTGAAGAGCCTGAAAACCTGTGGTTGGGGCAAATTATGGTGACAGTCTAGTTATAGTGATGGTTAGGAATCAATTGAAACTCAATACAGTTCATACAAAAGCATGAAGAGAAAACAAAATATTTTCGATCAAAACTTTTAATAAATGCAATAATATAAACTTTAGTATCATTGAATTATAAAATATGTACTATTTTGAAATTGCTTCAGCTATTTTAATGATATTTTCGGCTTGTAAGAGAAGTGGTTTATCAATCATAGCTCCTTGAAATGAAAAAGCTCCTTTTCCTCCCTTTTGATTTATTTCAAATTGTTTAATTAGGTCTCTTGCCCATTTGATTTTTTCTCCTGAAGGTGAAAAAGCCTCCTGAACAATAGGAACTTGACTGGGATGAATAACTTGTTTTCCAGTGAAGCCCATCTTGGCACCTTCTATGGCTACATTTGATAAACTATCTAGATCTTTATAATTGATATGAACCATATCAATTGCTTGAAGTTTAAAACATTTAGCAATGATAATAAACATCTGACGGGCAGTAAGCAGTTCTAGACCTTCTATGCTGCGTGTGGCACCAATATCAGCACAAAAGTCATCGGATCCGAATACAAGACATTCGAGTTGAAATAGGTGATTTATAGAATTAACTGCCTTCTCGCAAATTTTCTCTAAATTTAATAAGCTTTTTGCACTTTCAATAAAAAATACAAGGCTTATTTTTTGTTGATATTCAGATATTTTAAAAAAAGAATTTAACTTGTCTTCAATCCACATAACATGATCCACATTTTCGACTTTGGGAAACATTAAAGTGTCAGGAATTCTTTTACCATTTAAAATTGATTGCAAATCTTTTTCTGCCAAGCCGCTGTCAATAGAATTAATTCTAACAGCATACTCAGATTTTCCAAAATCATAGCTGTCGTTTATTTGACTTATCACTGATCGAGCTTCAGATTTCATATTCATGGCAACACCATCTTCACAATCCAACACAGCGCAGTCTACACCAACAGAGCGTACTTTTTTTATTTTACGAAGATCATTTCCAGGAACGTAAAGAATTGCTCTTCTGGGTCGAATAGTATCTATGTTTCTGCTACCAGATGAAAACAATCTATTGATGATAGAAATAAATGGTGTCCTACCTTTAGCAGACGTCGAGAAATCCTTGAAGCAATTAGGGTAAAATCGGTACATCTCAAGCAAACAAAATATACAAAATATCTTCCAAAATATCTTTATTCCAATGAAAATTTACCTCCGGACAACGGTCACGAGCTAATATGGCGTTTAAATGACCCTAGTGTCTGCTCATGCGCTAGTTTCGGTACCTCCTTTTGCTACGGGGTTTCATTAATGCACGCAGGAGAACCGCACCCTGTGTATGAGTTTGGAATGTGTGGAATTAGGGAGTGAAGAAATTTTCTTCCAATATATACAAATTATTTTTGACCGGTGTGTGCACAATTAGTTTTTGTACAAATTTTTAGTGTTTAAAATTTTATAAAATAGCGTGAAGTGAATGCAATTGTTGTAACAAGACCACTTCAATGCAACACATATCGGTTCAATAGCGAAGCCGCCAGGGACAGATAACATACCATCTCTGGCGGATCAGCCGGTGTTAGTTTTAACATCAGAAAAGATTACAAAGTGTTCCCTTGTTCCTTGCAACAGGTATGGATAGATCGAAATTACATGCAGCTACATTCTACACTTACCATTATTTATATTCTCATTTATTAAGCATATAATGAAACGTTCAAGGCTTAACAGTTTTAATACATGATCGATCAGAATCCTATAATTTTTCATTTAAAACTGCAGTATTTATGTGATACGTAACGTTTTTCCTTATATGGGTTGTTGGGACATAGTGGTTACTATATGTACTATAGTATTTACAACTTTCATTGTGTTTGACATGTAGGCTTATGATATTGTCTTAATAAAGCATAATATTGAGACTAATTAATCAGCTTTGGGTATACTACTCATCGTTGTTTTAGCACCATATTTCTGCACTCGTGACATTTAAATTATATTTTAAAATTGTAATGTATTGGGGTTATGCAATTTGATATTCACAAAATTGATGGGTGGTGCATCCTT
Source organism: Amaurobius ferox (assembly GCA_951213105.1). Taxonomy (NCBI): domain Eukaryota; kingdom Metazoa; phylum Arthropoda; class Arachnida; order Araneae; family Amaurobiidae; genus Amaurobius; species Amaurobius ferox. The sequence goes on from OX578136.1 coordinate 108,183,259, forward strand.
TAGCGCCTGTGGTACATTTTAGATATCTCCATCACCAATATGGATGGTCTTTTTTTTCTTTTTGTTGAATTTTAAATTTATAAAACCATGTTTCGCACTTTTTTAAAATAAAAAGAAAGAATAGAAATAACATGGAGTGAGGAACATAAATTTGATTTACTATTGTTAATGCTTCTATATAAGCTAGAAACGAAAATTTGTATGGCTACTAAGATTTATACCATGAGAAAAGTAATAAATATGAGATAAATCTCATATTTAAAACCTAAGTTAACCATCCTTACTAACAATTTTATAGGAATATAGGTGAATGTTATTGTATTTGTTCATTAAAATGGTTTTCTGTTTGCTTATTCATGAATGCATGTATATTTCAGCCATTTCAATTAATCCTGTAAGATGAATGAATTAGACAGTCTTCGCCAAGAGGCTGAAACCCTCAAAAACACAATAAGGGTAAGTGATTTTTCATTCATTGTTGTGCTTGCATAGTTTTTAAATATTATATGCTGTTAAGCAATATAACTTGTTCTTAAATACATTGTAAAATATTTTGTAAGTAAATAAGCTCATACAACTGTCATGGGCTGATAAGTAGAATTGAAAATGCAAGCTTAGAATGGTCGAGTTAAAAGTCAAGATGGTAGAATTGAAAGTACAAGATTTAAAGTTTCACTTTCTAAAATATTTGATTGATATAGAAATTTATTTCTTTGTTAAATTATAGTGTCTAAAAGGTAGAACTTATAAAAAAAAAAAAAGGAAGAGAAGTGGATGAATGAATCCTTAATTTTTTACATTTATAGCTTTATTGATGAATAAGAGAGCTAAACTAAGTGTTAAAAATGTTTATTCAGTTAGCCATGTGGTATATTTTTATGTGCTGTTATCTAAACATTTAATTTTTATACATTTTTTATAAAAAACAGTTCCACTGTGAACATTATAGTTTAACCCAGCAATATTTTATTATAGTATTTATTAGCCATTACCTAAGGCTCCTCTATAGTTGTTGTTGTTGAAACCCAGACCGTCCGACCTACCAGAAAGGTGTAAGGTAACTGTTTGGACGGTCGGGAAGTGCCACCCAATTTAGACCGGAGCCCAATGGGGGAGGCATCCACAGGGACCGTACCCTCCTTCCCCTACCACCAACCTCTCGGAAGGACTTTCGGACCCACATGTTTAACGTGATCGTACTCCGCATGAACACGGCGGCAGTTTTGGCAGTGGCTGGAATCGAACCCGGGCCTACCGAGTGCAACTCCAGCGCGCTAACCAATGGGCTACCGCGCCCCCTCTATAGTTGTGGAGGAGCTCTACCATTACCTATGTGCATGCATGAATGTAATGGTTATTCATAGTCAATTGAAGAGCTTCTAGTGATATTCTTAGACACTTTGTAGCATATTTACTTGATAATTATTTATTTGCTTGTAATTTTCAAGTAAAAGTAAATATACATTATGTAATAAAGGTTTTTATTTATGCTTTTGAACAACAAAGGGGATATATGTTATCTTGTATTATAGCTTCACCGCATTAGACTGCATTGTATGATAATTTTTTTTTTTGGGGGGGGGGGGGGGAGATGAAAGGGACACTAGTATTTATTTTTTAAATTAAACTAATATTTATTTAAGGCTCAACAGATAGTCAGGGCTGAGACAATGATAGTAAGGCAAAACCCATACTGTCTATTGACCCTTTTAAGTGAATAATATAATGGTTTAATTTGAGAAATAAATGCTAGTGTCGCTTTCATCTCCTAATGCAAGTGTTCTTTTCACATTTTTTCATATTACTAGGAGGTTCTTTTAACCTGACTGTTTGATGTGCTGCTTAACATATTCTTTTTATTTGCATATATTGAAATTTAAAAAGTAATAAACACATTTTATTTTTACCAGATTTGTCAACTTTTACAGAAAATGTTAAATTGAACCTAAAGTGTCTTGCATGGTCTTTTAGGCATCCATACACACACACACACACACACATATATATATATATATATATATATATATTTATATATATAGCATAGTAAACATATAAAATTAAAATTAATTCCACAGTTATCCAATTTTTCTCCAGAAGTTGACGCAAAGCAGCTTACTCTCCTAAAGTAACATACAAGATTCATATGAAAAAAAGGGGGGAAATGACCAAATGCAAGGCATAAAATGGTAGAGGGGGATGGCGACCCCTCTTTCCCGTTTAAAAGACTGCTTTTATGCCCGGGCAACACTCACGGTACCAATGCCATGCAGTAGCCATACTTCCGTAAATGTGTCAAGTCAAAAAGTGCAAAGTAAACAAATGCAGCAAATGCCAGAGTGCATTATATATAAAAGCAGTTTACGCTTGCGTAATTCGTTTTTACTTTCATCGTTCTATACCTCTGCCATATCCTTTAAGTAAGCATTTTCTTCCTTTTTTGTATTAAATAGGGAATTATAATAACATATCAGGAAGCCAATTGGATAATTCCTTTTTATTGCTTCCTTCATAATATTCCTATTATGCATGATGCAATCTTACTTTCAAGTCAGATTGCATCATGCATAATAGGAATATTATGAAGGAGGAAATAAAACGGAATTATCCAATTGGCTTCCTGACATGTTATTATAATTCCCTATTTAATACAAAAAAGGGAGAAAATGCTTACTTAAAGGATATGGCAGAGGTATAGAACGATGAAAGTAAAAATAACGAATTACGCATGCTTAAACTGCTTTTATATATAATGCACTCTGGCATTTGTTTACTTTGCACTTTTTGACTTGACACATTTACGGAAGTATGGCTACTGCATGGCATTGGTACCATGAGTGTTGCCTGGACAGAGGGGTCGCCATCCCCCTTTACCATTTTATGCCTTGCATTTGGTCATTTCCCCCCATTTTTTCATATGAATCTTATATATATATATATATATATATATATATATATATATATATATACCTATGTATGCTAGAAAACCCAGGATATTACCCAGGATTTAAGATGAAGTAAGCATATTAAAATGTTTTCGATTTCCGGGAATTTGCTGTGAGTTCCAGTGTAGTTTTTTTTCAGAGATTTGCATCTTAAATCCTGTGCAACGCCAGGTACATTTTCTAGTTTTTGTTATAAGCGAATGTATTGTTAAAATGTTCTTTGGTTTTCGGGAGTTTGCTGGGAGTTTCAGTGTAGTTTTTGTCCCCGGGCAATGCCAGAATGTTCTAGTAAATGTACCCTGTGTTACTCCGGATTTAAGATGCAAACTTTTGATTACAATCAAACAGGAACTTGCAGTGAATTCTCAAAAACCAAAGAATACTTTAACAATATGCCTGCTTATAATAGTAATCGCATAAATAAAAGCCTGCTGTACTTATGGTGTTAAGATGGAAACTGCAAAAGTATCCCAGATGCTTGATGTTGCGATAGATTACACCTTCAATACATGAAAAAAATATGTATTTTAAAAATTCACTATTAAACATATGCTTTCAGTTTAAGGTTTATTTAAAAGAGAAATTTTCAATCTTTACGTTGGTATCAAGATGAAAATTCTGAGATAATGTTTTCAGTCGCTAAGGAACTCATTTGTGTAAAAATTATGCTATAACATAAAATAACTAAAAAATTAATTCAAATAAAAACGAACAACGCCTATATCACATTTTATTGCACTTGTCATAATGGGTGCCATTGCCTCGAGAGGTTGGACTTCTGCCTGTTGGTCCGCGGGAGCTATTTTATTTCACTCCTACCACCCAATGGAAACCAATGGAGGCATTCCCCTATCCGACGAAAATCATCCCTTCCCGAGCTTAACTACAACAGAGAAGTAACAACAATTGCCAGACTGAGGACGATGCACGTCAGAGGCATGAAGATTTTGCCAGATGGTCAAGATCATACCCTGAATGCAGGCACTGTCCGGGTATGCAGCTTGATCCCGAGCACCTCTTTAACTGCCCTTCCATCATTGCAGCTCTCTTCAAGATCGACTTGAACTGTTCCAGGGAGACCCTTTATACGGACAAAGCTGTAGATGTGGCCTGCGCAGTGCTCCACGCTTTTGGACCCATTTAGCTTTACTCTCCCCACCTCCCTTTCCAGTTATTGCACTGGTCACACGACAACAACAACACAACAGAACAACGCCTATGTGCGCTTTCTCGAGTCTTGAAGTACTGGTGTAGTGAATTTCATGGCTGTACATCGCTTAGATTTTTGGCTACAGATGCCATAAACAAACATCTTCCTTTATTAATCGAGATATGAGGGTACTGTGTCCTAAAAATATCCACACAACATGCTTCAAGGTGCTCTAATAATTATGGTGATGCCTGTAATAATCATCTGGTTGTCACATTTTATATCATATAAATACCTATTTGTGCATGTTATATCCATTTATACATCCACCATGGCAGAATGGAAGTGTATTTTCTGTGCATAAAGGTACATTTGAAGAGTGGCATATAATGATATAGATAGCAGATAGTAAGGGTGGTGATATAAGATTCCCAATAAATTTAATATAAATACTGTTTGTTCTATCAGCAACTGTGGGAGAATATTGAGGAGCATTAATTTTTTGTTGCCTGTTCTATGTTTATAGACTATATCAATCTCTTATTTCTACACTTAGTTGAGGTTTACATAGGCCAAAATTTTTCTTACCTGGCCAGATAGTACTGCTACTTGAGATCAAAGATATTTTAAAAATTTTAAAATGTAAGATGTGTCAAAAATAACGAATTTATGTCATTTTTGTGCTTATAAAAAAAAAATTTAATTTTTTTTATAAACATATATATATATGTATGTAGTTCAAATCGGTAAACTAATCGGTAACAAATCGGTAAAGTGGACAAAAAAAAATCAATTTTCAATTAAAATTGGTATGTAGCAATTTCAATTAACAGATGTACTGTGCTTAAATTGAAGTTGAATTACAATAATATGCATCAAGTGATTATAAGAAAAAAATACCTTTTTTGAAAAATTAATCACCATTTTTGATGCAAGTGACTCTCACCTTGCATATGCAGACCTCTGCTGCACAATGCTTAGGTAAACGTTTTCTCCCAGCTGCTTGTTTCATTTTCTCCATGCCAACCTATTGAAAATAGTTCCGAATCTGCAGTCTGGTTAGTTTTTATAATTTTTTCCCGATGTGTTTTACTGAGAATAAATAGGAAGTTTGTGCTTTTTAAAAAGTGCTAAAGGAAAGAAGTATTTTTAATATTTTTGTAAAATGAATGCATTACTTTTCAATACCTATTAAAAAAATAAATAAACCTTCCTCTTAGAATCTGTGCTTGACAAAATATAGTGGGGAAAAATTATGAAAACTAAATAAGCTAGAGGTTAGGGACTATTTTCTATAGATTAACAAATGAAACAAGTGAAAATAAAACAAATGGCTGGAGGGAGAATATCCTCTTATGGAACGTTTAGTTTGTAGTAGTCTCTATAGACCAGTATACCCTTATGCACAGATTAATGTTGGTAGAATTGAATTCTTTTATCAATCTAATACAGTCGAACCTCGATATGTCGAATTTGAATGGAGGAGAAAAAAAATTCGAGATATCGAAAATTCGAAAAATTTTAAGGAATTCATAAGAGTATGTACATACTAGTCCTATACTTTACACATTTTTAAAAAAATCACTTACTTTATCTGTGCTGACAGAGAATTGGGTATTACCCAAGAAAATGCTGACAATAAATAAAGTGAAGCTTGAAATGATTGGATACACATTTAATGTAATACTATGTACTTACATACATTATTAAAATTTAATCTTGAATTTCTTTACTTTGCAAAATAGTTATCTATGACAGTTTGGTTACAGGTACTCAGTCACATTTTCCAAATGAGCTTAATTTTGTGGCGATAGTTTACTTTAAAACTCTGAACAATATTTTGGTCCAAAGGCTGTAACTTAGAAGTTGTGTTTGGTGGTATGAAATGAACTTTCACTGATTTTTATTTCGGCAAGCTATTATGCGCTGTACAGTAGTCCAAGAAGATAACAATATTTTCATGTGACATTCTTTCTAGTTCCTTTAACCAATTAGTGAACATTTCACAGTCATCCAAGCCTTTTATTGTTCGCAAAATAAGTCATTGGAAAAGATTTCATTCCTGAAAAACATCGAGGTTTAGCAGATTTACCTATCATGAGGTTTGAGCCTTTCCGAACCATCCATATTAGTGCAAAATAGCACATTTAATCCTTCTTTGCTCCTTTTCCCGCCATGACATGCTTCACCTTTAATGGCCACAGTTTTATCAGGCATACACTTAAAAAATAGTCCTGTGTTCATTTGTATTAAACACATTTTTGGATCGTATTTTTCCAAATGAAAAGATGAAAATGGTAAGATGATCCAAATGGTAAGATGAAAAAATTCGAGATATCGAGAGTTTGATTAGAAAAATATTGAGTTAAAGAGTTTGTTTTACATTAGTTTTATACCGTGTGTGAAGGGAGATGAAAATATTTCGAGATATCGAAAATTTCGAGATACCGAGGTTCGACATAGCGAGGTTCACCTGTATATGGATGATAGAGAATAAATAAAAAGCAGTTAAATATAAGATATATCGCAAGTTATTAAATTTCATTTGTTTGTTGATTAATGAAGATCTAACACCTGAACAGCAGAAAATAGAACTTTTTACTTTTTCTAAAGTACATAATACAGCAAACAAAATACAGTGATTGGCAGACATATTTTATCAGATATTTCTCATTTTATAGTGTGAGAAATCAGTGTTGCGAACGTGTAATATTCCTTCACTGGCAACTCCTGTCTTGTCTTTCGTCTCTTTCGCAGACCAAATGGCTTCATTGGGGTGTTTTCTCCAGAAAACAGCAGTACGAGCATTGCTATTTCCTCACTGGCATTTCATGTCTTGTTTTTCGTCTTTTTCGCAGACCAAATGGCTGCATCAGGGTGTTTTCTAAAGAAAACAGTAGTACGAGCATTCTTTCCCATGATGTCATTCTAGGGTTGCCACTTTCGGAACTTATGAGAGTTGCCAGATTTGGAGACTTATTACCAATTTGGCGACTTCCAGAATATTTCAGAAAGACCACGAAATAACTAATAGTCTATGAGATATTAGATAATTCTAGAAGTTTCTACAGAGAGAGCCTATTATAAAAAAGGAGTCATCACTCAACAGGAGTTCAGTTGACAAGATACGAGCTACAGTGAACTGTGACTTTTGTGAATGTTTTGAGAATAATAGTGGCTGTTTGTGAAATTATTTTCGTCAGTATTTTGAGAATAATATCATGTATTTTGTGAAATGGAGTATTTAAGTGCTATTTGATTGTATATTGTTCCTTTTTACTTTGTGCTTGTGAATAAACGTGTTTAGTTACCCAGAAATTTGGAGTTGTTCTTATGTGCACACCCACAATTCCAGAGGATACACTGTAACAAACTAGAAGTGAGATAGTGATGATAGAAAAAGGATCAGAGAGATAGCAGTTGCTGCTCCCTCATTTCAGAGTGTCCAGCTTACTAAAAGAGATACATGACAGCCACACTGGAGGGCATTTTGGCATCAGCAAGATGCTGAACAAAGTTTGTGAATGCTTCTGGTGTAATGCGAGATCTGTTGTTAAGCGCTGGTGCAAAGAATGCACAGAATGCGGCGCTTGAGAGGGACCGAAGAAGAAAACACATGGGCCTCTTCAGTGTTACAACATTGAAGCTCCTTTTATGAGAATTGCACTCGACGATTTAGGGCCACTACCATGAACTTTAAACAATAACAAATATATCCTAGTAGTAATGGACTACTTCACAAACTGGCCAGAAGCCTACCCAATCCCTGATAAAAAGTCTACAACTATCAGTGAACTTGGAATTGGATATGTCGTTATGGAGTTCCTTCCATTTTGACCAGGGAACAAACTTTAGCCCTGGCATATTCATGGAACTGTGCAAATTACTTGGACAAAACTCGAACTGCTACTTTTCATCCTCAATCGGACAGCTTGGTAGAGAGATTCAACAGAATGATATTTAATCATGTTTCCATATTCGTATCCAGACACTAGAAAGACTGGGACCATCACCTACCTTTGTTCCTGCTGGCCTACAGAAGTGCTCTTCACGAATCGACCTGTCATTCTCCATTAAAAATGCTGTTTGCCCGGGATCTACGACTGCTATGTAATGCTCCTTCATCACCTGATGAATATGTGCAAGATATGCAGGCACTGTTGGTGGAAGTTCATCATTTTGCTTGTGAGCTGATCAACATTGCTACTGATAGAATGAAGACCTGGTATGATACTAAAGCTAATGAGGTACAATTCCAGGATGGCGACAAAGTGTGGCTGTTCAACTCTCAGCGATGACCTGGATTTTTGCCAAAACTGTACCACAACTGGGAAGGACCCTTCATCATAAAGAAAAAAATAAAGTGTTGTTTATCGAATCCAGAAATCGTCTTCAACCAAGCTAAAAGTTTTTCATATCGACAGATTGGCCTCATATTTTGGACAGCAATAGATGATACTGTTCTGGATATGCACTCTTAAGGAGGGGGCAGTGTTGCGAATGTGTAATATTCCCTAGCTGGCATCTCCCGTCTTGTTTTTCTACTCTTTCGCAGATCAAATGGTTCCATCGGCATGTTTTCTCCAGAAAACAGCGACTCAAGCATTCTTTCCCATGACATTATTTTAGGGTTGCCACTTTCGGAACTTAGGAGGAGGATTGCCAGAGTTGGTGATTTATCACCAATTTGGCGACTTCCAGAATATCCCAGAAAGGCCACGAAATAACTAATAGTGTACGAGATATTAGATGATTCTAGAAGTTTACAGAGAGAGCCTATAAAAAAAAAAGTCATCACTCAGTGGGAGTTCAGTTGATAAGATATGAGCTACAGTCAACTGTGACTTTTGTTAATGTTTTGAGAATAGTAGCTGCTGTTTTGTCAACTGAACTCCCGCTGAGTGATGACTTCTTTTTTATAGGCTCACTCTGTAGAAACTTCTAGAATCATCTAATATCTCGTACACTATTAGTTATTTCGTCGTCTTTCTGGAATATTCCGGAAGTCACCAAATTGGCGATAAATCGCCAAATCTAGCAACTCTTCTCTTAAGTTTGAAAAGTGGCAACCCTAGAATGATGTCATGGGAAAGAATGCTCGTACCACTTTTTCTGGAGAAAACACCCCGATGGAGCCATTTGGTCTGCGAAAGAGACAGAAGATGCCAGTGAGGGAATATTGCACATTCACAACAGTACTATCTTGGAAAATTAATTTATTTTACATTTGACAGAGTGCATTGATTGCTTTTCTTTCATGATATTATTAAAATTGCGGATTAATTTCTAATTCTATTCATTTTTACTTTTATATAAATGTGCTGTCTATTGATTTTGTAAATGTTATGGATTTTCAAAACATTTTAATAGTTCATATTTTATAATTTATACCTTAAAAAGATTAAATTGTATTTACATTGTAATTAAATTGACTCAATCAAGATTGTTTTATTTAAGTATAAAAATTAAATAGACTATATTCAACTATACTGACATAGTAATACCTATGTTATTCCCACAGTATCTAATTCTAAATACAGATAGTGGTGACCAACCCATGACATACGTGGTACTTAGGAGCATATGGAAACCTAATATTTTTAGAAAGCATATTTATTATGTGGTGACATAAGAAATTCTGGCTTATACTAGTTTAATTTTAGCAGAGTAATGTAGCCAACATTTTTTCAAATATATTATGCATCTAACATTACAGAAGTGGGTGAATTACTTCTTCACTGTAACATGTATTGACTTTAGAGGGAAAGGCTCTGAAGTTTGGAACCTGCAGTGTGGTGTTTCAATATAATTTGGAAGAGAATAGTGAACTCCCAAGTGAGTGCTCACTTTTCAAGGATTAATAGTACTGACTGTGGGATCTCACACTTCTTGCAGATATAATGAGGCATCTGAACTGTTTAAATTCATGGTTACAAGGAAAATATTTTGCTAACTTTATTGTCTTTTGTATCATTTTCCATGACTAAACTTTTGCTTTTATTTTTTCTAATGATTCTTTTCAAAACAAATTCTCAGTTTGTTTGACTGCAAAAACAATTATATTATACCTTTGCGATAAGATTTAGGGACTTGAACAAAGATAAGTAAAATATTACTTTTTACAAACTAAGAGATCTAAATTACTATCATCCAGACATGCAAATTGAAATCATTGACCTTTAGCATAATATTGCACTTAATTTCTATTTCTGCCAGTCCAAATTATGTTGAATTCTGGAAGCTACTGATTTTCCAACTTCTGAAATTAGCACAGAGTTAATATTGTAAGTTTGACTTGATCTATGTTTGTGGATAATCGATTTCAGTAATGAAAACAATTAAAACTAAATGTAATTCAAAATTAACAAATTCCCACCCGAATAATTTAATCTTGCTTGCTTGTTCAAAAGTAAACCCAAACATACAGGAAATTGTAGAAGAGAAAACTGGCCAATTCAAATGCCACATTAAAATTTTAGAAATTGCATTTTCATTGTGAGTTACAAACATGTTGTTCATTCTAATGTTCTCTTAAGGACGATATAATAATAATAAAATTAATGTTCTGAAGATAATTCTGTTTTTATTTAGACCTGATATAAGATTAATTAGTTAAGAGAAAGAATGGCTTGAGTGGCACGCTCGAGTTAACCTAAAGATGGCACATGTCATTAAAAGGTTGATCATCACAGTTCTAAGAGTTATGGACAGAATTGTAAATTTTAATATACCTTGGTTTTAAGTAAAGTAAAGCTACTAATTTTATCAGCAAGTTTATTTTAAATCAGGCTGGTTATCAATAGGTTATTTTTAAGTTTTTTAATTCTTTATTCACACAGAAAATACTAATGTTAGAAAGCTATTTTTAAAAAAATATGTTTGGTTCTGAAGTAACCTACATTATTTGTTTGTTGAAGATGAGGGAGCAATCAAAGTCTTATAATTATAAATGGATATAATTCTACTCATGGGTAAGCTATTGATTGAAGCTCTGGAATGGTTGTTTTGGTGTTAGATAAAATAAATATAAACTTAACATATTTCCATTTTAATTATTCATAGTCTGTGACATTTATTAAGCAACTGTTCATATGAGATATGAAGACTTTTACATAAATTTTGTATTTCTATATCATTTAAATTGCTAAGAGTACTAAGTTTTGATATGTATAATATCGAGTTTCATTTGTAATTTTTTTATACGGCTATGAGTAATTTATGGGTATTTTTAAAAATATTTTCATTATATTGGAATAGTTGTGTGCTTTCTTACATCTATTTTCTTTTCTTTCTAATTTTTGACATAAATTCACAAAAAATTGTATATAGATACGATTTCAATTCTGCTTTTGTTAGTAAAGAATCATCTACATGACCTTAATTTAACCCTTTGAGTTGATATGTTGATCTAAAGTTCGGCTCCAACAAGAAGGCAATTGGTTTTATGTGATTTTGGACGAGTCCATTAGTTAAATTCAATGACATGTAGAAACGTACTAAGAAGAACAAGTTTCCAGAATTGGTGCCTTTAATGCGAACTAACGCACAATTTGTGCAGAACAAAAATGATTTGTGCCGAATGATAAAAGCTTTATATGTATAAGCACACTCAGTGTTGCTGTTGAAATTTGGTGAAAATAATTTCTTCATAATGATTAAAATTATTTATTACAATGGTCATACATGTTTTATTAAAATTGAAGAGTTCGGGTTGTAATACTTTTCTTGTAACTTAAACTCTTTTGAGTGAGAAATGCACAATGTGTTTTGTACGTATGAATTAATGATTCATCTCCAAAAAGGAAGTCTGATGTGGACAGCACGACTTTCCCTACAGACTCATATTCATTTTCTTTTTCTTTCATAATTCATTAAATTGAATTTATATGCACAAAATAACACAATTACATTGCATTTGCAGTTTTAATTTTTTTTTTTGAGAAATTTTGCAAAAGTACAGAAAAAACTATATTTAAAAGTAATTTTTTGGCTGAAACCCCCTCTTCCGCAATTTATAAGTTGCTCGTAAAATCTATCTATATCTCCATTGTATAATGTCTTGTTTTTCTATAACTACTGTCCATTTGTCTTGGCAGTTCTTCCACCAGAATCCGAGTTTTTTTCACTATTTTCCGTAATGTTTCTTTTTTCCAAGGAAAAATAATTTTCTCCTTTATAGCAGGTAACAAAGTGAGGAGAGAAGGTATTTTATTGCTAGCATAAAATTCGTTTACCGTTTGTCAAATTTTACATAAATCAAAATCATGCACACTTTAAACTGCTTTCCGATATTTCTCGGCTCGCTTTTGTTTACGTGGCGACATTAGGATTGGTGAATTATTTGCTTCTTTCTTGATGCGTGCAATTGTTCTCATTGATACATCAGTTGCAGCAGCGGTTGTTCTCTTCTGGGCCTGTTGGATGGGGATGCATAGCTTTTCTGAAGTTGTTTTACCCTAAAAAAAATTGAGGACTTAATCCCACATTTCTTTCCTTGGATTGAATTATTTTCCTTTTATAGACATTTTGTTGATAAAAGAACGGTTCACAAATATCAAGTTCTAATAAACTAAATAAACACACGTTAGAAGTTGGAACAGAAGTTAGAGAGTTTCTTAGTTGCAAGTGCAATGCTAGTAAAACATTCTAAATTCCAAACAATTTGGGAAATATGTGCGACAAACACGATTGTCAAACAGGTTTCTGCGTTTGGCAACCCTTTCACTAATGTGCAGATCATCTGTTTGCCAGCCTTTTTCCTTATAGCGAAGTGGACTCATCCAAGATCATCTGCCAACTCATCGGAGCTGGACTATACATATGTTTAAGTCGATCTACATATGTTTCACCTTTTAGGACACCTTTCTCAGATTAGCAATTTTATTTTTATTTATGTATGGAGATCGTCTATAAGTTTGCATATTTATAGTGATTGATGTCCCTATAAATTAAATGCAGCATACGTAAGCATTTAAATTATAAAGGTTACACAGTGATTGAAATAAAGTAATTGTGCCATGTCTGTTAGTCATGGTAAAAGTTTATATTTAAGAAAAATATTTTGCTACTCAGTAATTAGTTATTGCATACGATTTCTATGAGAAAATTTCAGTCAGTTATGAAAATTTGTAAACAGAATTTTACTATGTGGTAAAAACCCATTATGCTATATATGGAAGTTTTTGGCAGGTTTAATATATGCAATTGAATTAAAAAAATTCATTATAACACTTTGATGAATGATTAATTTTATTTCAGGATGCACGCAAAGTTGCTTGTGACACAAATTTAGTCCAGGCCACTGCCAACATGGAACCGGTTGGCAGAATTCAAATGCGCACCCGCCGAACATTAAGAGGTCATTTGGCGAAGATATATGCAATGCACTGGGGTTCAGATTCTCGGTGAGTAATTTATTAAGTCCTCTTTTAACACAGTTATGAAGTCAGCCTTAAAACTTATTTTAAATATGTTCTATTTTCAGATACCTGGTTTCCGCTTCACAAGATGGTAAACTTATTGTATGGGATGCTTACACAACTAACAAGGTCTATAGTTTTGTTATTCTCATGGTTAAGCTAATTTAGGATTCTTATTGACTTTTGAAAATTTGGATAGTCTATTCTGGAAAACGGGGGGAGAGAATTTTCTAATTACTTAGATCATTATACATCATTGAACAAATCTTTAAAAAAAAATGGTAAAATGTCTGCAATATTTTTGATTGAAATTAATATTTTTAAATCTAATTTACTTGTTTTTGACAGTTATTAAGAATATGATGGCAACATGATTTTGTTAACTGTGCTAAATTATAGAATTGTTATGCTGTTCCTGACAGTTTGTTGGTATGTCTGAAGACGTACATCGTTCATTGATATCTTTGGATTTAGAAGTTTTCTGGGCTTTCTGTCTGTTGTAAAAAACGGTGAAATTTGTTTTCTGTTTGTTAATCTGTAGTTTTAAAGTTTGTGATCAATTCATAATACCTCTCAAGGACTGGTTTAGAGATAACTCTGATTTTTAAATATCATTACTAGTATACTAAATTGCTATATTGTCTGCATAGCATGCTGCATTTGTATCCTCATTGAGATGCTAATGAATGTTATTCACATATAAAAGGAATAACAGAGGGCTAAACCCAAGGGATACATTCCCAAATTCTTCTATATCTAGATTGATAGATTGAACTCTGTTGTATCTCGCCCTTATCTGTCTATCTCTCAGGAAATCTGCAATCCAAATCAGAGTATTGCCCCGTATTTCATGGATGTGGGCTATTTCAATAAGTTTTTGCTGCCATACCATATTAAAATTTGATGTTATGTCAAGAAAGACAGCCATGGCCATTCTTGGTGGTTTTTCTTGGAAGCCATCCATGACAGATTGGCATAAATAAAATAACTAATCTTCCGTGGCATATTGTTTTCTGTATACTGTCTCATAGAAATATAACTTATTGTCTTTTGTTAATTCTTCCATGTTTCTCGAATGTATAATGCATTCTGTAATTTTACAAAAAATGCTTGAGTGCAATTGGTCTAAAATTTTTGCACTCTGTGACGGTCTTTCCCAGCTTGAGAAAGGAGACGATGATGGAGGTTTTCCATGTTTTGAGTAATTTTCCTGTTCTCCATGAAGTGTTGATTACCTCTAAACAATTTCCTCCAAAATGTTTCATCATTTCATCAAAAATAAGATCACTACCTGTTGATTTCTGTGTATCTATATTCCTGATTCTGGTCTCAAGTTCCTCTCTAGAAAGATCTCAAGAAAAGCAATTGCAGAAGTCAGCTTTACCTGATACGAAATGTAATTAGAATGAGACTAGTGGGAGTATATGATCCCTGATCTATCCTATTTAAATGATAATAAAATAATAGAAAAATTGCTTAAATAAGTAATTTATTATTGCTTCTGAATATAACAAAATATGTCCTTAGTTACAATTTGGAAATCATCTTTGTATGTATGTGCATCTACATTCTAGAGCTCTGGTGGTAGTGTTTTAAAAAAAATATCATGGGAGGGCCAATACCAACTAGAGTTTGGTGGTCTGCGTAAATTAATTAATACTTGTGCAATAAAAAGTATTGCCACTTTGCTGTTGTTTTAAATATTTTATACTCCAGTAACAAAAATATTTATTTTGTATATATATTTCACAAAATAATTATTAGCAGATCTTTTATATGGTAAGTATCGATTTTTTTTTTTTTTTTTTTTTTTTTTTTTTTTTTTTTTTTTTTTTTTTTTTTTTTTTTGCACACTAAATTTGAATCTCATACAATTGTGCTGCAGATTAAATTTTTTTTATATCTACTGTATATAGGAGAGCTCTTACACCGATTTTCATCAAACTTTAACTTTTAAGACTGGGAAATGGGATATCATCATTAATTTTCTGTTTCAATTTTTAAGGGAAAATGTTATATTTCTTTAAAAAAAAACTTTGGATCAGTGAAATTGTAATTTTACTAATTTAGTTGAAAATTCACTGATTTGTCTTGGTTCATCAGACTACCACTAAATTTTAATGCTGAATAGTATAAGTAATAATAGTTTAAAATAATATTGACATCCTTTACATTTTTTTTAATCTGGAAGTTGTTTCGGTGTATTACTTTTATTCATATTAAGTTATAGATTTATAAAATTACTTGTAACTTTTTAATATTTAGTTTTCCACATTTGGTTTGAGAAATTGCTCAATTTAGGTTAGGATAATTAAATGAGTAATTTGAGATGGAACTCTGGAATTATTGCTAATCTTACTGTTATTTTTTACAATAGGTCCATGCTATTCCACTTCGTTCAAGCTGGGTAATGACTTGTGCCTATGCTCCTTCAGGCAGTTATGTAGCTTGTGGCGGTCTTGATAATATATGTTCAATATATAGCCTAAAGACCCGTGAAGGAAATGTACGTGTGAGTCGTGAGCTTCCTGGGCATACTGGCTACTTGTCATGTTGCAGGTTTCTCGATGACAACCAGATTGTTACAAGTTCTGGAGATATGACTTGGTATGTACAATTTCAATATATTGGGTATTTCATTTTATTATAGAAATATATATATATATATATGCATACCTGCCAAATCTCCCGATTTTTCCTGGAGTTTCCCGAATTTTGAGGCAATCTCCCGAACTCCCGAAAAATTCCTAAATCTCCCGAATTTTTACAATAATTAGAAAAAATCCCTACAAAAGGGATTTTCCTAAAAAGATCCCTATGTTTTTGCAAAAAATTCCTACATTTTTTTTAATAAAAAAATCACTGCAATGTTCTCATTCTCAATGTGGCTGTGCGCTTTGAACAGGTTAACAAAACAAAATTTCCCGTGAGCCTCGACTGAGGAAATGTATATTGTTGTTCTGCTAGTAGCTGTCGTGAAGTGGCTAGAGTAAGTATATCGATAGCTCTGCTTGAGACAATCGTAATCGTATCTGATGTCGAGTGTTTATTTTTCTTTTCTGGCTACATTGTTGTTGAAATCGAGATTGACACTCGGGGGCAATGCAAATTATTTGATTTCATGGCCACATGCTTTATATTTGTGATTCTGAAAACCGTTGTTTGTAATTAGAATGAATTCGCAAAAGCAAAAAAAGTATCTTATGCGTTTTAAAGATGCATGTTCTACTGAATTTTCATTCATCAAATGGCCAAGAAAAGGAGCATCTTTTGCCTTTTGCTCTGATTGTGGGACTGACATAAACATCGCACATGGCGGAAGAGGTGATATTGTGACTCATATAAAATCAATAAAGCATCAAGCTAATGTCAAACATCAGGAAAAGAATTCGAAAATTGAAACTCTTTTCTCACCCTCTGAAGATTTCAGTGTTACCCGTGCTGAGTGTTTGTTCACGGCCTTTATTGTGGGACATAATTTGCCTCTTAGCTGTGCGGACCATGTGGGTCCGTTATTCAGAAAGATGTTTCCAAAGTCTGAAACTGCAAAAAAATATGGTTTGGCACGCACGAAAACCACAGCTATAATGCAGTTGATGGCACTAGAAGATCAATCAACGTTAATATCACGCTTGCAAAAACAACCTTTTGCTGTTGCTACTGATGGAAGTAATGCCGATGAAAAATTGTATCCCATTGTAGTAACATATTTTAATCATGTTACTTCACTTGTTGAAAGGAATTTGTTGTGTGCACCAGCATTAAAAGGAAATTCTACAGGTAGGAATATTGACAATCTTGTAATTGAAAATTTAGTTGCTAAAAATATACCTCCAGAAAACGCCATTGCGTTTGGCTGTGATAATACTGTCATGATTGGAAGTAAAAATGGTGTTGCTTCAGTTTTATCCGAATCGCATAAAGATATAATGATTATGAGATGTTTGTGTCACTTAATTGATATTGCCGCAGGTCGTGGATTAAACTCTTTGCCCATAAACATTGACTAAATCTTAGTCGATATTTATTATTATTTAAAAAGAAGCTGCAAGAAAAAATATAGGTTGAAACAGCTCAAAGAACTCCATAATACTGAAATAAAAAAAATTCTGAAGCATGTTGAAACATGGTGGTTGTCTGTTGGACGATGCCTAAGTAGAATATTGGAACAATGGGACCCACTATTAAGTTTTTTGATGAAGAAACTGCATCTTGTAGCAATAAACGAAGTACTTCTGATGCTAACTTAGATTCGTACAGAATCCCAAAAGTTAAAAAAATGTCAACTGTTAACAATACAGGGAATGAGATAAAGAAAGAAACATCACACAATACTTTAGATCCTTCACATGTGTCAAAAAAGCAACCAGCATTAAAAGTGAAACATAAGCAAAACGACAAAAAATCAAAACAAATGAAATAACTGAAAATAAAGTAAAAGGCTGTTCATATGGAAGTCGGAAAGAAGGAATTCATGGTTTTTTATCTTAAGATTTAAATAAAGCATTCTGTTTATTTTTGCAAAATATTACACCAGTATTAGAAAGAGTATGCACTCAGTTACAGTCACAGCAACCTTTGATTCACATTTTACGATCATTAATTTTGGATTTATTTAGAGAACTACTCTCGAAATTTCTAAAACCAGATACTGTGAGAAAATGTTCATCACCGCTAAATGTAGATTATCATAGCCGCTACCACCAAAAAGTTGATAATGAAATAGTAATAGGGAGTCTGACTTCAAAGGTTGTTGATTCATTAGTGAAGGAAGATAAAGAAACGTTCTTTTTGAAGGTGAGAAAATATTTTATTACTGTTTTAAATTATATTTATCATTCTTTCCCTCATAAAAAAGATATTTTGATTAATGCTGAAATTTTGAATGTAACAGCTATTGCCTCTGCTGATTTTTCAAAGTTAAAATTCTTTGTTGATAAATTTCCTATAATTTTATTTCAAGTCAAGAAAATTAAGACTGACTTTCGAGCTTCACTATCTAATGAAAACTTGTTAGTGACTAAATGCGTCAGAACAACCAAGTGTTTTGAAAAAGAATTTAGTAAGGAGTTCTTAAAAAAAGCAAAAACAGCCTCTACTTTATTTTTAAGTAGTAAGAAGGATTGAATTTGACATTTTTTAATTATATAGAACTTTTACGTGCTGTATTTTTACTTACCAAAAGATTACAAGGCATACCACCATTCAAGACACTTACCAAGTGTCTTGAATGGTGGTATCCTGGTTATGGCATCAATTCCAAACAATGGGTACTATCATCAGGAGGCCCGGCCAAGGCCACCCAAGAGCCACAACACTTCGGAGCATCAATACATGGCCTTAACTACACGACGCCATTGAGAGATAGATGACAGCTAGATAACTCGCTCAGGACCTCACTGCTGCGCTTGGAACACAAATTCCTAGGCAAACTGTATACAGATGCCTAGCGCAGAAGGCCTTTTAAATCCAACGACCAGTGGTGTGTGTTCCCCTCAACAGGTTGCAGAAGAGAGTCCGTCTTTCGTGGAGTCATGCACATCATGCTTGGATACAGCAAGATTGGGGCAGTGTCCTCTTCAGTGATGAATCGAGATTCAGTGCCCAAAGTGATTTCTGATGAGTCTTCATTTGGAGAGAGCCAGGGGCCGGCTATTGTCCCTCCAACGTAAGGGAAATCGACCACTTTGAGGGAAGTGGAATCCTTGTGTAGAAAGGCATCATGTTGGATGGCCGTACACCACTGTACATCTTCGATGCAGGCGCATTAACCGTACAGGATTATAGGAATGAGGTCCTTGAACCTTATGTGAAAAACCCAGACCATACGACTGACTTGAAGGCTTACAGTAACTATTTGTGTGGCCGGCTTGAACCTTATGTAGAAAGCCCAGACCACACGACCAACCCGAAGGCTTATGATAGCTGCTTGTGTGGCCTTTTCCAGGCAGCTGTTGGAGAGGACTTTTATTTTTATGGACGATAATGCAAGGTAACACAAAGCTCAACTTGTCAATGATTTTCTGGAGGAAGAGGGTATTTGCTGGACCTTAATCTTATATAGCATGTTTGAGATGCTCTAGGAAGAGTAAATTCACGACGTCAACCCCCTTCCAGAACCCTCCAGGCTTTGTTAAAATCCTCGCCTTCAGAAGAATGACATTTGTTGCGTCAAGCTATGATCAACAACCTCATTTACAGTATGAGGGCCCGTTGTGCGGCTTATAAAGCTGTGCAGGGTGGCCACACTCCTTATTAGCCGGACGATTCTCGAGATATGATGCATCAAGGTATGGCTATTTTGGTCTCATTTGTATATTGCAAAAAATTACCTCCTGTTTATTTTGTTATGTTACTATTGGCTGTCTCATAGTATGGGACATCTGTGTACAAAATTTCATTGCAATAAACCAATTATTTTTCGAGATATCGCATGTTTTGTGTTTGTAACCTAACTTTTGGACATCAGTGCAGCTTTCTCCTCAGGCCACTCTGCCCGGCTATTTTACCCTACCGCTCAGTAACCAAACAGTGTGCCAACATATATATATATATAAAAAAAAAAAATTTAAAAAGAAAAAAAGGTGCGCTGAATGGCGACTAGGCTTGGGCTATGTAACGACGAAACATCGTGAAAAACTGGTATGAAGTCAACATTGCTATACCGGTTTCGTAATGTTCAAGTCGGCGATATGTCGCGATTGACGATACATCACAATTTCCCAATGTTCATAGCCAGCCCTAAACGCCGATCTTGGGAGCGATGATTCCAGTTTTAGGATTTTCTTAGCACGTGCACGATTTCCTGGTGTCATCAATGGCAGTATATCGCGATTGTCAGACATTGGCACATCGCTAGCACCGATCTCGAGACCAATAATTCCAGTTTTGTGATTTTCTTAGCGCATGTGCGATTTCCTGGTGAAAACACTACCACCCCTGATTATAACGATTCTGATGTTTCTACACGATTTTTCATTGTACACATGCACAAATTTCCGGTGTTGTCACCACCAATATATCTTGATTTCTCGGTACTGATTTCCACAGCACGGAGTTTTCTTTTCGATGCTGTGGCACCAAAGAATCTTATACTAATTAATAATCATTAAATCTTTTCAGATCGCTTTTTGATTTTCTTGGGATACGGATAATACATATAATCTGTGGATTATCTCTTTTTGAAATTTTGTAATTAACGAAGTGCGAATCATCACCCAATTTTTATCGCATTCACTATGTTTTAATGTAAAAGTAACTTAATGTTCTGTTTTCACAATTTATTCTAAAATCGGCAAAAACTGCAACAATCAAGTTCGTCTTGATCACCTAAGAAACTTTCTTTAGTGACTTTCAACTTTAATAGTCTGCATTCTAAGCTCTTTCATGTTTTACTTCTATTTTGATTGCGATAGGATGTAAATTATTGACCAGAGTGTTTTTAATAGATGCGGCAAGAAGATTGCTCTTCTGCTCGGTAAGGACATCAGTTAACTTTAATGGTTGTTTATAGGAAAAGGAGTGAGAGGGTGGGACAGGGAATGGGACATAGTTTATGAATGCGTAGATGAACGGGAAACATAAGATCTGGTGGTCTTCCCGGGAAATAGCTTGTCATATCTAGATTTTTTTTTTTCAGTAAGGTAAGCTTTATTTTGATTTTTTTTTCGGTAAGTTTATATTGATTTTTTAGTTAATAATAAGCCTTTTTTTTATTTTAGTTTCTATTTCTCTTTTGTTTGGTTAAGAAACAAGAGTTCTTACGGCCCTTAAAAATATTCAGAACGTTTTTATATAAAATCTGCAAATTTACGGGAACTGCTATATTTCGCTGCGATCAGTACGTGGGAACTGCTGAAATATGGAGGTTACCCCATAAATTCGTGTATTATTGGATTTCAAATGGTCAAATTTCGCAATTCACTTCCGTGCATTTCTGAGAGTCCAAAAGTATCAGTTTATCAGTTTGCATCTATTTTCATCTTCTAACTGTCCCATATCAGAGCAATATATCTTTATTATTATTGTTACAGTGCGACTAAAAAGCAAATATTTTACTAAACCAAATTATTTCTCGCATAAATTGTACATTTGTGCAATTCAGTTTTTTATTCACCAGCGTCATCGCGCCGTTCAGTTTTTAGTCACGTACATTGTTCACATGATTAACATCACGATATATCACGATGTTAGACTGCTGATACATCACGATGTTGAAATTGCCACATCACTTAAGCCTAATGGCGACTATGATCAAAATTCAGCAAAAAAAAACTACGAGGAAATTTGCTGAAAATCTTCAAATAAAACCTTAGAAAGAAACGTGGAAAGATTGCGTAGAATGTGCGGTGGGGTAATCGCGACCTCTTCAGAGCCGGACAAATCGCCTGCGACCAGCTTTTCCCCCCCTCCCAAGCGACACCCTCTTTCCAACAACACTGAGCTGAAAGCAAACATCTATACAAAATATTTACAAATTTTACCAAGACACCTTGATGAAAGATTTCTGGATATGCCTATTTTGACTGCATTTCAGACAGTATTTAATCCTTGCCATTTTGACAGTGACGTTGAACATTCTTGCAATGTTCTATTTGAACATTATTCAAAGTTTGGAAATCCCTCTTTAATAGAC
This sequence comes from Amaurobius ferox, assembly GCA_951213105.1. Classification (NCBI taxonomy): domain Eukaryota; kingdom Metazoa; phylum Arthropoda; class Arachnida; order Araneae; family Amaurobiidae; genus Amaurobius; species Amaurobius ferox. Next base: position 108,205,405 of record OX578136.1, read on the forward strand.
CATGATGCAACTGTCTCAAAGTGGCAAGTATTTTCCCCAAATTTTGAATCGTCAAAATATAAAAATATGACAAACAGACAATGTTTGCTTAAAGTGGCTACCTCCAATGATCTGCGAGATTCATTCCCCAATTTAGCGAAGCTTTGCACAATTGGACTTATACTACCTGTTTCAACTGCAGAGTGCGAAAGAGAATTTTCGGCTTTAAAACACATTAAAACAACCCTGCTAAATAGACTTGAAGAGCAAACTCTAAACAATCTTTTACTTATTTCAATTGAGGGGCCAGATTTGCAACACTTTGACAGAGCAGCTGATAACTGAGGCAGTAAAAAAATAAAGGTGTCTTCAAATTTAAAGAATACTTGTGTAAACTACAATTTTTATTACCTTGTAGTTATATTGCGAATAATTGGTCGCCCGCTCACCCAGGCGGACTGAATTGTAAGTACGGGAAGCAAAAGTATATATACTGTATATATATAATATGTATAATGTATAAATATATACTGTGTAGTCATGAATAAAAATTTTTTCATTTTTATTACGATTATTTTGGATTGCCTAATTTTACCCATCCGGCAGCCACACCCGACCACCCAGCATCAAAAATTTTCTGGGGAGAACACTGCAGTGTATATATATTTATTTATTTATTTATTTATTTATTTATTTATTAGAGTTCCCCAATAAATCAACATTTAAATGATCTCTCGTCTTCCAAAAAGTTTCTTTTAGTGAATATAAGACACCCTAAACATTTTTAGAATTAAAAAAAATATTTAGAAGTTCCCCAAGACTGTTGAATTTATCTATATGCACGGCAGAAGTATTGTTCACTTTGGCAATATATCACAAGTTACTTAATCTTTTATTGTTTAAATGACCTTTTTTTTTTTGCATTTTTTTGCATTTTTCCAAGCTCTTAATATGTTGTTTCAAAAATATATATAATGTTAGAGTTTTTATGTGGTGGGTTATGAAAAAAATAATACTGAAAAGAAGAAAAATGGGGTTTATTCGTCGTTTCAGCATGGTGTATGCATACACATTGTTCAATTAAACACTATGCTTCAGTTGACAATTTATATGAATGCAATCAAAATGAAAATATATTTAGATTCAATACTGCAAATGATATAACTGTATGTCAATAAGATTTTGACAATTGCACTTAGTGACTTTTTTCATATGCCTTTCTACCACTTGCAACAAAAACTGTTTTGTTTCTTCATACTTTGCATTATTAAAGTTTCGAATTAATGCAATACCTTGCTCTGACTGTCATTAGCACATGGCAAGTTTTTAGCAAATGCTTGAGCTTATTTATATGATCCTGTTTTAGGCCACTTCTGAACTGGCATATTAAGGAAACTGTCACTAGTTTGCGCTATGTGAAAGAAAGTATGAGAAATACTTATGTCACATCAAATGTGAGAGGAAATTTCTTTAATAAATACAAATTGCTTTCTTTTTTGATTTCCAAAACTAGCTTGAATATCTTTACCACTAATTCAAATTTTTAAAACATTTACCTAGGTACACCTCATGTCCTTAAGTACCTGTGTATTAAATTTCATGGCCACTTGGGTTTTCTGTTACAGACACTTGGATTTTCTGTTACAGACTGCACTCACCGACATCTACTTTTATGTCATATTTATATAAAAATAATTATATTATGTAATTTATATTTGAAAGGTACCAAACAGGACAGATTAAAAAACATTGTTGTAATATTAAAGTTAAATTCATTGTAAAATCAAAGTTAAAAAGAGAAAATTAAAGGGAATGTTAAACTTTTGTAAAATTGTAGAAATAAATAGTAATTCCTAAAATTGGATAAATTTAAAATACAAAAACAGTGTCTGAACAAAATTGCTGTGGCAAACTAATAAGATTGAGTGCCCATTACAACTAGTATATTCCTTTTTGTACAGGGTGATTGAAAAGTTGTGCACATTAAATTTTAAAGTCAGATAATGTACCAAAAAAAATGAGTTTTTTTTTCAGGTGACATTAGTATACTCTCAAAAATATATCAAATACTGTCTGCTGTATTCAATACTTCAGACAATAATTACAGACTTCTTTTTTTATCAGTCAAAGAACATGGCATTTTCCCAGAGTGAAATATTTTTTATTTTAGTTAAATATTTTTCTAGTCATTCTTATGAGAGTGTGTGTCATTGAAGAGTTTCACTGATGCAGTTTCTATTTCAGACAATTTAGCCTAGGTTAAAACAGAAAACCTGCTTGTTCTTGCTCTGTCTTTAGTATATCCATTTTCTCAATGCTTTACTAATATTAAAATGTTAGGGATTTTAGAGCGTGAATATTTCTTTTTAAACTTTTCCATTATATTTTCAAAAGAATGACGAGAGAATTGCTCGAAAATAAGAATTCTTTCAGTCTGGGAAAACAGCACTATCTTCAAATGATGAAAAAGAGGACTGTAATTATTGGCTGATGCATTAAAAACAAAATACGATATTACTGATATATTTTTAAGAGTATATTATTACCACCTAACTGAAAGCAAAAAACTTTGCTATTTCAATTTCTCGTATATTATATAATTAATTTGATGCATGCAACTTTTTGCAAACTTTGATAATTTGATTTTTAGTGCTGTCAAAAATACTATTTAATTTCTGTAAAAAAATAAATCAATAAAAATAAGAGAAATTATAAAAAAGAATAAAATGAGGATAGGCATTTACCTATAATATGCTTTTGCTTTATTAAACTAGTTAATACAATTTAATTTGAGCCTTTAGTATTCATTCAATACCAGAATAGCCAATTATCTCGTATTAACCACTTTTAGTTAAACAAGGAACTACCATTTTGGATCCTAACAGTAAATACAGTACGCGACCTCTTATCCGGCGTTCCAATATCCGGACTCTCCTAAAACCGGAATACAGCAAAATAATGTCAAATTCTGCGCCAACAAGCGATTATTTGCTAAATATTGCGCCAAATAGCGATTTTTTTTTAAATCCCGCCAAATGCTTTTTTTGCTTTAATTAGCAATATCAATAAAAAAATGCATTGAAACCTACTATTTTAGAGGGTTTGAAATAGGACGCGCAAACCACGCATGAAATTCAAAATTCCCGCGCAAAAAAAAAAAATGCTGCGCGCCCTCACCCCCGCTGATTCTTCTTAAATTTCGAAAACGAACCTGAGGAATTCTCGCGATAGTGAATGAAAATATTCCGTGGATCATGTTTTTTCCGAGAAGTTCCACAATTCCTCTTTTCCGGAAAACATCCGCAGTAGCACCGTTTTTCCGGAAAATTTCCTAAGCGGTTGCATCCGGCCGTCACCCCCGATAGTAGCTCTCGAAAGTGACGATCCGGCATGGGTGAGACCGTCACATCGAGATGGTCGACATTGACATCGGACATTGACATCGAGACGCATCATTCCATTCTTCACTAGTTTTGGATAAGTCTCCTGTATAGTATATAGGAGCCGTGACTTGTCCGTAACTAACTCCTGTATAGTATAATACAGGAGTTAGTTACGGACAAGTCGCGGCAAGGTGCTTTTTTAATGGTGTTTCTTTTTTTTCTGGGTGTATAGGGCAGAGCACACTAGGCACAAAGGTTTCGAGTTTTCCAAATTCGTTACATTTTCTTTTCTGCTCTTTGTTCCGGGACTTTGATTTTCGGTAAAAGTATTCCAACTTTTTCGCTAGAAATATCAAAATATCACTAAAGAAATCCTACGCTCTTCAAACGCGATGTGCCGCGCAGAATTCACACTATTTTGTACAATTTAATAAACATTTATTGGAAAAGATGAAAAAAAAGAGAGTCATCAGCGCATTTACGAGAGGATAGAAAGTACGTTTAAGTAAGGAATTCCCGAAATTAATGAGCGTTAACTTTTGCCGAAATGCAGAGAAAAGTATAGCAGTTATAAAATGTGATTAAGGGCCTTCTGATTGATCTCTTTAAATACTTAACCTAAGCAATAAACTTGTAATTTTCTCGGGAAAATCCATTTTTTTTTCATCTCCGTGGAAATATACACATCTTCAGTATTTTAAAAAACGTTGATGGAATTCCAAGATCAAAATCATTTTCAAATAAATCCTATTATTTGGATGAAAATGGCTATTTTGGACCGAAAATTGACCCTAGCAAAAAGTTCTATGTTACATTTATTAATTAGTAATTTATAGAAGAGTTTAGCAATATCGCGAAATTTTTTTATTTAAACACGATCGCCGGTATATTTCGTTTTATTTTTAAATATTTTCCATTTTTTCAATCTGCTTCCATCCACTAATATTTTTATATTTTTTGTGCTTTTTATGCTGGGATATTATCGTTTAAACATATTGTTGGTGAAAATGAGATATATGTTTAGGATAACGAAATTAATTTTTTTTTATTTATTCAAGCATTTAGAATTATAAGGCTTATTAGAAATACATTTGAAGAGCATAAATTAGAATTTGATATATTTGCACCCATAGTTGAATATCTCATTTCAATTAAAAATGAACATCCTTCTCATCTTAATTTTATTAAAAGTACTTTAAAATATTTTGAAACATATGAACAAAGGTGCTTCTGCCAAAATATTAGATGAATATGGTGAGGGCCCACTTTAGTTGAAATGTTAAAGAAAAAAAAAGACTTCTAATAACTACCCTGAATAATCAACTTTTTTCAGACATTTTTTTCCTTCAAAATTTTTCTTAATCACTAAATTTGATACTATAATTACATGTAATTTGCATTTTAGTTAACCCATATAGATTGTAAAAAAGCTTTTTTTAATACATTTATGTTTTTAAAATGAATTATAATTTTCTAAAACGACATTTGAGACAATTCCAGTAAGTTTTAGAAAAAGTGTTCCGAATTACGGAAACCCCCCTTATCCAGAATGCCTAAAGTCCCAAGCATTCCGGATAATAGATCCTGTACTGTATATAAAATGGAAATGTTGAATCTAATACTAAAAAATCTGATGTGGGCAACACATGACTTTCCTTATATAATGAAATGAATTTACTACTTTTACAGTAAAATAAATAGGTTTTTCTTCTAGTAGATACTAATATCCTTTCCAAGATATTGACTTTTCGACAATTAGTCGTCATTTTCATTGATTATCGTCATTTTTATCCATTTGGCGAGATTTTCGTTAATTTGGCAACATTTCAAAAAGTCGCCAAGTTGGCGACATTCCGCCAAAATCTCGCCAAACGTTATGGACGAAGAAATAAGTTATATATATATATATATATATATATATATAACTTATTAGATATTGAATTTTCGACATATATTATATAACTATTATTATATATTTATATATTATATAACTTATTAGATATTGAATTTTCCACAATTAGTCGTCATTTTCATTGATTTAGCGTCATTTTTATCCATTTGGCGAGATTTTCGTTAATTTGGCAACATTTCAAAAAGTCGCCAAGTTGGCGACATTCCGCCAATTTCGTCGCCAAAATCTCGCCAAGCGTTATGAACAAAGAAATAAGTTATTCTTACAGCAGATAAATTGGCGTTCAAATGCAAATGTATTACTCAAAGTATCTTTTTTCATGAATGGAACGAGCTAGATCCACGAGAATGATGTCACCCAATTTATCGCATGATATTATATATGAAAAGTGAACATGTTTCTCAATAGGAAATATTTTTTTTCTATTTTATTTGACTTTTTGATAATTTTTTTGAAAAATGTGCAATATCTCGAGAACGGTTCATGTTAGCGTTCTAAAATTTATGTCAATCGTTTTCTAATGAAAAATTACATAAGGAATGTCTATTTACGTAACTTTATTATTGGTTTTGATTTTTTGACGATTTTTTCAAAATTTCATTCGAAAATTTAGGGGGGTTCTGAACATTCGATTGCGTATAAAAACAATAGGCTTCCAGTGTTTACAGATTGTGATTTTTGTACCAAATTTGGTTCGAATCGGTCCATTCGTTCATCAGTTATCGTCTCCACAGACCCACTGACACACACACACACATACTTTCACACACACACACACAGACATCACTTCAAAAATGTTTGATTCGTGATCAGGGATGCTTGAAACGTGCTCTCCCGTCGAAAACTCGAATTCGAATTTTCGACCCCGTCACAATACTTTCCTTATACATTATGTATATAAGGAAAGTAAAAAGGATAGGCATTAAAATATCAATATTCATTATATAAATTTAATCATTTTGTATGATTTATCAGGTTTGCAAATACAACTTGTACACAATAATCAAAATGAACTTTTGTTCTTTGTATGCAACAACTGAATATATCTTAACAGTTTTGGGTGCTTACTCGTTGTTATCGCATAATCTTGTCAAAATTAAATTACTAACCCACAGTAGATAGTAATTAACTATGATTTACCAGTCAAATTTGAAAGTTATTAGTAAACTGACCTATGAGGTTAAAATCCACAAGTTTATAAATTGCTAGAGGTATGAATTAGTTCATGTTGTTGGAATTAATTCATGTTGCATGAGCAATTAAGTAATTTTGGCAAGTTAATGAATATAAAACAGCACATTGGTCTCATTTATTGTTTTAAATCAATTATGCAATATTTTAGTTCAGATTCTTGAAATTGTTATATTTCATTTTAGAAAATAATATCAATAAGTTTAATTGGAGATGGATTTGTTTTAGTACTTAGAACTTAATTTGAGGATTTTTTAAAATCTTTTAATTTATGTTATTGCCTAAGAATATTGAAACCCATGCACATTATTGTAAGTTGTTTCAAACCATCCTTGACATATATCCTTCAACATGATTTAAAGTAAAAAAAAATATGAAGCCAGAGTTTTGGAAATTTTCTTGTCTATCCAAAACTGACTATATCGTATGATCTCTTAGATGTGCCAACTCTCCAGATTTTGGCCGGAGACTCCACATTTTTCATTAATTCACTGGTCTCTGGATTACTAATGAAATTCTCTAGCTTTTTTTGTTTGAAATTTATCAATTACCTGACATAATTCCTTGGAAGTACTGATTTCCACTTTTGGCACTGATTTCTACCATTCAAGGGGTCAGTTTGCTCACATGCTGAGGATGATATATGAACATATGGGCTTTGGACACTGATAGGGGAGTGATGGGTAGTGGAAGTTCAATGTGCAAGATGAGGTGAGGCCCTCGGAATATGCGGCGAGGAGTGTGGCGTGTTTTCTTCCAAGAGCAGTTATAGCTCTTTGTGTGTTTCGTTCAAAAATTTTGAGTCATGGTTGTTTATTTCCTGTCTTCCAATCCGGCCTGGCGTCTTAGAAAAATGGAGTGCATAGCTGTTTTGATTTCATACTTGTTTTTTGTTCTCTGATGTTCTTATTTTGTTTTAATTTTTTCAGGTGTGACAAGCAAGTGTTTTGTTTCAACAATTTTTTATTTCAACCATCTTTTCATGGACTTTTATTTATTGAAATGTATATTTTTAGTTCAGTTTTCAAATTTTTATTTAAGTCGTTTGTGACAATTAGAATAGCAGATATTGTTTGTGATAGTCCAAAATCATGTGACATTGGTCATCTAGAATAGTGTTTTTCAAACTTTTTTGGTTGCGAAACCGTATTGAAATTCACTTTGTTGGCAGAACTTCAAAATGAGAAAATGTCCATTATGGTCCAAATTATATATTTAAAAAAAAAAAAAAAAAAAACTATCACATCGCAGAACCCCGGGATTCCTTGGAACAAACACACTTTAAAAAAAATATGGATCTAGAAAAAAATTAATTTAGTGGTTAACAGAATCTATAAAATTGAAACTTGGTGACAAATGAACTGATGTGTTGGTCGGTGACTGCATAGAAAAGTAGATGTGATTAGAAAAGTTAAGAATTTTTTTTTAAATTTAATATTTTATTCAAGAATTTTTTATATTACTATTTAATGCAGTCCCCCCTACACCCATTAAGATTTAATAAATTAATCAAGAATTAATATTATCAAGTTATTATTATTTTTTTTTATGTTTTGTTATTGACACTATTTAAAACAGATAAATTTCAGTTTAAAAGATAGTTCATGAAATTTTTTTTAATAACATAATGAACTTAAATGGTCCAGTATTTTAATGTTTTATTTATAAGAAATATATAATGTAATTTTAAACAAATATTAAGCATCATAAGTAAACAATATATTTGCAACAAAATAGTCTCGTGCTTTTCCTGTTTGGAAAGTTGACACACCTTTATCTCAATTCAAGGTAAAATTTTTGATATAAACTATTTAGTTCCAGCTCACCAAAAATTAAATTTTGTTTTATGTTATTTGATCAATATGTGGGATTAAAACTTTACCAATTCTGGTATTACGCTTTTCTTTTTGTAAACTAAAGTGGTAAAAGCAGATGTAGTAGTATAAATTATGCAAATAATGTACCTGAAAATTTTTGTGTACCAGTTGTAGTATTTTGATATTCGAGTTGTTAACTGATACACAGCCTACATTAGCCGGTATGAGTACGGCTAATGTACACTGTGTACCTGGTTGTGAAAATAAACCCTGGATTGACAGATTTTAAATCATTTCCAGTTTGTGAGTAATACAAAACATCATTTCATTTTTGCTTTTTCACTCATTTACTTATTTCATCATTATGCCCATCTGCAATACTCATATAAACAGCAAATTATTTTCATATTGTTCAGTTGTGTATGCAAATACATTTTATTATAAATCATTCTAATGTTTATGGTTATTTTTAGTGCTTTGTGGGATATTGAAACCGGTCAGCAGTGTACTTCATTTACTGGACACACTGGTGACGTTATGTCATTATCCTTATCTCCAGATATGAAGACATTTGTTTCTGGTGCTTGTGATGCATCTGCAAAGGTAAGCTTAAAACTAGTGTGCATTATTTCATTGTATTATAATTTATAATATAACCATTAAGTAATTGCTCACATAAATATTTTTGAAAAATTAAAATCTTTTACTTAAATCTGAAAACCAATATTTTTTAATGGTTTTGCATTTCTATTAATTTTACCTTTAGTCATGATTGATATTATTACCCATTTACATATATACAGTAAAGCACTGTTTACACACTTATTCATATGTTTTTTCCTTTATATAAAGAATATTTAGATATGTGCACTGCACTTAATGGGGTTTAGTTTTATTGTTCAAAGATTGGGAAACTAGAAGCTAATAATGGCTTAATTGTCAAATGCCTGGCATTTTTAAATAAATAAAAATAAGTCATTTATATGCTTTTTCCATTGGTCCCCCAGACATTCCTATCCATTGACATTAATTTAGTTTTGTTTTTACAGTTATACACTTTTTTTTCCACTGATCCCCTGAGAAGCATATAAAGGGTGCTTTACTTAACTTTGTTAGAATGAGTAATAATTTAAAATCGATCTACCTTTGACATGTGCACTTCCTGAAAAGGCTAAGGCGTATTCTCAAAAGGAATGTTGTAGCAATACTTTCTTATATTACACTTTTCAAATTCATTCAGAAAGAGGTAACTTTTCATAGTTTTCAAGCACTATCAGTTAGCACCATCTGTTAAAACATGTTTGTTGGACAATGCCTCCTATAATTGACTGCACTTTCTCTGTTGATTTTTAACACTTTACAACAAAGTTGAAAAGTGTTTATGACTTTGTTCATTCTGTCTGTCTGTCTGTCTGTCTGTCTGTCTGTCTGTCTGTCTGTCTGTCTGTCCGTTAGCACGATAACTGCCGTAAAAATGACTTAATCAAAATGAAATTTTAGTATGTTGTTCAGACGGTCTGTAGGACCTATGGGAATATAAATGAATAATATCACACAATTAGTTTTGGATTGAACCCGGGTTGAAAAAATGAAATACATTGAGCCCTATGGGACCTAATTTTTCTAACATTTTTTAAGCGGATTTAAAATTCACAAATTGCTTCGAAAATTTTAGGTAATAATCAAATTGTTCCATAAAATATATAAAAAAAAATTCAGCTAAATATATTCAGTAGATTTTTAAATAAAAATTAAAATGATAATTACACATCTTATATGAAACGATCACGTGACCATGATATTAAACGATCACATGACCCACTTCAAAATGAGATATGGCATCCATCTTGTTTCAAATTCGTGATTTTTTAAAGTTCTTTTTAATTCATATTGAGTGTTGTATCCATCCTAAAACTACTTTATTTCTGCTTAAATTCTGTGCATCTACATACTAAAACAACACAATGACAATATATTTGAGTTTAAATTCTCATTCAAATTTGATTATTTCTACAATTAAGCCTATTTTTCACCTATGTAAAATGTAAACAGCAAAATATGTAGAATGAGTTGTATTAGAATTACTGTATTTCTTTAACACAAAATAATTCAGTCCATGGAGTCTGCATGGCTGATATGAATGAAATATTAATTGATTTTATAAACAGAAGGACGATATTTTTCGATGAAGTTTTAAGCATAAAGTTTATGAATTGTAGCTCCATGGTCTTAATTTTTAAATAAAATAAATTATTATAGTATTGTGATGAATGAAATGGAGAAAGTTATGAATGAAATCCTGCTTTTATAGAGAGATCCAGGCGTGTTATTTTTTCTATGACGTCATTTGAATTAATTTCAGTTGTTTTCGATGAAGTTTTCAAATATAATAAATTATCGTAGTATTATGATAGATTTAAAAATATTACCGTTGGAATGTATTGCATTTTAGAGATATTTAAACCACACAGTTTATATTCCAATGCCGCCTTTTGAATGAAGTTCATTTTTTTCAATGAAGGTTTAAGTTTTCAAATATAATAAATCAATGTAGTATCGTGATAAGTTTTAAAATATTACTGAGGAATGTATTGCATTTTCGACTTTTTTAAATAAAATTGCATTGAAGTTGGAAAGTGTTTCATAATCAATGCTTTAAGCATGATTGATCTTTCTTGTTAGATATCTATCAGAAGACCATGTTGAAATTGCTAAAGTACAAATGGTGCAGACATGTTCTGATTTTCACTAACATAGCTAACCATTAACCCTTTCGGGACAGCGGCATTCCGAAACTGCCGTGGCCCAAAGGACGGAGCGCTTCGTTTCCGAACTGTTCCCAAAAGACGGCTAATTTTTTGCGATAAGCCTAACTCTAAAAAAAATTTCACTAAAAATCACCCGTTCAACACAGCATTCTACTTTTTTCAGGAAGAAAGGAAATACTTATTTTCTATTTGATGTGTATATATGTTTTAGGTACAGAGGGATAATTCTTTGGCATGTCCTTCCGATTTTTTAAAACTGTACCACATATATGCGTATTCTTAGACAACAAATACTTTGCAAGTATAGGAGAGGTAAAAATTTATCTAAATACAAAGTATATCCTTTTCCTAAAAGTTCACTTAGAAGTGTTTTCACAACACGTTCTCCATACCCACCATCAGAGCTTGATAATTCCGTGTCCTTTCCAGTATACACAAGGAAATTCCATATATGGCCTGATTCCGATTTTGACAATTTATATATTTTTATTCCATATCTGGACCTTTTCGAGGGGATATATTGACGAAATCCCAGCCTTCCTTTCCATGAGAACAAAGATTCATCAATGAACGCATTTCTTCTAGGAGTGTATATAGATTTAAATTTTGAAACTAATTCATCTAACACTGGTTTCAATTTATCTAGTTTTGGGGCATTACTATCAAGAGTAAAATGAAGGTAACTTAATATTCCTATAAATCGATCGCAACTCATAACTGAATTGAAAAAAGAAGTACTGATAATTGGATTCTTAGAAAAATACATTTTCAAGATTTGGTGTTCTGACAATGCTCGTCAAAATTACTAGTGCGAGAAACACACGAAATTCATTTTCTGTCACAGGTGTAAATACATTTGAAACAGGTGGCGTCTTTGATGTGGAAGGAGAGAGGAGATTTTTCTCCCATTTTTTCTTTGCAAACTCATTAGTTGCTTTTACGATAAATTCTACTAGTTCATCAAAAAATATACTAAAAAATCAAGTTCCTTATCTAAATTAGGCGGCATGATATTGTGATTTATTCCAGGTATGTTCATAAACTCCAAGGAATTCAGATCTTTCAAATCACATGTCCAAACATCATTCGAAAAACAGCAACTGAAGCTGGTGGCATTGTAATAATAGTACACTCAGAATCTGAAGAATCAATTGCATTTTCAGATTCATCATCAGAAATAACACTGTTCCACGAATCTTTACTATCTGCATTGCTTTCATTACTGTCTGGTTCGTTTACCATACGCGTATATTCTTCCACAGAAAGGAAATGCCTCAAACCAGCCATATTTTTATCCGAAATAACTTAATCATTTCACTGTCGCACATGCGTTTACCCCCACCCCCCAAAAAATACTCTCTTATATTCCTGTAATTCACCAACGAAATCATTAAAAGCTAAAATCAAAAGGAGACCCAGAACTCAATTATAAAATTGTTGATGCTGCGAGAAGTGCTCTGTCTGTTTACTTTACAGAACTATGTTTGACCCCTCCAAATGGAGAAATAATTCATTAGATTCTCCTTGTGCCAAGGTCAAGCATCTGCAAAATACATTTAAGTTGCTTCCACGGGCATTTAACGCCATCTAGTAGACAAATAAATTCAAATAAAAACGTTTCACATAGAAACACCGATACGTGCCACTTGCCGTTTAGGGTCAAGTTCTGTCCGTCACAAGTGCGTGCCATCCATCCTTGAATGCAAGTTCACAGCCGGCATGCAGGCGTGCCAACTGTCACGAAAGGGTTAAATACACAAATCATTTAATGTAGGAGGCATTGTATCTATTTCATCTAAAGTGCATATATTTTTTCAGCCACTTTGTGATTTGCAACTGGGTATATTGTCAATTTGAGTTCATTAATGTAATTGTTGAGATAAAAAATACCTACTAGTTTGGTATTTTTGATTTAAAAAATTGTCTGGTTGCTGGCAAAACAACTTCACTTTTAAAATCAAGTTCATAAACCACTATGTTTTTTAACATGAAATACTCTTAAAATTGACCACTCGAATATTTTTAACAGAATATCTGTATTCAAAAGTCATTTTGCAATAATCTACTAAAAGTTTATATAATAACTGCATTAAATAAACTGATTCATTAAATTTTACATGAGAAAATGGTACTATTACTGCACAGGGATAGAAAAGTGATATGCATCAAAATTTAAAATCATATAATATACCGAAAAGTTAAAATTATGGTGTTTTTTTAGTTAGGTAACATTAATATATTTTCAGAAATATCGTCTGCGATATACGATGGTCACACTGAAATTTTCGAGATATGGCCAAGTGATACAAGTTAAACTTGCCAACTCTTAGGAGTGTTCAAAGTACTCCACCAACATCAATGCATTTTCGTAGGCAAATTTTCCAAAGATTAAATGCTTCAAGCTATCCATTTTCCATTTCTTGGAATCAATTAAAAATATGCTTATATACCCTCATCAATCTCATCTTCAGAATGGAAACGACACCCACGTAGATTTTTTTGGGGGATAAAAAATAGCCAAAAGTCACACATAGCGAGATCAGGAGAATAGGGTGGATGTTCTATCACTTTGATGTTTTTTTGGTCAAGAAATTCGACTGTCATTTTTGCTGAATGAGAAGACGCATTGTCATGGTAAAGCACGAGTCCCCTAATATTCACTTCCTAGAGAATTTCTAAAAGACACTTAGTGGTATACCAGTTAGCTGTAAGTGTTTTCTGTCCCTCTAGCTTTATGGCTTTGACCAGACCTGTATTTCTGAAGAACACAGCATACATTACTTTTTTCATTGTTCATTGTCTTTTCGCCATTGTTGGTTTTTGGGGTCGTCTTCAAAGACACATACTTTACTTTCTTGACGTGTTGGAACGTCAAAAAATGGTATGTATATTTCATCACCAGTTATGATTTTAGAAATAATGCGATGCCTACCATCATTAAGTAATTTTAGGGTTTCTTTATATATATATATATATATATATATATATATATATATATATATATATATATATATATATATATATATATATATATATATATATATATATAATTCAAATCATTGGCTTTTACCCCACTACCCACCAGAATGCTTAAAAGTCTAGGAGCAAAAGGGACCCAAAGACTGGAACTGCTAGTCTTTCACCTCCTACGTTGAGGTCTTCAATGAAGCTGCCTTCCAATGCATAGCGGTGCTGGCAAAACGATTACCAGGGATTTGCCAAAGTGTGCAGCATTTCCTGCCACCATGCCAAATGTTCTGTTGTAGTAACTATCAGAAAAGGGGAGCATGATGCCAACATAGCGAATAATCAAGCTATGTTAGTAACCACACGGATTACAGAATTTAATGGATTTCTGTAACCTCCCCAAACTGGTTCAAGCGCTCTTGCGATACGAGACAAATGGCACATGCACAAACGTCATTTTAAATAACACATTTACCGTAAAGGGAGAAGTAATTTAGAATACATAAGTTTTTCAAAGGATTTGAAAACAAAGATTAATTGCCAAAAATAGGAAGAACATTAGCATGCCGAAAATGTGAAACGACATTAACTTTAGGAATTTTGAAAGGAAAACTGGAAAATTAAGATATTTTGAACTTTACTGAAATTTGTGAATATTCGTTTTGGGACAATGACTTAATATTTAGCCATAAAAATATTGTTAAACAAGTAACAATGGAACTGAGACAAGGGGGTTTACGACAGTTAAAAAGGATTAATACAACATGTGGTGACATACCGATTTAAAATGTATGTTTTACATTTCAATGAATATTTACTTGATATGTGTTGTTAAACGTTGCATATGTTGTTGGCTGTTTACTTCACCTTTAATCATCGAATGTTCCGTGTTTTTTTCCCCCTCGCTAGTTATAGTCATTTGGATGTTGATACAGGAACACTGGGTTGGGAGCAGTGTTCGAAATTAGCGGTCGTTAGTCGTAATTTACGACTAGAAATTTCAATTTTATGACTAGATTCTTCAATCTGGTTGTCAAATTTGACGCTTAACAATGCTATTGTTAAATATCAGTCTTCCCTTTCCCTTTGACTGAATTATGATCCCTGGTAGAAGACTGGACAGTGGTCGAAAAAAAAGCGGCATTTTATACACGCCCTCAGTGATAAATCTGCAGGTGGTACACAGACAGTAAAATCCCCCTCTGTCTATTCAGGAAAAGACAGCATTGGGAGCTTTATTGTACTTCATCTCATCCGACCTGAAATTGCACTTCTGAAGAATTTATTTGTTTTTCTTTATCCTCAGACATTCCGATGTCATTTATCCTCAGACATTCCGATCAATCCTTGAAATTAATGTGATTCATACTTTTTTTTTATTATTACCCAGGCTGTCTAGCTCATCCAAAGGGTGTAGATGAGTTTTAAAAGGGTATGATTTATATTTTGTCAAAGCAACAAGAAAAAGTGTAGCAACTATAAAACAAAAACTTATCATTGACTTGCAAATACTGAACCCCAGCTGCCAACTTTGCATTTCTTCATGAAGCTCCAATATTTGCATTGACTGCCGATCTCCGTACAAATATGCAAATTCTCCCCCCCCCCCCCCCCCTCCCTTTTTTAAAAACTTTTAAGATTAATATAGTAAACAGATTTTAAAATGAAATTCCATACTTTGATGAAATTGGCCACAAAAAATGACTAGATTTCACCCAGGATTTCCTTATAATATTTTAATTTTAAATGTGTTTAATTCTTATATTTGTAAATATGAGAAAGATTATATGGAAATGTCACTAAAATGTGCATTTATATGTGATTCTCTGTTTATCCCATTTTATTATCACATATTTTCCATTTTTGCAATTTGTTTTTATCAACTAAAACTTTTATATTAATTGTTATTTTAATTCGGGAAAATTAATTATCCAGCATCAAATGAAGGGGTATTGGACAATGATTGTATAAGATGACCATAATTTAAAATTGTTAAATAGAAGTTTTTTTTTAATTTTTTGTTTTTTATATCCTTTTTGCCAAGTAAAAACAAATTAGCAATTTCTTCTATTTATTTTCTTTTGGGTTTCTTTATCAGTTTATTTTAAATTTTAAGAAAATTTAAAACAATTTTTAATACAAAAATCTGAATTGTTCTTTGTTTAAATCTTTAACAAAAATGGACATTTAAAAAATAGTTGTTGTTAGAAATGTCAAAATGGCAAGTAGCCATGTCTATTTGGCACCTAGAGTCAAAACTATAGGAGTCGACTGATGCCTAGTTCAAATTTTTAATTTCTAACACTGGTTGGGAGTAACATTGCGATCAATGAAAGTGCACCAGTATGTATAATGCCGGTGCCTGTGGGTACGATCATGGAAGTTTTGCAGTAACTGACCATCCTTCATCTCAGAGATTCGCAAGTTCGTATCTGTGAGATATAACACAAAAGAAAGAAGATGGAACTCTTTATGTTTGGATAAGCCAGGTAAAATCTGCATATTAATGACAAACTTTATTCACTATCATTTGTTGCATGTAAACATATTACAAAGAACCCTCGGCTGGTCGAGACAATGTGAGTTCCCTTTGCATCGTTCGACTCTCGATCTCGATCCATGCGACCTAACTTCTTGAAAATCGTGAGGCGTCTCTCCCGTGCACGTCCGTTTTGCATATATATTCACGTTTCCCCCATTCAAGACCACCCTGTGATAATCTCCTCTGGAATTTTCCCAGGCTCCTATCATCTCCGACCACCCCTGCATCTTTCTGTGGATTTCTCTATCCTCACTCTTACGACAGCTGAAATGGTTCTATTTCGCAGTAATCTCGCACTCCCCAATTGCGATGACAGATTTCATGGCCTTGTTTTCGACCAAACTGCTGATGCCGGCGCACTCGAGGTCTACGACCACGGCCTCACACACATATCTTACTCTGAATATTATGAAAAAATGCTTGAAAATGACTGGGTTCCTCACAATATGTCTTAAGCTAAAATTATTAAAAGAAGTAAAAAGTTTTCTTTATGTTCATGTTTTGTAATTTGTTGTCTTCAAAACTAAAAGTTATAATTTACTGTTTTTTATTTTTGTTTAGAAATACTGAAATTTTTTTTAGGTATTGTTATTTTTGTTAATAATGGCAGTGCAATTGCTGCTGGAAACACTGCAACACAACTAGTCTGCCCTCTATAAATTTCACAATTTATTACTTCATCAATTTGTTTATAAAATGTTTGCTGCAATATAATTAATAATCAGCAATGTAATTAAAAATCTTTTTTTCTGAAAGTAATCAATGTATTAACTTTGAAAATAATATTTTATACATAGAATAACTTGTAATATTTTATTTTAGTTGTGGGATATTCGTGAAGGGATGTGCAAGCAAACATTTCCTGGTCATGAATCTGATATTAATGCTGTTACGGTAAGATTTTAAACATGAGATTACTTATTTTTATAGAATTTTAATGTAAATACATAGCTGCCAAGTGTTCCTATTTTCCCGTAGTTGTTCAGTTTTAGTTGTGTTCCCGGAATCCAATTTTTGGCCAAAATAATCAAATTATTCACCTCTATAAAGTTTCCGGCCATCCAAACAGTTACCTTACACTTTTCTGGTAGGTAGGTTGGACGGTCTGGGTCTCAACAACAACCTCTATAAAGTTTGTACTTTTGTTTATGTAAAACTGTGATACCCACAGCATCAAGAGAGATATGGCCAATGATTATATGATGTGAAAGAACCACATTTGTATTGTCTAAAATTTTATAATTATTTTGTGTTATATACAAGAAAATTATTTTTCAAATGTACTATTAATAAAATGAAAGGTATTGCAGCAGTATTGCCAAAAACTGCATTTGTCATTTGTGCCTGATGATATTCTCCATATATTTTGTTTAATTGTGCAAATCTGTTTGCATTGTCTAAAATTTGTAATTATTTCATGTTTTATACAAAAAAACTATTTTTCAAATGTATTATTAACGAAATGAGGGACTATTTTCGGGATAACTGTATTAAAATAATGATTCGTATACTTAGAAATACAACCATTTTGAAAAAATAAATTAGAATTTGATGCGTTTGCATGATTTTTAGAATTTTAATTAAATATTAGAATTTGCTTCATCCCTTAGTTAATAAAAAATAGAAATCCTAATAACTAGTTTAAATGAGTTTTGGGAATAATAAAAATTTAAGAAAATAGTGGTTCAGAATTATTAAAACGTGTTAAATAAAGCTAAATCAACTACGATTCTAGCACAATAAAAATTAAATAAATTATTCTATCTCATGTTGAATATGTGTTAAATAAGCTCTGTGAGTATCAATTGCTATACAATTTAAATGATTGCATTGAATGTTTTAATACGCAGCATTTCCCCATGCAGTTTGTCCATATATATTTTTTCTGGTAGTTTGGCAGGTATCTGAATGTAATATAATATGCATTTTGCTAATTTTTTAGGTTAATTCTACTGCTTATTAGCATATCATATCTGCTGTGTACTACTAATAATAACTGCAAAAGAAATTTACAATTCTGAATCCATCATATTTTATAAAATGTCTTTGTTAAAGAAAAATATACAATTATTCTGCTCTTATCTTATTCTGTTTTTATTCTTCTCACAATTTTTGTTTATTTTAAAGAGGTGTCATATTTCACTATTTAAGTATATTCTATACAGGGTGTCTAGAAAAGTTCATATCAGGGATAATTGCTCGAGAATGAAGTGAGTTATCTTTATTTTTTTTAATACAGCTACGTAGGAAATCCTTATGGCACTATACAAGACAACTTTCGGGGATTTAACCCCCCTTGTAATGGAAGGGGGGGTGCAGCGGGCTATTGTGCTCCCTTTTTTAGCGATATTACAAAGTTGCAGAGTATTGCAGGGGTGATTGTGTTCCGGAATTTCCAGAAATTGTAACTTGCCACTTCCGTATTTTTTTATGAAATTGACATTTAATTCTTTTTTTTTTATATACGGTTTTTTCTTCTAAAATTGCTTTTTTTTAAATTATAATCCAGGCCTAAGATTCTTCCGCTTTTCCCCCAAAATTTCCACTTTTTTGTTTTGTTTTATCCCAAAAAATCCGCTTTTTCTGAAGAATTCAGTTTTTTTTTTAAATAATTTTTTTTCCTCAAAGTTCTGCTTTTCAAAGAAAATCGTTGTTGAGACCCAGACCGTCCGATATACCAGAAAGGTATAAGGTAACCGTTTGTACAGCCGGGAAGTGTGTGTGCGGGGGGGCGAAAGAATAAATGCAGCTTGTCACACGAGAACGCAGACATTCTCGTGTGACAAGCTTTATTTATTCTGGTATTCCCAGCACGCAGCATCCAAAAAATGGACTGCAAACAAAACTCGTCTCTCTAACCTGGAAGTGGAGGTATAAAATCCTCCACAGAAGGGGAATCGAAAACAAGTCGTAAATTTTTGTCTCTGTAATCACCGTGATGTATGTTGTCATTGAACTCAAAGGGTATGTTGTCATTGGACTCAACTCAATCTTCGCGCAGCACTTGAAAATCTTTGTTTCACTTTTACCCCTTTCATAACAGTATATTATTTTTATAGATATGACCAGTGCAGAGATGCCAACTTTTACGGATTTTCAGTAGTTTGTACGAATTTTTACTTCATCTTACAGTTTTACGGGCATTACTCCCAAGACTGCGGAAAATCCCGTGAAATCCATGCATCCCACCATTCAATTCATATTCCCTGCTTTGTTGAGAGCCCAAAATTATCAATTTGCATCAATTTTCTTCTTCTAATGATTTCATATCAGAACAATAGACCAATTTATTTTTATAGTGCGAGTAAAATAAAGAAATATTTTACTAAACAAATTATATTTCTCTTAAATTTTAAGATTGCGCAATTCAGTCTTTCTTTTCGGGCTTTGTTGAGAGTACACAATTGCCTATTTCCATCCATCTCAATCCCCTTTTTAATGTGCATTAACTTTACTAAACTAGCTTATTTTCATATTTTAGTTGATTATAAAGGTTACCTTTTTTTAATTATTCTTACATAAATAGTACGATCGTGATTTTTTTTTGTGGTCGTTGCCGAGAGAACTCTATTATCCTTTTCCATCGATCTTCATCTCCCTATTGTTGCACATTAACTTGACTAAACTAGCTTATTTTCATATTTTGGTTGATTATAAAGGCTAATTTTTTTAATTATTTTCACAAATAGTATGATCATGAAATTCAATTTTTTTTCGCGGGCGCTGCCGAGAGTACGTAATTAACCTTTTCCTTCCATTTCCCTATTGTTGCACATTAACTTGACAAAACTATTTTATTTTAAATATTTTGGTTAATTATAAAGGTTAATTTCTTAATTATTTTCACATAGATAGTGCCATTCAGTTTTGATTAACTCATTTAAGTTAGCAAAACTGCATTTTTAATTTATTCTAAGATTTTAAAATATATATTTTCAATATACTTAAAATCTTACTGATGAACGATGCAGTTTTACTGAATACTACTGAAAACTTCTTATTTTTCTACTGATGACCCCTTTCAGAGGTTGCCATCTCTCCCAGTGAAAGTATATTTTAATATTCTTTGAAATAAACTCATTAAAATATCTAAAGCCTTTTCTGCTACATTTTTATGAAAAGATATTTTTGAACAAAATAAACATTTTCTTTAAAACACACATTAGATACTGCCACCAAATTTTATTTAAGTGTAGACACTAGACAATGCTCATTTTAATAATACAAATTGTGGCTCCAGATGAGTGTTTCTGCATCTGGTGTTCGAAAACTTTTCGATATGTCAACGATTGACCTGAACAAAATAATGTAGTTATTCAACATTCAGTTTCTTTTTCTCTTAGTGTTGGTACTGCTGCCAACATTTACAACCAATTGGTAGAGTTCATAGATGCAAATGGGATACCTTGGGTAAACTTGGTGAGCATGCTTATGGATTCTTGCAACACTATGTGAGGAACTAAGAAAGGAGTTGAAACTTTGATAAGGACTAAAAAGGTTCCACATCTTTTGGACATAGATGGGGATACATGTCACACTGTAAACAATAATGCTAAACGGTTTTCCAAGCCATTTAATATGCACATTGAATCTTTATGCGATAACGTGCATTTTGATTTGGAAAGTGTGGATAAATGACACTTGTTTTTGGAAATATGTGCTGTCTTAGAAATAGATTAACTAGTTCCCCTGTCACGACCTTCACATAGGTGGCTGTATGTCTTATTTGCTAGCGATCGGATAGTTTTTTTTGTGGGATGCACTTTGTGGGATTTTTTTTGTGGGATAATTTTTTACTATTCTTTTATGTCCAAAAGTGACCAAGAATTGCACGATATTGCGTAAATTGCAAAAATATTGAGAGTGAATTGCAAAAATATTGCGTAACTTTTCAGGAAATTTCTTTGTTTGTTCAGAAAATTGGACTTAGACTCACAATCACCCCTGGTATTGTGTAATTGGTAATTCAATTGTGCACTGGTAATTAAAACATGTTTCTCAAAAAGTTTCTTTTCAACTTGATTTCTCAGAAAATGATATATAATATCAATGTGTTTTGTTCTATGATTCTCAATGGGTGAATTGGAAAAGTTAATGGCCGTTTGGTTGTCACAGAACATTATACTGTTTCCTAACTGAGCAGCAAGCTTATTACATTCCAGTAATATGTTTTGTACCCACGCCATTTCCCTTGCAGATTCAGTCAATGAGATATATTCAGCTTCCATTGTAGATAAACTCACACATTTATGCTTAAATGTCCTCCATGAAATAGGTACCCTATCTACAAAAAATATCATTCCTCCCATCGACACTCCCTGTTTGCTGCAAAGTCAGAATCAGTAAAACAATTTATATTTATAGTTTGATAAGTTTAATTTAAAATCCCTTGTTTTATTTACATACCCCAGAAGTTTAAGTAGAACGTTTCATGCCTGGGTTTTCCTGAAATTGGGATAATATATTTACAGCATAGCTTATATTGGGTCTAGTTCTGCTGGCAAGAAACGATAGACAACCTAATAAGTTTCTGTAAGGTATATTTATTTTTCATTTGTTCAATTTCAGAATGATTTGCCGGGCAATCTGCTTTGCGCTTAAAACTACACCTCTATGGGTAAACTTGAAACAGGATATTTAAATTTTGATATATAAAATGTTTATTATGTTTTTCCTCAAATTCAATAGTAAGTAACATTTTTGTTTTACCTAATACTTTAATATCAAATATATGCATAATTGCACCACCTAAACTTTATGAAATTTAGTTTTCTGAGAACCTGGTCTAACTCAAGATACCATTATCTGCCACTTTGGTGCAGGCCATAGATTGCTTTATTCAAATAACATACATATTTACTTTTATTTTTGTCAAAAAATCCTGGGGGTTGACTCATGAATATTTTTTCACTTAGATTGACATATAAATATGTACATTTTATATCAAGTTATATATGGAACCATCCTAATGAACATACAAAATTAGTGTAAAACATTCTAACAATTGTAAAGTTAATCACCAATCACCGGGCTAAACACCTCTTTATAAGTTTGCCCCCTTTTCCTGGTTAAACCCCTGTGCCACTAGTCTAGCCTTATACCTGCTAATTTCACTCCTTTCGTCATTTTTGACTGTATATATCCAATGGCAACCGATTACTTTGTCAGAAATAGGTGCAGGCACTAAATCCCAGACACCCCTTTCCTTCATGACACTTAATTCGTCTGCCATGGCTATATTCCATTCTTTGGATTGGGGTGAATTATCTGCTTCCTTGTAGTTGGGATTTGGATCTCTACAATGTTTGCTTCTGGTTGATTCCCTGATCTCCCTTGAAATTGAAAAACTTTTCTACAAATTTTATTTTCTTTTTCTCACAAATACTTTTTACTTCTTTTAATGACCTTAATCTTGGTTCCTTTCCTTTGTAATAGTAATATACATCCTTTCTAGATCCTGTCATCCTTGGAATGACTTTTCTGACCCAAGTAATATCTGGATCGAGTATTGGACAATTATCACCAGGGGACCCCGTTTCCTCACTGCTTTCTGCAATGTATTGATCTTTTTCTGATGAATAGTCTTTCTCTTTCCACATACTTCTCATCAGACGAGTCTAGATATGTATGCTTGCGAGATAAAAAGTGAATTTTTCTACTGGTTTTGGTTTCTCATTAATATTGGGTCCCAGACTGCCTTCCTCTATGTTGCACTCTTCATTAAAATTTACATTGTTGTTTTCGATTATCTTCCCCTCATTCAAGAGCTAGATCCTATACCCTCGAGTTTTTAAAGCATGCCCTCATGTCAAACTTTCCTCTATGCTATTTAGGCTTGCCTACAAAAGCTTGACATCCAAATGCTCTGAGGTAGGCAACTGATGGTTTTCTGCCGCTGTATAACTCGATCGGTGTCATATTCTTGAATTTGTGGCAGAACCGATTCTTAACATATGCAAAACAGAGTAAAGCTTCCGCTCAAAAGTCGTCTTTTAAATTACTGTCATTTAACATTGCCCTAACACAATCCAAGGTTGTTAAATTAAACCTCTCTGAAACCCCATTTTGTTCGGGTGTGTATATGTTGTTGTTGAGACCCAGACCGTCCGACCTACCAGAAAGGTGTTGAAGACCCAGACCGTCCGGCTCGTCCTGAGGACATGAGCAGCCATTTGGACGGCCGGTACCAGAAAAAGTTACCAGAAAGGTGTAAGGTAACTGTTGGACGGCCAAGAAGTGCCACCCAATTTAGACCGGAACCCAGTGGGGGAGGCATACACAGGGACCGTATCCTCCTTCCCCTACCACCAACCTCTCGGAAAGACTTACGGACCCACATGTTTAACGTGATCATACTCTGCATGAACACGGCGGCAGTTGTGGCAGTGTGCAAATCCAGTGCGCAAACCACCGGGCTACCGCGCCTGAAATGTGCCAACAGCACGCAGTGTTCCCAGGTGGTCACCCACCCAAGTACTAACCGCGCCCGATGCTGCTTGACTTCGGTGATCTAACGAGAACCGGTGTTTTCAGCACACGGTAGGGCCGTTGGCTCGGGTGTGTATATGTGTTAGTCCTTTCTACTTTAATGCCTTGTGTTTCTAAAAACTTTTCAAATTCAATGTGGCAAAATTCCATCCTATTGTCAGTCCTGATGCTTAAAATTTTGGAATTCAAAAGTCTTTCCACTCCATGCTGAAATTGTTTACATCTATCAAAAACTTCTGACCTTCTTTTCATAGGATAAACTGTTACTTTACACGAAAAATCATCGGTTATGCTAAGGACGCACCTAGTTTTCCATGCTGTGGTTTTGGCATAGGTCCACAAACATCCATGTGGATTAGTTCCAATGGTTTATCAGGTCTAATTCTTCCTATGGGTTTAAAAGAAATTCTTGTTTTTACTATTACAGCATTTGCAATTGATTTTTTTTAACACTGATGTTTGGCAATCCATTAACAGAGATGCTTTACATGTATGGTGTAAATAGTCAAAGTTAATGTGACAGTACCTTTTATGCCATAGCCTTGTATTTCCCCAGACTTCAGTGGGTGATTTTACATGATTAGAACTCTTAAATACATCATATTTACAAGGCTTGTTAGGTTTAAAAACACTAACACTAGAATTTACAACTTTACTTTTAAAAACTTTACTGGCATTACTGCAATTGTCATTACTTTTTACAGGTTTACAAGTCTTAAAATTACTATTCACATTTGGATTTTTAAAATCATGATTAACATTTTTAGTTTTACAAGCATATGAATCATTACTTTTACTTTTAAAATCACATGAAATTTTAGACTTAACGTTATTAGCTTTAGGCTTAATAATTTTACTGCCTGTTGACTTGTCAACATTGAAATTCTTGGCTTTTATTTCATATTGAGGCCTGAGGAAATACAAGCCATTCTGCCTTTTGGCGTAAAACCATTTGCTACCATCTGGTTTGTAAAAAGTAATGGTGCCAACTTTATCAACTCTCCACGTCGAGAAATTGTCTCTACCCAGCCTCTCTATTTCAACCGTTCTTATCACTAGATAAGAACAGCGTTTTCTGTGGCCCGTAACCGCTTGTTGGCTTAAAAATTAAAAGCAATTTAAAAACTTAATTTATTGCACATAGCCATTTGTAGATTTAGCAGAGATAGCCGTAGTTTCTTATCAAGTTGTGTCTAGTTGAAGTAAAGAGACTTTACGTGAAATTACTTGGTTTATTTTCATGAAAAAAACATAAAAAATATAACATAAATGATACGCATATCCATAACTTTGATATGGTATCTGCACAAAGTTAAAATGACATTATCTCGAAAATTTAAACACCAGACAATAAGTAGACCTAAACAAACTGGCCACGTACTTTGCCGCTTACCGGCAATCATGCTTAAAAAGCTTAAATAATTACAACATGCATAATGCAAGTACAATTGTGATTACTTCCCAGAAACAGAAGCAAAAAAAGCAAAAGCAGCACTAATATACCAGTACTACACAGTATAAACACTGTAATCCCACTCTACTGACACATCCACCAGTTTAAATAGTTCTGTATCATAGAAGTAGAAGTTATTGTTTTCGGAGTATGCCAATCTCTAATTGGATGAAGTAGAAATTAGCATATTCCGGATGCTGACGTCTCAATTTGCAAGAATAGGGAACATGGGGTTAAAACTTATTGACAAGCTATCCTAATGTGATTTAGCCAATCAGAGCAAAGTAACTTTTGGGATTTTGCCCATACGTCTACCGATGTACGCATTGCTTGTTTACATTAAGTTTTCTAACAGATAGTAATGTAGACGGCGGCGGCAAGCACAGTCGATTTCCCACGCTGCAATTTTTTCTGTGTGGGATTTTTGAATTTTATGCTCGATTTGCACAATTACGTGTCCTATTTCAAACCCTGGAATATGTTTTGCTGAAATTATTTTTATATATTTTATGGGATAATTTGAATAAGTTTACATTTCCAAGTTTCGTACCATAAAGCTTGCATACTCAATAAGTTTACATTTTCAGCTCTAATCGGCGGGAGAAGCCGCATACACACATTGCATAGTGCTGAAATCGTTGCCACCATCGCAAATAAAACTTGATAAATGATAAAAAAATTGATTGCAGACGATTTTACTATTACGGTCAACCAATCAAATACTCAAATTTTCAAAGAGAACAGCAGTTTTAAAGCAGATGAAAATGAAAAGAAATGAAGTGAAACCAATTGAAATAATAAAATTCCACAATATTTTAAAATGAACGATTCTGAATAAGAAGTTGAAAATAGAATTAAAATGAAAAATCCTGATAAATCAATGAATTCTTTATCGAGAATAACAAATTTAGAATCAAATCAAAGGGAATATATGGAAACACAAAATTAGCCAATTTAAATACATTTAAATGGAAATTCTGCCAATACTTACCTGAAATTTCTCTATGAGTAACCTGATTAGTAATTATGAGTTTTTAATGTCAAGTTTGATTTCATTTAATAGTTTTTTGTTTGTAGAAGATTGTTTAAATATTGTAAATTTTATTGTAAAAATATTTTTGTAATCTGTTTACATCTACAAAATTTTGATATTTTGTATTTTATATTTAGCAGCGATTACCCGGCGTTGCTCGGGATTTACGATGCAAAACTTTGATAAAAATTACACCGGAAAATATAGGGCCATGAATCTTCGTGTTTTCACTGTGAAAGAAGTAAATTCATTGCATTATGTAAGAAAAAAAAAATCATTGTATTATATAAATCATAGCTGCTCCCGTGGCATAAGCCTGTGATAAATAAACCATGGTGATAGAGTTTCCATTTAAATTCATATTTCAAACCTGCGATTTTCAAAAGTGACTAACTAATACATTCAATAAACTCTCACAAAACTCAGAGATTTAATTGACTTTCATATTTTAAACCAACGATTTCCAACTTTTTTCGATGGGAATCATTGAGTTAGAGAGTAGAACTCCTAGGAAAAAGTTTCATTTTCCATTAATATCTCGACAACCCCTGGTCTGAAACTTGAAACTTGGACTAAATTTATGGGGGGCTATTTCAAAGCTACCCACAAAATTTCATTAAATTCGGTTCAGCTGTTGTTCTCCCATGATGATGAGACCGAAAGTTTCGTTTTTCATTAATATCACGACAACCCCTGGTGTTAGAAACTTGACTAAATTTTAAGTGGGGCTATTTTAAGATTACCCACCGAATTTCATCAAATTCTGTTCAGCCGTTCTCCTGTGATGTTAGATCATACATACATACATACATACTTTTTATCTTTATATATATAGATAATTAGTAATGACTTTAATTTTATTTTAGATGATTTGATATAAATGATCTGATATTAAAACAATGATTTTGGCACTTAGCTTTTACTTCTAGCTTTTAGCTAACTTTAATTTTTAGTACTAGTTTTTTTTTTCTTTTTAATTACTTTTCTTTTTTATATCTTTATATAAAATTTTCATAATGTCACAAACTGGTGTAAGAATTTTTTTTATATTTATATATTTGGGATAGTTTAATGAAATCTTCTGGATGCTTATTATATTTAGTTGACAGATATGCTCTGAATGAATTTAAAAAATTAATTTAAGTAATTGCTCAGTTAGATTTAAATATCATGACTTACTGTTTGAATTTTCTTTTCAGTTTTTTCCTAACGGATATGCATTCGCTACTGGTTCAGATGATGCAACTTGTCGGTTATTTGATATTAGAGCTGATCAGGAATTGGCTATGTATTCACATGATAATATAATTTGTGGAATTACATCAGTAGCTTTCTCAAAGAGTGGGAGGCTGCTCCTTGCTGGCTATGATGACTTTAATTGTAATGTTTGGGATTCCATGAAAGCTGAGCGTGCTGGTGAGTTCCTTTTGCCATTACATTTTAATTAGTAAATATGAATATTCCTAAATTAAAAATTTTGAATTGTTAAATAATATAATTGCTCCTAATTTTGTTTCAAAGGCTCAGCCCACATTATTATTTTGTTTTCTCTTATTATGTTTACTGTAGAAAAAGAAAGAAAATTTTAATATTTGAGAACAGTTTGTTGATAACTTATTAAGTAATATTGCCAATTGTGTTTAAAAAAACCTATAAAATATGCATTCAATTAATAGTAAGAATATTTTTTATTGCTTTAGATCAAAATTAAGTGATTTATTAAGAACAATACATTAATTGTGCATTAACAAGTCTAAATCTTCTCTGAAGCAATTCAGTATTAAGTTTAGTGTTGTATACACTCTCATGATTAACTACTTATCTTTTAGCACAAGGAATAGTAGTTTTTTTATTCTATTTGCAGTAAGAAAGTAATCATCATTTCCCATTTAAATTAATATTCTGTTCTTGGCTCAGATTATTTAAAAACCAGCTGCATCAGTATTTGCTCCTGTAATTAGGTTGTGTTTTATATTTGGTACGTAATGTACATACATGTACAAGTTTGAGTTCAACATGTTCATTAAAATCTTTAACATAAAAAGTAATATCACCTACCTCAAGTACTTGTGTATCTCAATTCTTGGCAGTTCTTTGTACGTCAATAGGGGACAATGCCTAAATGTTTTGAAACCAGGTTTTGTCTGTACAAAAATGTGAAGTTGCTGCACTGTCAATTAACACCTCTTTAAGTTTCTCACAACTTGGTTGTGCTTCCAATTCATTACTTAAATTGAACTTTTGGGGCACTATAGAAGGCATCCTTTGTATTTTTTCCGTATCTAAGCTGTTTCTTTGATAGTCCGTTCTTCGGCATAAGAGTTTTAAATGACTTGTGCTTGCTTTTTACAAAAATGGCACCTAATTTGGATAGTGGTGGCATCATTTGAAACAGTAGTTAGCTGCAATTTTCTTTGGCACACGTCCACTGTATTCAAAATTAGCATAAAAAAAGAAATTGAAATCTTTTTTGTATTTCTTGAATTCGCAGTTTTAGCAGAATAAGCATTATCCACTGCATCAAGCCCTACCTGTGCCTTAATCTGTAGGATTCTTCCAGATTTACTAATTAACTCAGGCTCTATTTTATCAACAAATCATCATTATCAAGTCGATAGTGTTTGGACTAAATTGCCATAGTCTACTGGTAATCTTCATATAAATTAAAAACAAATAAGAATTTCTGGAATTTTAAAAACTGCTTCTTCTATATGTTTACAAAATAAGAATCTTTCATCATCTTGTTCGAAACGTAGTTCATAAAATTGTAACCTTCCAACCTTAAAAGTTACCTATGAAAAGGTGCAGTTAAATAACCTAACTTGAAATCTAAGGAATTCTAAGGAATTTAATTTGATTTAAATATGAAACTGGAATATCAAGCCACAGTTCTTAAGAAAGTGTGCTAAACAATGTTTACTGAGAGGAATAAACATTTCCCGACTAGTGATTCGTATAGTGGACAATTACACCAGATTCATAAATAGGAATTATTCACAATAACTAAAATATTGCCTTTAATTGAGAACCCAGGTCTTTGTGTCCCTGTTTTTAGGGATAATTTCAAAGGATGACTGGAATCATTCTATGGAGGCAAAAGAGAGGAACATGCATAATAAAATATTAGATCTAAATAACACATAGGCTAGGTGGGATAATAATGTCAGAATTGAAAGACAACATTTTATTATTATTTGTAAATGAAATTAGTAAAATTCTTTCTTTAGCCACAATTTCACAAGTTATTTTCACATCAAATTTGACAATAGTGTCATTACCTTCAGTTGGAACATAATTATGTAAAAATAGCTTCCTTTACTCAAAGCAGTAAAATTGGAGAAAACTTTGTTATAAAGTTTTGGGAAAATCATATGCCACATATTTGTACATCATTTCTCCTGTGATGGACAAATTTTAAATTCTGTTTAGTATTTTTCATCTCAGAAATGAAATAATGGATAAAAGTACATACAAGGTCCCATAACAAAGCAATTATATCCATACACTCATACACAGGCACTTACCACAAGTCCCTGTGTTAATGGGGCATGCTGAAGTAAAATTTTATTCTTGATAATGTGCACAATCATATGTAGATTCATCTCCCACTTTACATCTTATGATACAGCTTCTATTTTTCCTTCGATACATTACAATCCATACCGGCTAAGTTCACCAACCAGCATGCTAATTTTAATTCTCAAGACTCATTTATCCAAGTCCTCCAATTGTAAGTGTGGCACCATTGCCATTCCAGCTCAATCAATCGCCAGGAGAGATTTATATTTTGCAGAAATTCCATTCGGAACAAAATTGGCCTGTTTGGCCATTTTTAAATTATCGAGAGGAGCACCGGCCACAGTACAGAGTTTTTCATCTTCTTTGTCTCCTTCTGCTAGCATTTTTGTGATGCTTACAAGTACTTTGGGACGTCATACAGCTCTACATAAAATGCCAAACCAATAATAGGCTAATCAAGAGACTGATTTTTCTGATGAAATCTCTGATCACTTTCACTCATCTCGTACTACCTCCCTAAGCCATGCCTGAACAAAAATGAAAGCAAGAAATAGAGCATTTCCTCTACCTCAGCACACATTCAAAAATTAATTACCTTTTTCTGTCCCCAGAATTTGTTTCTATCTATACCTCTACATTTTGAAACAAGTAAGTATCCTCTTATTAAGATTGGCTTTTCCAGCAGAATATTGAGAACTTGGGATGCAATTACGCACACACTTTAGAATAAAATGAATAATACTTTTTTTCATAAAGCACATAAACATAGATTTATGAATATGCTAATGTGATTTTTGACCACAAATAAGGAGGTTTTTGAATGATTTAACTAAAAGGTATCAATTTAGAACATTTCAAAATTGCCAAAAATTGTGTTGAAAATTACGTACACAACAAAATTTATCTACAAGACAGCTAGTCTTGCACTTTGATGTTGGCTTAGTTTATCTTAAAATATATTAAATATCTCAGGCTGTTTGTCCATAAGTTTTATTCGTTATAAGTGTTTGAAATTGCTATTAGATTCCTTGATAAATTGCTATATAGCTTCTGTTTTCCCTCCATTTATACAAGTGTTTTTTTAGCTGTGCTAGGTAACGCATGAGTTCTCCCATTATAAATTCCTGTTAGCCACCATCTATAAGCAACACTTTTATATTAACTTTCCATGTTGAATAATTGAATGTTCATAATTTCAGAGACTTTTAGTGAATTACCACTTTGCAATTCAAATTCAACCATGTTGAATTCAAATAGCTACTTTGACAAATTACTTGATCTATTTGCCAACTTACTTTAGCAATATCAAATACTCAATTCTGTTAAGGAAATACATGTCTATAACCTTTATGCAGCTGGTATTCTTTAAGCCTTTTGTAATTTCATGCTTGATAGCCCATAATTAAATCTGTTAAAAACAATATGCAGAGTGGCACTTTTTCAAATAAAACATATTTGTTTTTAAATAATGAGAGGAATATGCCAACTCAGCTTTTAAAAACATCTTACAGTCCACATTAACCGATTTCCATTGCTTTTAAACAAAACGCGGTGACTAACTAACGGAACATACATGTTTATCACACTTAACACAGCTACACACACCGCCCATTCAACAGTTGCAGTTAATATTTATAAGAATCACATAAATTTGCATAGTCTGAAATGATATAAATGACTGTTTGCATAAATAAGCTATGAAATAATAATACATTGTAGAAAAAATGCATATACAACTAAATTTAGGTGCTTGACAAAAATACATGAAATATTAAATTAGTAAAATATTTTGATTGTGGTTTTAAATTGCCCCATTTATGTATAAAATTCCAACTCTACTTTAGTCTAAAGGACTGTCTTAAGATTTGTAGACATCTTCATTATTCATTCTATACTATTTTTATTCATTAATTATTTGATTTGTATGTATGACTGCATAATGCCTGTATAGCAGGTGGGCTGCAGCTATGTTTGCCTCTATGCAGCATGTTTAAACATTTATTTAGAGCATGTCGCATCTGTGAAGCAGGCAGGTACACCTTGTCATTGGCTATTGCAAGTTAAGTACTTTTAAAGATGACTGGTGACAAAATTCATATGCAGTTTATTTTTTATCATGATTTACCTTTTCAAATATTGCACAAATTAAAATAATGAGTTAGAAAAAGTTTTGTTTTTATTACATTTTATTGAGGTTGGTTTCTCTGTTTGTGTCAAGTTTTAAAGTCAATTTTTGACCCACTTCTACCAATCCGGTTTTCTTGAAATTTTGCATACATACGTATTTGCAATGACCGTATAACATTTCATCAAATTTGAGTTGATCCCCCTCCCCAGATTCTCCCCTGTTTAACTCCCATCCAAAATCGGGTACTTTTTTAGTTTAATATATAGAAAAATGATAAAAATGTGTACTTTTTTTTTTGTTTCATTTTTTTTTCATGATAATAATTTGAAAGTAGAGAAAATGCATATTTGTTAGTTGGGTTAATTGATATCTTCAGATTTTACTTCAATGAAATATTTAGGAATTAATGATCAGTGTTTGATAGTGCTACCTTTCTCTCCTGATCACTTCTACTGGTCATTATAATGCTAGATAAAATGGCATTTATGTATATACACAGCAGCAGCATAAATGCTGCATATGATACAAAATTGGTGTTTAAACATTTTTAGGCTGTCTTTTTACTGTAAATATGATAAAAAAAAATATATGTTCCTCATATATCTATTAAATAAGGAATATATAAAAGTTAAATGGGTTATGAAAAAAATCAGAGTTTGTGTTTGTAATTTAATTTGAACTGTTTGAGTCATTTAAAATCTGTTTGTTTAGGTGTTCTTGCTGGTCATGACAATAGAGTAAGTTGTCTTGGAGTAACTGAAGATGGCATGGCAGTTGCCACTGGATCCTGGGACAGCTTCCTCAAGATATGGAATTGATGCTAAAGCAAAACATATTTCCTGGACCAGTTATTTGTTGTTTACACATGAACACAGTAGTGTTGCTTCCTGGCCTTCTTTTGTAACTTTACATCTAGCACATCGGGCCTGTTGTGAAGATATTTTCCATTCGTATGTGTGATTTGGCGTTCATATTCAGACGTGCATGTTTATATCTATATCTGTGAGTGAGTGATTCAAAAACAGCAAAACAGTTAAATCTTTTTTGAGAGGCCCTTTTTAATTTCCTTCATTGCTGAAATACAGCTCTGTCTAGTCATACTCTGTCGCAAACTGCCTGAAGCACAGTGGCAAAATGCACAGTGCTTGCTGTTTTTTGCTTGCATAGTATTCACTTGACAGTTATAACTTATTGCTCCACTTTAATTGTAGTTAATTAGATAAATTTTGAGTTCTGCATGTAGACTCGTGCTTTCCCAAGATATCAGAGTTTAATTGTAAGCGTACGGATACGTGTTAGCTGGACGGAGGGATCAGCATGAGCCCCGGCTGTTCTCTTGTTCACCAAACACGTGAGTGTTGTATGAGAAGGCCGATTCTATATGCAGGGTGCATGTCTTTTAATTTGAGAAGTTCAATATGGATACAGACATGCATCCATTTGTGTCAAATTCTATTCCAAAGCTTTAACTGAATGTATTGTTGTAACCTTATTTGTGAAATCAGTTATGTTTCTAAGTGCTAGATGTGGATTCCATTTGTAAATAATGTGAATTCGTTATTCGTGGTTAAATCACATGAATAATCTAGGTCTTGACTATTTAACTCAAAAAAGTTATTGCCTATTATCAAAGGCATATCTATTGCACAGTTTCACACCTCTTGGGACCATGGGGATGATGTGGAACTCGCCCTATTAATCACTGCTGACGTATACTCCAAGTTGGACTCAACTTGCAGACCCATGAAGTCTGTAACTGCCAATGCAGTGGTAAGAAAGTTTACATATGAAGCTAGACAAGCTGGAAATGATGATTACACAAGGACTCTTAGATTCTTCTATGGCGCAAAAGAGTAAGACTTTTGCGTACACACTATTTATAGTCTAATTCTGAATGCTTTTTTTTATGTTGAAATTTTATTATCCAGATTTAGAGACTGTTAAATCACTACTGTGGAACCAATCCAGAGCAGTTTTTGCAAAACCCAAAGTAGTAGTTTTGTATTAACACAACTTAACATCCAGCTGCATCTGCCAAGATGAGTGTCTCTTCTGGTGACTGCTCTTTACTGGTGTAGGTGGGTAAAACAGTCAAGTATTTTTATCTGTTTTTCGGTTTTAATTTGTTTCAGTCAGGCATGTGTCTGGCTCATTTTAAGTTAGCACTGCAAACACAAAACCTGTGCATTTCATGAAAAGGCTCTGCCATAGGTCCTGGGCCTGCCACTCTTTGGTGTTGTTTAAACTTTAACCAGGGCCTTACTAACAGGATGCTGCTTCTGCTCTAATTTACTATACTTTTGGTGCATATGTAATTTCCAATGTGACTGCACTTTCAAGTGATTCATCACAAAATAAAGGTGTTATTTTCCTGGCTGCTCTCTTATTAAAAATACAAAAAATGAAATTCTATCTTTGCTTTTTCTTCTTAACAATGGAAAGGAACTACTTTGTAGGCTCCTATGTTCATATAAGTAGATGTAGTGAAATTGTAGCAGCCATTGTCAATTTAAAATTTTACTTAATTGTTTTGTTCTTGTTGTTGCTCCCGTTAGCCAATTAGCATCTAGCTCAGAGCATGCAACCTCTTGTGTGTATAGTATTAAATCCCTGTGGTGTCATTTTGCAGCTCTCAATGAGAGCAGCCCTTGGAAACACTGTTCTCTGATATATTGGAAACTGTATTTCCCTATTCATACATATTGGAATCTTCCTGTGTACAAATGAGCTGTGCATGTCAGCTTCATTTTATTTTCGCCATTGTCTGTGTGAAAGTCAAATTTGAGTCTAGTTGTGTTTTGTCAGTTATGAAATCGTATGTAATTTAAATTGGTGAATAAAGCTGTTTATCTTTAACCTTGATTCCTGTAACTTTGATACTCATAGTAATCAAAGCATAGTTTAAAACAATCATCAATCTATACTTTTAACCAATTTTTTTTTTAACTTTTTAAAATGTTACCAATTTGTTTAGCATTATTTCATTCACATAAATTTAGATTTATTAACTTAATACCATCATGTAATAAATAATTTTATTGAATAAATGCACTTACTTGTTACAGTTATTTTCTAGCTGTTTTGTTGTTAAGTCCCTTTATTTAAAAAAAGGTAAAAGGCTCACTCAAAGCTTTGGTTTTTCAGATGGGAAATTTTTTTAAATTAAAATGCATTGTGCATATAAATCCCCTCTTATTACACTGAAATGATTTTATCAATGATGTGTAATATATAGATTATTGCATAAAACTTCACTTTAATACTTTAATTCATAAATAAATCACATATTTTTGCATTTAATTAAGTGATGTAGACTAGCTGCAAGGTACTCTCCTTCCAAAAGAAACTGGAAAGGTAAATTTTATTTGTAAAATAAAGTAGTTTGATTAGTAGAACTAAATATGAGACAAAAGTTTTGTTATAGTTTTCTGCTTTTAATAAAACAAATATAATTTTTCAATAAAATTAGTATGGGAATTTTAGCCAACCTTTAGACCAAATTTAATTTTACCATGCAGCCGAATTTAAATTTCTTAAAAAAATTGAGTGCCAACTGTATGCTATATTAATTGTGGCTCATAACAAGTTGATTTAGTACTATTACGGATATCAGCTGTTTCGTTACAGATTAGACTTCCCAAAAAAAAAATCAAAATAATTTCCAGTGTGAGGAGACCAGCACGGGTGATTGTGTTCCGGAATTTCCGGAAATTCCGGAAATTTTAACTTGCCACTTCCGGGATTTTTTTATGAAATGGACATATAATTCTTTTTTTTTTATGGTTTTTTCTTCTAAAATTGCATTTTTTTTTCTAAAATCCAGGCATGAGATTCTTCCGCTTTTCGGTGGAATTCCGCTTTTTTGCTTTTCCCCAAAAATGCCCGCTTTTTACTTTCCTTATATACATAATGTATAAGGAAAGTATTGTGACAGGGTCGAAAATTCGAATTCGAGTTTTCGACGGGAGAGCACGTTTCAAGCATCCCTGATCACGAATCAAACATTTTTGAAGTGATGTCTGTGTGTGTGTGTGTATGTGTGTGTGTGTGTGTGAAAGTATGTGTGTGTGTGTGTGTGTCAGTGAGTCTGTGGAGACGATAACTGACGAACGAATGGACCGATTCGAGCCAAATTTGGTACAAAAATCACAATCCGTAAACACTGGAAGCCTATTGTTTTTATATGTAATCGAAAGTTCAGAACCCCCCTAAATTTTCGAATAAAATTTTGAAAAAATCGTCAAAAAATCAAAACCACTAATAAAGTTACGCAAATAGACATTTCTTATGGTAATTTTTCATTAGAAAGCGATTGACATAAATTTTAGAATGCTAACATGAACCGTTCTCGAGATATTGCACATTTTTCAAAAAAATTATTAAAAAGTCATTTAAAATGAAAAAAATATATTTCCTATACAGAAACATGTTCACTTTTCATATGTCATACAATGCGATACATTGGGTGACATCATTCTCGTGGATCTAGCTCGTTCCATTCATGAAAAAAGATACTTTGAGTAATACTTTTGCATTTGAACGCCAATTTATCTGCTGTAAGAACAACTTATTTCTTCGTCCATAATGCTTAGCGAGATTTTGGCGACGAAATTGGCGGAATGTCGCCAACTTGGCGACTTTTTGAAATGTTGCCAAATTAACGAAAATCTCGCCAAATAGATAAAAATGACTCTAAATCAATGAAAATGACGACTAATTGTGGAAAATTCAATATCTAATAAGTTATATAATATATAAATATATAATAATAGTTATATAATATATGTCGAAAATTCAATATCTAATAAGTTATATATATATATATGTAACTTATTTCTTCGTCCATAACGCTTGGCGAGATTTTGGCGACGAAATTGGCGGAAAGTCGCCAACTTGGCGACTTTTTGAAATGTTGCCAAATTAACGAAAATCTCGCCAAATGGATAAAAATGACGCTAAATCAATGAAAATGACGACTAATTGTCGAAAATTCAATATCTTGGAAAGGATATTAGTATCTACTAGAAGAAAAAACTATTATTTTATTCTAAAAGTAGTAAATTCATTTCATTATATAAGGAAAGTCATGTGTTGCCCACATCAGATTTTTTGTTTTGCTTTTATCCCAAAAAATCCGGGTTTTCTGAAAAATTCAGTTTTTACTTTCCTTATATACATAATGTATAAGGAAAGTATTGTGACGGGGTCGAAAATTCGAATTCGAGTTTTCGACGGGAGAGCACGTTTCAAGCATCCCTGATCACGAATCAAACATTTTTGAAGTGATGTCTGTGTGTGTGTATGTGTGTGTGTGTGTGTGTGTGTGTGTGTGTGTGTGTCAGTGAGTCTGTGGAGACGATAACTGACGAACGAATGGACCGATTCAAACCAAATTCGGTACAAAAATCACAATCCGTAAACACTGGAAGCCTATTGTTTTTATACGTAATCGAATGTTCAGAACCCCCCTAAATTTTCGAATGAAATTTTGAAAAAATCGTCAAAAAATCAAAACCGCTAATAAAGTTACGCAAATAGACATTTCTTATGTAATTTTTCATTAGAAAACGATTGGCATAGATTTTAGAACGCTAACATGAACCGTTCTCGAGATATTGTACATTTTTCAAAAAAATTATGAAAAAGTCACATAAAAAAAAAAATTCCTATTGAGAAACATGTTCACTTTTCATATGTAATACCATGCGATAAATTGAGTGACATCATTCTCGTGGATCTAGCTTGTTCCATTCATGAAAAAATATACTTTGAATAATACTTTTGTATTTGAACGCCAATAGTCATTTATCTGCTGTTAGAATAACTTTTTTCTTAGTGCAGAACGCTTGGCGAGATTTTGGCGACGAATTTGGCGGAATGTCGCCAACTTGGCGACTTTTTCGAAATGTTGCCAAACTAATGAAAATCTCGCCAAATGGATAAAAATGATGCTAAATCAATGAAAATGACGATTAATTGTCGAAAATTCAATATCTTGGAAAGAATATTAGTATCTACTAGAAGAAAAACCTATTTTTTTACTGTAAAAGTAGTAAATTCATTACATTATATAAGGAAAGTCAAGTGTTGCCCACATCAGATTTTTTTAAATGCATTTTTTCCCCTCAAAGTTCCGCTTTTCAAAGAAAATCACTGAGAGGTTTTAACCAGAGCTATTATCTTAATTGAGCTTCGGCCTACGACTGATGAGCGTTGTCTGTTTTTTAGACCCTGCGGGCAGGTTGGTGAAAGAATAAATGTAGCTTATTATACGAGAACGCAGACGTTCTCGTGTAACAAGCCGTATTTATTCTGGTACTCCCAGCACGCAGCGTCCAAAAAAAGGACTGCAAACAAAGCTCACCTTTCTAACCCGGAAGTGGAAGCATAAAATCCCCCACAGAAAGGCAATCAAAAACAAGTCGTAAATTTTTGTCTCGGAAAAAACTTCCCGCAGCACTTGAAAATCTTTATTTTACTTTTACCCCTTTCATAAGAGTATATTATTTTTATAGATACGACCAGTGCAGAGATACTAACTTTTACGGATTTTCAGTAGTTTGTACGGATTTTTACTTCATCTTACGATTTTACGGACATAACTCCCAAGACTACGGAAAATCCCGTGAAATCCATGCATCCCACCATTCAATTCATATTCTCTGCTTTGTTGAGAGTCCAAAATTATCAGTTTGCATCCATTTTCTTCTTCTAATGATTTCATATCAGAACAATAGACCTAATTTATTTTTATAGTGCGAGTAAAATAAAGAAATATTTTACTAAACAAATTATATTTTTCTTAAATTATAAGATTGCGCAATTTAGTCTTTCTTTTCTGGCTTTGCTGAGAGTACACAATTGCCTTTTTCCATCCATCTCCATCCCCTTATTACTGCAGATTAACTTTACTAAACTAGCTTATTTTCATATTTTGGTTGATTATAAAGGTTACCTTTTAAATTATTTTATATAGATAGTACGATTGTGATTTTTTCTTTTTTTTTTCGCGGTCGTTGCCGAGAGAACGCTGTTATCCTTTTCCATCGATCTCCATCTCCCTATTGTTGCACATTAACTTGGCTAAACTAGATTATTTTCATATTTTGGTTGATTATAAAGGCTAATTTTTTTAATTATTTTCACATAAATAGTATGATCATGAAATTCAATTTTTTTTCGCGGGCGCTGCCGAGAGTACGTAATTAACCTTTTCCTTCCATTTC
The DNA here is from genome assembly GCA_951213105.1 of Amaurobius ferox. NCBI lineage: Eukaryota > Metazoa > Arthropoda > Arachnida > Araneae > Amaurobiidae > Amaurobius > Amaurobius ferox. Next base: position 108,244,811 of record OX578136.1, read on the forward strand.
CCTATTGTTGCACATTAACTTGACAAAACTATTTTATTTTAAATATTTTGGTTAATTATAAAGGTTAATTTCTTAATTATTTTCACATAGATAGTGCCATTCAGTTTTGATTAACTCATTTAAGTTAGCAAAACTGCATTTTTAATTTATTCTAAGATTTTAAAATATATATCTTCAATATACTTAAAATCTTACTGATGAACTATGCAGTTTTACTGATTTCTACTGAAAACTTCTGATTTTTCTACTGATGACCCCTTTCAGAGGTTGGCATCTCTCCCAGTGGAAGTATATTTTAATATTCTTTGAAATAAACTCATTAAAATACCTAAAGCCTTTTCTGCCACATTTCTATGAACAGATATTTTTGAACAAAATAAACATTTTCTTTAAAACACACATTAGATACTGACCCCAAATTTTATTTATGTGTAGACACTAGACAATGCACATTTTAATAATACAAATTGCGGTTCCGGGTGAATGTTTCTGCATCTGATGTTCGAAAACTTTTCGATATGACAACGATTGTCTTGAACAAAATAATGTAGTTATTCAACGTAGTTTCTTTTTCTCTTAATGTTGGTACTGCTGCCAACATTTACAACCAATTGGTAGAGTTCATAGAAGCAAATGGGATACCTTGGATGAACTTGGTCAGCATGCTTATGGATTCTTGGAACACTATGCGAGGAAATAAGAAAGGAGTTGAAACTTTGGTAAAGACTAAAAAGGCTCCACATCTTTTGGACATAGATGGGGATACATTCACACTGTAAACAATAGTGCTAAACGGTTTACTAAGTCATTTAATATGCACATTAAATCTTTATGAGATAACGTGCATTTTGATTTGCAAAGTGTAGATAAACAACACTTGTTTCGGAAATATGTGCTGTCTAGAAATAGATCAACTAGCTCCTCCATCACGACCGTCACATAGGTGGCTGCATGTTTTATTTGCTATCGATCGGATAGTTTTTTTTTGGGGGGGGGGGGAGGGGATGCACTATTAAATTTTAACTATTCTTTTATGTCCAAAAGTGACCAAGAATTGCACAATATCGCATAAATTGCAAAAATATTGAGAGTGAATTGCAAAAATATTGCGTAACTTTTCAGGAGGTTCGAGTCCTGCCTGCGGGCATGGATGTTGTAATGTCTTAATTGGGGCAGAAGTCAGACTTCTACCTTCGGGTGCCCCGGGTCATTAGACCAAACAGAAGCAGTGCACTCATTCTTCCTTGATTGTAATGTTAGGGACACCACGACAACAACTTTTCAGGAAATTTCTTTGTATGTTCAGGAAATTGGACTTAGACTCACAATCACCCCTGGACCAGTGTGATTAGTCTCCCTCAGGTGGGGAAAAAACCTTCTCACTTCATGTTTCTAAGGGCCATGGCACAGGTGCATTTTCCTTGGGGGGGGGGGGGGATCCTCTGAGGATTTTTTTTCTCCTGTGTTATTTGTTTGATCCTTCCTCAATAGTTTCTCCTATTCTCAGAGAAACCATTGAGGTCAGATTAGTAACCAGATTCTATATCCTAATCCTTCCTGAACGTTTTATGAGGTATGATTTCATCATTATTTAAAGACAAAAGTTTTTCCATGATTTTTCATGGGTACCCACTAATAAAATAATACAATGAAATTGGTCCCTCTCCTTGTTATGAAATGCACGAAATACACTCTGTTGCAAAAAAGATATGTACTTATTAAAAAAAAAATTGAGCTGCAGCCACAAAACTGGGCATACAAATGATCAAACTGTCAGTGCTAATTATATTATGGGGCTCATGCAACGTACATGAGACCAATGCATCATGCAGCATTTAAAATGAGTGGCGGTCTTACTCACGAGCAATTGGAACTTTATTTTTTACTTTGACATTGCAAGTTATGTATAAAGATGCCTTTGAGATGTAGTCAGAGCTAAGAACAATTTTCAGATTTAAAGAGGTCGCATCATAGGTATGAGAGAAACTAGTTGGTCCAACAGACGTATCAGTTGCCATCTTGGTTGGAGCGATATGTTAGTTGCTTGGTGTTGGCAACAGTTAATCAGAGAAGGCACATGTAACCGTTGTAGAGGCTCTGTGTAGATCCACATCAGTGGCATCACTAATTCACTATCATTCATTCGAAGGCATTTGCCATCCTTCATGCATCCTGTATCAAGGAATACTATTTGGAGACAACTGGAAAGTGGGATTAGGTGTTGACATCCATTAAGGCACCTATCATTGACTCCCTCAACATAGGTAGAGCTATCTGTATTGATGCCAAGCTCAGTTAGTCTGGACATTGTCCGATTGGAGGCATGTTGTCTTTAGTGATGAAGCTTATTTTATCTCAGTGCTGATGTCCACTGCATTACGTGTGTGGAGAACTGGCAGCATTCTGATCTCTCATTTGTTGTGAAAGCCATCACACATGGTGTAATAGTCTGGGGAGCTATCTCCTGGGACAGCCGATCTCCTCTAATTGTGCTATAAGAAAATCTTATGGCTCGCATATGCATTGACGATATTCTGCAGCCGATTCTTCTGCCTGTGCTGTCAAGCTGCTCAGGTTCCATTTACCAACAAGACAATGCTCGACCACATGATGCACTACTTTCTCAATAATGTCTTCCAAGATTTAATACCCTCCCATGGCCATCCAGATCCCCAGACTCATCATCAATAGAACATGTTTGGGACATATTAAAGTGGCATTTGCAACCTTCTCAGAATATCACTGAATTAGTCAGTTGCAACATTTATGGCGGAAAGTTCCGCAGAGGGATATAAGCAACTTAATTGCACACTGAATATTGGCTTGTGTATCTGCCAGGGTAGAATTTACCACTTACTAAAAAATGATCTTTTTGTGTCTACCATTTCTTAATAAAACATGTTTTTTCTCCAAAATTCTAATCATTTGCATATCTCCTTAAACAATACATTCATGCCGAGTTTCACAGCTGTAGCTCAATATCTTAGGAGGTGCACATATTTTTTTACAACAGAGTGTATGAATGTTTAGTAGTTAATGGTAAAAATTTTAATGGATTCCTTTTAAAGACATTTTTTCCTAAAGCTGGTACAATTAAGTTAAACTTGCTGCAATGTGATGTTCAATATTTATTATTTCAGATGACTAAGTAATATTTGTGCAAGAATGCATTTTGAATTATAGAAGAAATTTATGGAATAAGCCCAAGACCTAATTTATGCATGGTCCACCAAGCCACGGCCTAAAGGTTTTGAAATAAATGAGAATAATCAGTGATGTCAGAAAATTTCAGCAAAGTTATTCAACATCTCAACAAAAATAACATATCCAGAATCCCATCATACTATTTTTTTTTAAACATTTATTTACTATCGATGACCGTATAAATAAATAATAAAATGTTTCGTAGGAAGCCCCCAAATGCACCCATCTACTGTAAGTCAAGCCATGACTAAGCCATATAGTTTAATTTGAATGCCCAACAAGCTTTAGCTACAGTGGAATAAATTTTGCATTGGATCTTCTTTATTAAAATATTTGATTGCAATGGCTTTTTACATGAAGAATATGAAATGCTAGAAATAAGATTTTTCATCATTAAAAGGAATTGAAGATATAGGGAAAACTCTTATACCCAGGGCTAGCAATTTTCAAACTGTAATAATATCACTTAAAATAAACCTTCAGTAACTAAAATAGTTTTTTCTGGTTATTTCCTTTGCACTCTGAAATCAGTTTGTGTTGATTTTTTTTTCTTCTAAAAGATATTAAATTAACAATATTAAGCATTTGCAAATTATTTTTTTATCTATATATAATATAAAATGAATAAAATACAAAAATAATGCTATTGAGAAACCCAGCATTAATTGAATTCTGCAGAAAATTTAACCACTTGAATTGAACTTTTATGAAATTTTAACAGAGAATAATAATAAAATATAAACAATACAAATTAAACAAAATTTGATTACTCAAATCACAATGGACAATTTCGGCCTCTTTCATTTATTTTTTTATTCGATTCGAAATGTTGCAAAACAAACAAAAGTATAAAAAATTTTATTATCTGATCTGTATTCATGTTTTATTAGCAGTCAAAGTTCGCCTTTCTGACTATCACGGTAAAACAACCATTCATTCGGAAAGTTCCGCTAATTATAATTGTTTCTTCCGTCCCAAACTGCCCAATAGTTATAAGTAGTGTATCACTCCAATGTGCACGACTACTAGTTTTGCATCATCGGATAAGATGTTTATATCTGTACCAAAAAATGATATTTCTCTCAATATTAAAAAAAAAAGTAGCTGTCGCTGTTTGACAAATTTCGCGTTTCTCAAGTTTCTATATGACGTACCGCAAAATCTATAACATATAAAATTATGAAAGTTGGTACATTTGTAGAGAAATATTAGGGGAATACACAGATATAAACTGTTTTTCGATTTAAAATTTAGTTTAGGAAATATTTAATGTCAGTCAAAGGAAGAGTTTTGAGCTGAAAGTTCGCGTCCTGGACAGACCAACAATAGAAGGACCTCTAATTTTTGTTGACATGTACTTGCATATTTGAATTTTTGCAGGACGGAGCCCATTTTTTAAATTTCTGTTTTTTTATGCACGTCTGAAGTGAAAATTGTCCTTCTCTACGGGCGAATATTTAATTGGTCGAGACGATTGCTAGCTTCTTTCTGATTGGTTTTGGCAGAAACGTTACAAAATGGGTGAGGACTAAGTTATTGAAGCAATAAAAACTTAGTATAGATCTTTTAGACTCCCACGAAGCTGCACGGAAACTGCACGTAACGAACATAATCAAAAAAGCGTATATAACCATAGGAGCCTTATACCCAATGATAGGAAACGGAAATCTAAGTTATCAAAATAAACTCCTAATTTATAAATCTGTCATCTGCCCGGGAATGCTGTATGCAGCACCCGTATGGGGATATGCCTGTAAAACTACCATAGACTTATTAGAGACAAGACAAAACAAAACCCTAAGGATTATAAGGAAAGCCCCTAGATACTTAAGAAACTCGGTAATTAGGAAAGACTTCAAAATAAAAACTGTTAGAGCCCAAATCAAAAAGCTAGCACTTAAATTCTACAAAAATCTGCCATCTGTCCCAAATGAACTATTATTTAATCTGCATGACTATGATCATCGCAAGGCTAAATCTCGTAAGAGACCCCGCTCGGTACTTAACTTTGATATTCGGTACTAGGAACGTCCCACCTTAATCAGTTGATATTAACGAAAACTCGCGATCTTTGGTTTTCTACAAAATGTTTAAAATCCTAAACTGCTAAAATGCTAGGTTACCCTCAGATCTGCATCAACCCCCCAAACTGCTTAAACTCTTAATGTGCAACAAACTGCCACACTAGGAGCTAGGACAAATAATAAAAACAGTAAATCAAAAACCTCGAACCTCCAACTATGGACCAATGAAATAATGCCACAGTATGAAGATAAGAACCACACCTAGAGATTGGAGATTAAAGGCGCTTCGCGCCTGGTGCTCTGTTCTGGACGAAACTCTATAAAAAAAAAAAAAGTATAGATCTTTATTTCTAAACATGACTACAACGTTGGTAGTGTACTTTAGAAAATGTAAAATTTTGATAATCATATGACTTATCGTTTATTCCGACAAAGAGCGTTTCTCAACCATTGTTTTCATGAATATCAGGATGACATTGTTATATAGCACAACAATTAAATGTTTTATTGTTGTAAATATCTATATACTGAAAGCGCAACTCGTGTCATGAAACTGTATTAAGAACAAGCAGCAAAACCTACATTTATGAAATTTTGCCGTCTCTTCCTAATACAGTTAGCTATAGTTCTTAATAGCATGCGGCAAGAAATGATTCGTGATGCAGGTTCAACGAGCGCAAGAAAGTCGAAGACGTCCGATTCGAGTGATAGTATAGTCTTAGTTGGCGAGCTTAGCGATTTGGGGGCTGAGCTTGGTGACATTGTTCGCGAAGTTAAGGGAGTTGAGTCTCAACTAATAATGAGACGAAACCTCTACGTGGACATCACACCTATGGCGAGTTGCGATTAATGAGTGGCAGTCCAAAGGAGGGCGGAGTCCTGGGATTCTGCGAGCATCAGCGATTTGAAGGCGAAGCCTCGTGAATCGAGATACGGGGTTAATGGGCGGTGTCCAATTGAGGGCGGAGCCTCGGGATTCTGAAAACGTAGGCGATCGTGTGAGCCGTCCGAATGAGCGGCATCCAATGGAGGGCGGAGCTTTGGGATTCTGCGATCGTCAGTGACCTGGAGGCGACATCTCGTGAATCGAGATACGGGATTAATGAGCGGTATCCAATGGAGGGCGGAACCCTGGGATTCTGGGAGCGTCAGCGAATATGGGACACGTAAGAGGTAGCATGCGCTGTCCAGATTGAAAGAGCTAGCGAAGCGAGTTCTAGGACTGGTGAATGTCGGTTAACAAGGACGGTTATCCATTATGTCTGCTTAGCAGGCGGGTAGAAAGCGAAGCCTCCTGATTCGTGAATCCAGTTAAGGAGACAGGATGAGCGATAGCCAATGGAGGACGGATTCCCGGGGTTCTGCGAGCGTTAGTGAGCGTAAGCGATTTGGGAGCGAAGCCTTCCGACTCGTGAATCGAGTTACAAGGTTAATGACCGGCAGCCAATGGAGGGCGGAGCCCTGGGATTCTGCGGGCGTCATCGAGCATGGGACACGTAGGTGGTCGTATGCGCCGTCCAGATTGGAAGAGAGCGTTTCTAGGGCTTTGATTCGAAGCGAGTTTTAGGGCTGGTGAATGTCAGTTAACAAGAACGGTACGTAGTTACGTGTTACGCAGGTGGCACAAAGTGCTCGCGAAGCGAGTTACCGGTTGGCGAGCAGGGGGCGGAGCTCCTAGTTTCGTAAAAAAATGGTGTGAAACGCAGGAAGCCAGATTGTAAACAGAATTCACCACTGTCATTAAAGAGTGTTCATTACGTATGTTATGGTAATAAATCAGTGACTGTATAATCCAATTTTCAAAGTCTTTTTATGAGAAGTTATTTCTTTATGATTTAATAAACTTTGAAAATCCCTAAGGGTGGTTCGGCACTCTATTTTTAATTTTGCTATTATGGATGAATTTAAAGCCAGATTCAAAGTGGATTATTGACTTTGTACCCGGTTTAGTATGTGATGTTCGCAGGTAATTTAAGAGAATATAAAAAATTCCGTGCATGAAAAATTTTTATACCAGTATACTGCAGTGAGCAGTTGCAATTTAGTATTTTCGCACATGTGCTTTTGAAAAGTTATAAAATAGATTTTATTTAAAAAAATAAATCAGAAATTTAAAACATTTCACAAACGGAATAGAAATTAAATGAAAGATAATTTAAAATTGCTTTTAATTTAAAAATGAATTATTAAATATTACATTTAGAATCCTCACAAATCATATAAATATAATAAAAAATATATGCTTAAAAATATATATACATAAATACATAAATATTTTTAATTCCCAGAAAATGAAATTTAAATCTAAACATTCGGTTTAAATTTACTGTATAACAAACTGAACTATAAAAGGCTATTTGCACTAAAATTACTGAGCACATTACTAAAAAAAAAATCAACGTTGGGTCTGCCAATCCAATTGAGTCGAAATGGTTTTTCGTAAATAATATTTTGTAAAATAAAACATCAGTAAGATTAATTTTTTTTTTTTAACAGCCAAAGTGCTACATAAATTGTAGCCCGAACTGTGTATAGCACTTTTAGTTTTCGCTCCGATTTCATCTGGATACTCCAACTTTAGATACGCAATTTTCTCAAAATATGCAATTTTTTTATTAACTAGCTTTGCGGTATATATATTAAACTTATATCTGACGAGATTTTACATTCAAATTAATCTATAAACTTGTCTAACGGCACATAATTACGTACTTGATTACGTCTATTTCCAGATATTCTGTTCAAACCTCGCCAATCATTAAACATCTTTAGAATCCCCAAGTTTATTTAACCTTCAAATTTTTTTAAACAAAATAAAATATCTCGTGCTTGTGCACCCATAATTATTTTACCAAGGAGTAAGTCAAGACACTGAGCTGCAACAATCGTGATATTTTAAATATTGCAGCTTTCCCAGCTATCGGAAAATCCAGGTTAAAAACTAAGCTATCGAAATTATAACCACTCGATCCAAAACCCAATTATATACATTTGCAAGACTTTAAAAGAGCTACAAATTCTTGCTTATTGTTCATAGCTAGTACTTTTAGTTTTTGAGATAAGCATTACAAACTTACTTGCAAATCGAAAAAGTTTCAGTCTTCTTCAACTTGACAATGACAAGACGATTACTCTAAAACTAAGTCAGTAAGGTTCAGTAAATCCCTTTTTATTTTTAGAAAATAAATTCAGAAACTAAATCTGCTAATACATATTTTTGTCGCTTACTATTTATATCTATCTTTTGAAGTTTGAGTGAAAGTAAGAAAAATTAAAAAATCACTCAATCGGACAGATGCTTTAAGGGTTTTCTAAAAAAGTACAAAGTATTAAAATTATTTTATATATTCATAATCTGGACCAACAGAACAAGAAAAAAATATGTACATTTTATCTATCTATCTATCTATCATCATCATCATCATAACTCATCGTGCCTAGTGGCACTAAGGCCTTCAGCTTGCGTCGCCACCCTGGTCGATCCTGTGCCGCAGTCCTTGCTTCTGACCAGCTCGCCCATCCCATCAAATTTTTCTGCTCCAAGTTAGCTTGGGTCGACCCCGAGATCTTTTTCCTTCAGGCGTCCAAGTAAGTGCCACAGCAGGGATGTTATACTACGGCATTCTTAAGACATGCCCAGTCCATTTCCATCTCCGTTTTTTTATTTCCATCTCAATTGCTTCTTGTCCAGTACTCTTGTAGAGTTCAGTGTTAGTAATAACATAAGGACAAAATACTTCCAAAATTTTCCTCAGGCATTTAACTTGTTGCATTGGCCCATTGTTAATTTTCATGTTTCGGCTCCATATAGTAAAACGCTTTTCACTAAGGAATTAAAAAGGTTGATTTGGGTTTTTAAATTAAGGTTAGTAGTTCTCCATATTTTATATTTTATCTATCAGGTTCTTTGAAATTGGCATCCAAAGTGTGCATTTTTCGTAATGCTCCGATTTCCACCACAGATATCCTAAACTTGAATGTAGTTCACATTATAATAATAATAATAATAAACCTTCAAGAAAATAGTATCAAGTTTACACCTCGAGTTTCAGCTGTCACAAAATATTTATTGTTTCTGAAATAGAGTGCCATCACAGTAAAATCGATCTTAGGCAAATTATCTGATTCCCCTTCAAAAACTAGGATCAAAACTAGGATCAATCCATGTTTTGAATAAAATAAAATAATCAACAAATGATTTAAATTCAAACAGACCAAGTACAAATGTAAAAATTCAATTGTACATAAAATTAAACCCCATCTGCCATGCAAAATATCTCAAGGCAAAACGCGATAGAATGTTGCATCACAGGTCGAACGGGGGAAAATGACGTCGCAGCCAATCACGGGGCGTTTTGTGTTTACTCAAATTTTGTGTTTTTAACACTTTACAACAAAGTTGAAAAGTGTTTTTATGACTTTGTTCATTCTGTCTGTCTGTCTGTCCGTTAGCACGATAACTGCCGTAAAAATGACTTAATCAAAATGAAATTTTAGTATGTTGTTCAGACGGTCTGTAGGACCTATGGGAATATAAATGAATAATATCACCCAATTAGTTTTGGATTGAACCCGGTTTGAAAAAATGAAATACATTGAGCCCTATGAGACCTAATTTTTCAAACATTTTTTAAGCGGATTTAAAATTCACAAATTGCTTCGAAAATTTTAGGTAATATTCAAATTGTTCCATAAAATATATAAAAAAAAATTCAGCGAAATATATTCAGTAGTTTTTTAAATAAAAATTAAAATAATAATAACACCTCTTATATGAAGCGATCACGTGACCCACTTCAAAATGATATATGGCATCCATCTTGTCTCAAAATCGTGATTTTTAAAGTTCTTTTTAATTCATATTGAGTGTTGTATCCGTCCTAAAACTACTTTATTTTTGCTTAAATTCTGTGCATCTACATACTGAAACAACTCAATTACAATATATTTGAGTTTAAATTCTCATCCAAATTGGATTATTTCTACAACGAAGCCTATTTTTCACCTATGTAAAATGTAAACAGCAAAATGTGCAGAATGAGTTGTATTAGAATTGCTGTATTTCTTTAACACAAAATCATTTAGTTCATTAATTCTGCATAGCTGATATGAATGAAATATTCACTGATTTTACAAAGAGATGGACGATTTTTTTCGATGAAGTTTTAAGCATTGAGTTTAATTACTTGTAACTCCATGGTCTTAATTTTTAAATAAAATAAATTATTATAGTATTGTGATGAATGACATGAATGGGAAATTATGAATGAAATGCTGCTTTTATAGAGAGAGCCAGATGTGTCATTTTTCCTATGGCGTTATTTGAATATATTTCAGTTGTTTTCGATGAAGTTTTCAAATATAATAAATTATCGTAGTATTATGATAATTCTGAAATAATTTCCGAGGAATGTATCACATTTTAGAGATGTTTAAACCAGGCAATTTATATTTCAATGCCGTCATTTGAACGAAGTCCATTTTTTTCGATGAAGGTTTAAGTTTTCAAATATAATAAATTAATGTAGTATTGTGATAATTTTTGAAATATTACCGAGGAATGTATTGCATTTTAGACATGTTTAAATAAAATTGCATTGAAGTTGGAAAGTGTTTCATAATCAATGCTTTAAGCATGATTGATCTTTCTTGTTTCTGTTCTTGATATTTAAATACACAATTGTTTTAAGAGATTTTCGCTTGGATATTTGGAATCAGAAAAAAAAAAAAAAATCTTTAAATATGAATTGGTTTTAAGAAAAAAAATCGGAATTGTCCATTAAGAGGTAGAAAATAAATTAATTTATTACATTATATTGAAATATTTATTAATTCCAGACACGAACACTTGAGTCCCAAGAGCCTGTAACTACAGCCATTCCATTATCGGGCATACTTAAGGAAGTAACCCTATTGTCGTGACCTGTTAGGCAACCTGTAAAACAACAATCACAATAAGTAAATGTAACTGTAATTAGAATGCTTTTAAAATCCAACTTGTAAATAAAAGCTCCCAATGGAGATGCAATATGTATTCTTAGCATATTATGTGTAAATTGCTGTTAAATTTCTTTGAGCAATTATCAGTGCCAGTGAAATGTTGTTGATCATATGATATGGAGATGTCCAACCCCCCTTTTTTGTCTATACAATTGTCGAATGCGATCGATGGATTGCCTTTCTTGCTTTTTGAATTGTGTAATAGATTAGATAGATTTTATTTATTTATTTCTGTCAGCAATGCATAGCGGAACAGGTCCTATTTCAATATTCACAGTACAGGGAGCCATATACATCAAAGTAAAATTCTTAAACACGCATTTTTTTAAAAAAATTTCAAACATAGTAAAGAAATCAATACTATTAGAACAAATTGCCCCATGAATTTCCCCCATACCTCACCAAAGTTTGTGGCACCCCTGGCTGACCAGTAAAATATTTAAGGCTGTAACTACTAACTAGGTTGTATAATTTTCTAGGTGCAGCTTTTATAGTATACCATTGAAACCTTATGTTAAAGCTGGGGTTTGCTCGGCCATGGACCTAGTCCAGCACGACTCACTTGCAGAGTAGTACCAAAATTATCTTTAAAAATTTCAGACCAGGTGAGATCCATATTTTGACTGGTTTTGAATGAATATTAACGCGAAATGTGGGAAAAATTCTTATTAATTTCAAAATTATGCAAAGGGAAATGCAATTTATAATTTGAGCATAGTTAAATGGCCCCTATTTATAATTTTATATATGATAACAAAGTTGAGACTCTAATATTTTCGACTGAGAAAGCGACTGAGTTTTAAGATTGTAAAATGTCTTGTTTGAACTCTGCTGCTGTCGAGGCAGGCTAGATAAAAAAAAAAATTAAAATTTGGCTCGTGCCAACGTTTCATGTGCTGTATTGTTATAAACGCCTCCACTCGAATACATCTTTAAACCATAAATACAATGATTAAATCTAAAACTTTCCTGTTATTCAGATTTTTGAGTAATAATTTTACCCAACAGCATATTAAATGGATGTTTCTTAACAGAGGCAGTCTTCTGCCCCTAACTCACCATTGTGCTTTCCTTTAATGGTGTCCCAGCAGTGGACTGAGGAGTCATCTGAGCCGCATAATATAACTCGGCCGCTCGTGGAAAGGCCGCATGATGTGAATCCACTTTTGTTTGCTTGAGTTCGGTAAAGGCCGATCTGTTGGTCAGCTCGTATGTCGAACAAGCGGGCCGTTTTGTCATCCGAGCCTGTGCCAAAGTAGAATCCACTTGATTGGAACTACCCAGAAGAAAAGAAAATATAAATTTTGCATCCACACAGAAATAGGTTTACGGTTGTTTAACCTTAAAACAAAATGCATTATACTTATTTGTACATAAACTGTTGGCTTTTTGGTCTTTGAATTGACATGCATTAAGTCAGAGGCTAAGCAGAGAAATATATTGAAGGGAACGTTCGAAACTCTAAATGTTCAATTTAATCCATATGGCTAATCTTTTCAAAATTAGCTCGTTTTAGAAAATTCTAGTTTTAGAATAGTTCAAGCCTATTAAAGACGCCCCCTCCCCCTTTGTGTACGACACTGTATCAAGTATGGCATATTTGTTCGAACCGAAGGGGTTCATAATTTATATTGAGTTTTAGGCAACGAGGGGGGGAGGGGGGCAAGTTTTCTATTTGTTCAATATAAATATACTCAAATGCTGTGTCACATAAATAGAAACTAGGTTTAATAAAATGTCTCCGTGGGGCGAATACACATCTCCGGGGGGGGGGGGGGGCGTATGCCTGAAAGAAACACTGAATAGAAGTAGGCTTCCTCTTCAGCTGCTTTCGGCTGTAAAGCTATTGCTTTAAAAAATAGCTCAGTCCAAACCGAGAACAACTTTTCTGTCTGTTCGACTACACTATAGGTTCTGGTTATATGTGATAATTTACAAGAAAATGATCTTGTTGGTAGTTTTACTTCTGAGAATCTGACATAACGTGCAAGGGTCACACTCCTGCGCCATTTGCGCCAATCCCGAAAAGCTGCAATACATAGTAATACAAAAGCATACAATTTCAATTTTCTGCACCAAATTACGGATTGGCTGTATATTTAAAAGAAATTATGTTTTTCAAAATTAGCCTTTTTGTTAATTTTTCAAATGCACATAATAAACTGCAATAAATCGCTTCCAATCGCGAGTGTAAAGAATATAATCGAAATAATAGAGATTGTTAATCCCCCCCCCCCTCCAAAAAAAAAAAAAAAAAAAATCCGCGCTTCATTAGCCAAACCAAAAGTGGAATATAAAGAAGCAGAACATCCCCTTTCAACTCTCTTGAAAATTGAAGAAAAAATCTGATGTGGGCAACACATGACTTTCCTTATATAATGTAATGAATTTACTACTTTTACAGTAAAAAAATAGGTTTTTCTTATAGTAGATACTTATATTCTTTCCAAGATATTGAATTTTCGACAATTAGTCGTCATTTTCATTGATTTAGTGTCATTTTTATCCATTTGGCGAGATTTTCGTTAATTTGGCAACATTTAAAAAAATCGCCAAGTTGGCGACATTCCGCCAAAATCTCGCCAAACGTTATGGACGAAGAAATAAGTTATTCTTACAGCAGATAAATGACTTTTGGCGTTCAAATACAAAAGTATTACTCAAAGTATCTTTTTTCATGAATTGAACGAGCTAGATCCACGAGAATGATGTCACCCAATTTATCGCATGGTATATTTTATATGACTTTTTGATAATTTTTTTGAAAAATGTGCAATATCTCGAGAACGGTTTATGTTAGCATTCTAAAATTTATGTCAATCGTTTTCTAATAAAAAATTACATAAGAAATATCTATTTGCGTAACTTTATTAGCGGTTTTAATTTTTTGACGATTTTTTCAAAATTTCACTCGAAAATTTAGGAGGGTTCTGAACATTCGATTGCGTATCAAAACAATAGGCTTCCAGTGTTTACGGATAGTGATTTTGTACCAAATTTCGTACGAATCGGTCCATTCGTTCGTCAGTTATCGTCTCCACAGACTCACTGACACACACACAGACATCACTTTAAAAACGTTTGATTCGTGATCAGGGATGCTTGAAACGTGCTCTCCCGTCGAAAATTCGAATTCGAATTTTCGACCTCGTCACAATACTTTCCTTATACATTATGTATATAAGGAAAGTTAAAAGGTAGAAAGAAAAAGTGAAATATTATTAAATACTGCCCTCGCATCCCCCTTCCTTTTCTGCGTGATTAATTACTGTATGTTTCTTTTTCTTTAAATTAAAATGTTGCTCAATTATTCTTGGTGTTAATTTGGAGTAAAAAGTTTTGAAAATTTAAACTCTAGGAATTTTTGCTCTGAAAAATCAGTATATACAAGTAGTAATTATTCGGACTATATACAATTCTTTTACTTTCCTTATTTGCGTGAACGATGTTTACACCAAGTGTTTGAGTCAAAACACGGAAGACGATCGATAGTTCTGTTTGTGATTCATATCGGTCTTTGAGGTACAGTTTTAAAGGATTTAGTAGACTTTTCTGTGTGAAAATTTTACGTTTTTCAAGTTTGTAATACTACTTGCATCTTAAAAACTAAAAGTGATAGCTATAAACAATAATCAAGAATTTGTAGCTCTTTTAACGTCGTATAAGTGGATTTTGGATGTGGATCAGATTTTGGAATTTTTTTTTTTTTTTTACGATATTACAAAAGTTGAGTTTTATTTTGCAAAATGTTATTTACTGAAACCATTTCGATTCAATCGGACTGGAGCCGACTTTTTATATCCGTTTCATACACAGTTGAGTCTACATACAATTAATTTGACAACAATAAATTCTCAACTCTTCGTTAAAACTGAAAATTTCGCTATAACCGATTTTGTTACAAACGGTTGAAAAACTGTATTGCATTTAAAACAATAAAAACTTCGTTAAAAGCAACATCTATATAAATAAAAATGAAAATCTGTCTGTCTGTCTGTTTGTCCTATCATCACGGGAGAACGGCTGAACCGAATTTGATGAAATTTTGTGGGTAGCCTAGAAATAGCCCCACTTAAAATTTAGTCTATGTTTTAAGTTTCTACGACCAGTGGTTCTCGAGATATTAGTAAAAAACAAAATTTTCGTTTGTCTCATCATCACGGGAAAACGGATGAACCGAATTTAATGAAATTTTGTGAGTAGCCTTGAAATAGCCCCCCATAAATTTAGTCCAAGTCTCGAGTTTCTATGACCAGGGGTTGTCGAGGTATTAATGAAAAACGTAACTTTTTCTTAAGAGATCTACTCTCCAACTCCGTGGTTTATCCAAACGGAAAGGATGAAAATCGTTTGTTTAAAACGCCAAAATGAAATAAAACTTTATTTCCGAGTTTGGTGCAGGATTTTTGCATTAATTAGTCACTACAGGAAAACATGAATTTAAATGGAAAAATCTACCTCTATGGTTCATCTTTCACAAGCTTTTACTCAACGATGTAAAGTATAAAAAAATCAAAATGGCTATTTAATTTCGCATTTTATGAGGAAGATTCTATCTTATATCCAGTTGCTCGGCAACGGAATGAAATTAAATGTGTTGTTAATATTTATTATTTTTTCTATTTGTATAATAAATAAATGGATGTAAAAATATATTTTATAAATGAACGGTTTGACTGTTCTTTTAATTATATATATTGCGGACTGCGTACATCACTTTCATTTATTTTAGCAAAGAGGTTTCAAGCTCATATATTATGTTTAGCTAATAAACTCATATATTGTGTTTACTCAATAAATGCATTTAGCCGATTGTTGAAGCAGAAAAAGAGTAGAAATGTAGAAGAGTAGAAATGTATGTATCTTCTAATACAATTTTAGTGTTTTCATTTAGTATATACAAATGGGATCAGCATATTTTATTCTTCAGATCTGCAAATTCAGAGCTACAAATTTAGAGGAATATCTCTAAATAACTTGGTAACATTTCTTAAACTTTACCAAATTAGTGGAAATGTCTCCAGATAGATAAAACTGACCCAAATCAATGAAATTAAATTTGTTTTTTTAGAATAAAGTACTGAAATGATGTTTCTGTAGCATTTGTCGGTCAGTCCATCCATCCTACTTAGTAACACATTTAAGGAATTTTTTTAATATCACCAAATTGGTAAAAATATTTCTAAATCCATGAAAATATCATGAAATTGATAAAATCGCGCTTAATAAATGAAATTAATTATGTTTAGTTAGGGGATAGTATTGTTATGATGTTTCGTCAATTTGTCGCAAAATGGGACTATCAGTTCTACAGTCCCTCTTGCCGATAAATTTGGCGATTTTTTAAGTTATAGCTAAATTGACGAAAATGTCGCCAAACCTTCCATGGAGATCGCATTATTCAGATGATATGATTTCCATCAATTTATTTAAAGCAAATGATATCATGTCGCTTAACAACGGATCCAATATGTTATGCGGCATAAGATTTTTATTAAATCTTTTCCGATTTGAATAATAAAAATATGTATATAAAATAAATTTCATTGACATTGAATTTTTGACTGGATAATATCAATTACGGTCTTCAGTTTTAAACATCATTATTATTGATATTTTCGGGGGCTGTTGATTCAGGGATTACTGATATTTTCAAATTATTATGGAATTGTTTTATTATGACGAAAATTGTTGAAACTTCTATATAGTACGTTGTACGAGTAATCTTCTACAAATGCATGGGTATATCTTCTAATCTACGAGAATATAAGTAGTGCAGGTATATTGGCATATATTTTGATATATATTGGCATATATTGGAATCAATTACGACCTTCTGGTAT